>LR738713.1:546607809-546655592 GCA_902687465.1 Secale cereale
CGGGGGGGGGGGGGGGGGGGCGCCTGGGCGCCCCGAGGCTCCTCCGATGCCCCCCTTTGGCATATATTTAAAGCGTCTCCCAAAACCCTCGAAAGAGGAACTATTTTTCGCAATCTCATCTCTGTTCCGCCGCCGCCGCCGCTTCCAAGATCGGGAGCACCAGGAGAACTCTTCCCGACACCCTGCCGGAGGGGAGGATCACCACCGGGAGCTTCTCCACCACCATGGACGCCTCCCGGATGAGTTGCGAGTAGTCTCCCTTGGACCATGGGTCCATGACCAGTAGCTATGTGATGTTCTCCTCCCGTTCTTGTGCTTCACTAATTAGTCCTCGTGAGCTGCCCTACATGATCGAGGCACATATGTAATCCTTATGCTGTTGCTATGATGAGTTTGCTGGGATCCGATGGATTATGAGATTATGTTCAGATTGTGTTTGAGTAATATATTTGATTCACCTCTTTTATATTTATGTTCGTAAGTAATTCTTGCATGTTCTCCGTTGTTATTTATTGCGTTGGCCAAGTAGTAGGTAGTGACTCCAAGAGGGAATGTTATGCTTGATTGTGGGTTCATGCCCCTCGATGACTAGTTTGAGTGACAGAAACATGAGTCTAGGGGATGTGCTGTTGCCACAAGGGGGAAAACAACGGTGCTTGTGCCCGCGGGTGCAAGGATCGTTTACTTTACGCAAAGTTCTTTTAATGCAGTTGTCTGTTGCTTTGAGTTTACACTATGGGTGGGGCTCGCAACTTAATACCAGCGAGATGTTCTGGATAGATATCTCAAGGTGGATGATTAGTAGTAGATATTGATGGATTTTGGTCTACTTACTTTGGCGTACCGCCCATGCTTTGAACCTCTACCTTTCTTGCAATGTAGTCAGCATTGGTTTGCGCACATGGTCCTGTCAATTGCCCAGCTGTAATTCGTTTACCTCACATAGCAGTTTTATCGTCTTTTGGGAGAGAGACATCACTAGTGAACATCATGAGACTCCGGTCCATATTACCATCATTGATCACATCCGTTATTTACTTTTCCGCTATTTACTTACTATTGCAATTATACCTATCACTATTATCACTTGCGTTTGATCCTTTGTAAACTACAAGGCCGGAGGGATTGACAACCTCTCTGTACTCGTTGGGAGCAAAGTTATTTGTATCTGTGTGCAGGTCCACGTTGATTGCTAATATCTGGCGCCGTTAGCAGTTGACACCTTCTTGTTGAAACTGGGAGTCTCTGGGAAATCGATCCTTGGTATTACCAAGGGAAAACTTCTGCTACACTGCATCTCAAACCTTCCACTTGGGGTAACCAACGAGGGGTGAGACTTCCTTCCTCGCAACAAAAAAGAGAAAGAAAATCAAAGATTTTAGAATGCGTACAGTACAAGCTAGTGTACCAGTAAGGAGACCTTGTTGAGTTTTAGAAAACTGAGAGACGTGCTCCTGTAGCTGGTTCGAATCCAAACCTAGACTATGACTATATATGGTGCTATGCTACTCTGCAAGTAATGAAACTGACATATCCAACGTTTGCTTCTCCTCTTCTCTAGTTACTCTACCTAGCATCAGAAGCTCTGGCCGCAGCAACCATGTCCGCTGGCGGCTCGTCCACCTGCTCTTCAGCAGGATACAACCAGATATGCGCCAAGTCGCCACCCGTACCATCGCCTGTGGGTCTCATGACACCCCCGTCGGCACACACACCACAGCTAGTTTCTCATCACAACCCGCTGCCATTGGTGTTGTGCCACTGCTGCAAATCACGCAGAGTCATCCGTCGTGTCTCAACCACAATCCTCAACCCTGGCCAAGTCTTCTACAAATGCCTGAATCATGGGGTAATAATATGTTTAAGTGTTGTTCTGCTGCTTTCAGTTGCTGATTTTTTTAATAGTTTGGTTGATGATCTTCCAATTTGATTCGTGCAGAAAAGTGAAGATTCGTGTGATTTGTATTTCTGGGAAGTTGCTGATGTGGGGGGACGCAACTATGCTGATTATTTGGTTACCCGAGGAATCCTAATACCAGCATGTTGGGGTGTTGGACAAGTAACTGAAGGAACGACAGAAGAGGAAGATGCAGAGCAGAAGGTTAAAGATGAAGTTCCTTTGATCATGGCCAAGCAACAGCTGCTGAACGGCCTTGACAGCAATGAGCAGATGAAAGAGCTTGTGAAGATAATGGGCAAAATCGATGTGCTCCGTAGGATGATTGTCTCTTTATTTGCAGTGTATGTAGCACTCATGATGTATTCAGTGGCTATGACATGAGCACTTTGGTGAAACTAGTAATGAACGAAACCTGTTTTGCAGGCTGGGCGTAGTGTTGTGAACATCTAATGATTTATATTAATGGAAATCGGGGGGTATCCCTTTTAATCATAAATAAATAGCAGAGGCCCTTTTGCTAATAAATAAATAAATTAGCAGAGGCCCTGTCGGGTCAGCTTTGTTCCCATTCAAAGACGTCGAGCAAATAGTAGTCCAGTAGTAAACTATGTCATCAAATACAAGTTTCACAACCAAATATGAGAACAACTAAATAACAATGTCATCATGTTTTAGTCGTCATACTATCGCCACACAAATCAACATACAAAATAAGTGATGTTCTCATAGAAAAATACTAAACAACAACTTCATCAGGTTTCAGTTGTCATAGCAAACACAATTTCACAAAGTAGAAAAAACGTCTTCTGACAGGCAAATACGACAAAAGCAATCTAATCATCATCCGCAGCAGCAGCGTCAACATCTTCGCCGTGTGTATCAGTCTGAATCGTAATCCCCCCAGTGTCATCTTCTTCTTCAGCCTCAATGTCCTCGAATGTTGGCTTCTTATTGATCAACTCTCGTATGTCCACAGCCCAACAGGCAATCTTTGCGCCAGCGTCATTGACGTGATCATTCTCAAAGATATTAGGAACATCTATGGAATCTTCTACATCAGGAGTAGTGTAAGCATCATCTTGTTGTGCAACTTCATTAAACGAAATCCTCTGCTCAAACCTTTGCACTACTCTCCAGTCATCGCTACATGCAAATGTGTTTTCCAAGAAAAATATCTGTGTTGCTCGATTTGCCAAAATAAAAGGCTCGTCGGTCTTGTACGCCGCCTTGACATTCATGGATTTGAAATAATCATCAGCTCTGGGTTTTGCTATCCTGGAAAACAGGTTATACCAACGACAGCACAACAGAACCACGCACCGATGAACCTTGAAACTGGACATATACTGCAACTGAACAATGTCTGTTATGTTCGCATGCATTTCAGTTGTCTCTTCCCATACGTATTCGTGCTCATGATGGCACTGTTTTGTGTCTTCCTGCCTTCGTCGCGTGCAAGGGTGTTGTAGCGCACATCTCCAACAACTCAAGATTCATAATGTCTTACCCGAGTATCAGGACCCATTGCTAGTGTGTAAAGGGAATCATTAATTGCCTGCCCATCCTCCCGCATCTTCTTAACCTATGGTTATAAAATAGACAAGCTGATCATCTTATGTACTCTATATATTAAAAAAAACTGACGGTGCAATTCAAAAGCTTACATGGCTCTTGAACCATTTTGCAAATCCTGACATAACCAGTTTTACAATGTTTCTTGGATTTTGCGGCAGTAACTCCTTTTTGTAGATGCTGCACAACATAGTGAACACGTCAAACATCTAAATATATAAGAATGTGCTACAAGTTTAGTAGATTATGATGTATAAGCTGCAGTACTTAGCACTTACTCGATATAAGGTAGAATCTCAAGACAGTTATTCAACACATGCAAAACCATTCTGTCCAAATCTTAAGGTTTGTCGCCTTGTGACTCTTCCCAGTAACTCGAACAGAACAATCAAAAACATTGAGCTTGGGACTGTCTTCACCCACCTCTTTGCTAAGCTGATTAGCTGTTTCAATGTATTTTGAGAAGAATGTCAGCGCTTCTGTAGCATTGTAGGCCTATGCAATGGAACCCTCGGGTCTAGCTCTGTTCCTAATATAGCCCTTGTAAGTGCCTAGCCGCCTTTCAATCCGGTACATCCAGCCATACTGTCTAGGACCTCTAAGTAGTGCCTCATTAGGTAGATGAACAGCCAAATGCACCATCACATCAAACAAGGCTGGGTGATATATCTTCTCTAGGCCGCATAGGATAGTTGGTATCTTGTCTCTAAGACGCTCCAAAGCATCTATCCTGATATTTCTACTGAAGGGTGATGTCTATGACACAACTTTATTCTTGTAGACACGTGTTGGGCCTCCAAGCGCAGAGTTTTGTAGGACAGTAGCAATTTTCCCTCAAATGAATGACCTAAGGTTTATCAATCCGTAGGAGGTGTAGGCTGAAGATGGTCTCTCTCAAACAACCCTGCAACCAAATAATAAAACATCTCTTGTGTCCCCAACACACCAGATACAATGGGAAATTGTATAGGTGCACTAGTTCGGCGAAGAGATGGTGATACAAGTGTAATATGGATAGTAGATATGAGATTTTGTATTGCGAACAATAAAAAACAGCAAGGTAGCAAGTAACAAAAGTGAGCACAAACAATATTGCAAAGATGGAAAACAAGGCCTAGGGTCCGTACTTTTGCTAGTGCAATATCCCAACAATGCTAATATAATTGGACCATATAACCACCCCTCAAAGTGTGATGAAGAATCAGTCGAAAGTTCCTATCTAGCGGAGAACATAATAAGAAATTGTTGGCGGGGTACGAAACCACCTCAAAATTATTCTTTGCGATCAATCTTTCCAAGAGTTTGTACTAAAGTAACACAAAGTTACCCTTTCCGACCGATCTATCCAAGAGTTTGTACTAGAATAACACAAGGTTATCTTTTCCGATCGAGCTTTCAAGAGTTCGTACTAAAATAACACAAAGTTATCCTTCCTGATCGATCTATCAAGAGTTCGTACTAAGATAACACCAAAACATATTCAGATTTGTAATCCAACACAAAGAACCTTGAAGAGTGCCCCAAGATTTCTACCGGAGAAAAAAAAGACAAGAACGTGCATCAACCCCTATGCATAGATTACCCCAATGCCACTTCAGGAATCCGCAAGTTGAGTGCCAAAACATATATCAAGTGGATCAATACGATACGCCATTGTCACCACGAGTATTCAATAACAAGACATATATCAAGTGTTCTCAAATCCAGAAAAGTATTCAATCCAAAGAAATTTTAAAGGGAAAACTCAATTCATCATAAGATAGAGAGGGGAAAACACCATATGATCCAACTATATTAACAAAGCCCCTGATACATCAAGATCGTGCCATCAAGAACATGAGAGAGAGAGAGAGAGAGAGATACGACACATAGCTACTGGTACATACCCTCATCCCCGAAGGTGGACTACTCCCTCCTCATCATGGTGGCCGCCAGGATGATGAAGATGGCAATCGGTGATGATTTCCCCCTCCGGCGGAGTGCCAGAAAGGGCTCTAGATTGGATCTCGTGGACTACAGAGCCTTGCGGCGGCAGAACTTTTGATCTAGGTTCACCCCCGAACGTTTTCAGAATATTTGTGAATTTATAGGGTAAAGAGGCGATGCGGGAGGCCACTGAGGTGGGCACAACCTACCTGGGCGCGCCAGGGGGGCCTGGCGCGCCCTGGTGGGTTGTGCACCCCTTGGGGCACCCCCAGGTGCAGCTTCAGCCCGTTGAGTGTCTTCTGGCCCATAGAAAATCTCCAAAAAGTTTCGCGGTGTTTGGACTCCGTTTGATATTGATTTTCTGTGCTGTAAAAAACATGCAAAAAATAGCAACTGGCACTTGGCACTATGTCATAGGTTAGTCCCAAAAAAATGATATAAAGTGACTATAAAATGATCGTAAAACATCCAAGAATGATAATATAACAGCATGGAACAATCAGAAATTATAGATACATTGGAGATGTATCAGCATCCCCAAGCTTAATTCCTGCTCGTCCTCGAGTAGGTAAATGATGAAAACAGAATTTTTGACGTGGAATGCTGCCTATCATGTCATATCATATTATTTTCTTTATAGCATGGACAATTGGACTATTGTATGGTTCAAAGCAATATTATAGTTTTGGCATGAGATTTAAATACTCAAACATATCAACAAGCAACCATGTCTTTCAGGATATCAAATGCTAGAGAACGTTATCCCTACCAAATCATATAGTCTTGTCATCCTCTGTCTTCCCAGCTCAATGTATAAATCATGTACTACCCCGGTGTCAGCCAAGCAATTGGTTCATACTTTTTAACGCGCTTCAGCATTTTCAACTCTCACGCAATACATGAGCGCAAGCCATGGATATAGCAATATTGGTGGAATAGAATGCGGTGGTAGTAGATAAAAGAAGGGAAGAAAGTCTCACATCAACTAGACAAACTAATGGACTATGGAGATGTCCATCAATCGATATCAATGTGAGGAGTAGGGATTTGTAGAGGTGCCAAATCTCAAAGCTTAAATGGAGAGATAAAATTACTTTGGGAGGTATACTTTTCCCACTAACGAAAACAACACAAGGTTCCCAACACTTTCCATGCTAGATATATCATAGGCGGTTCCCAAACATAAAATAAAGTTTATTCCTTTCCACCAAACTTTCACAAGCCATTGCTAGCCAAATCCACGGTTGCCTTCCATACCAACACTTTCCAAGGAATTTATTATTTGACAACATAAAGTAAATTTGTTTTTCATTTTGGGACTAGGCATCCCTAATACCTTTGCCTTACTCTCGTGCAATTACAAGTGAATAAACACTCATCGTGAGAATAACACATCTAGCATAGAAAATATTGGCCACCGCTCACCACCTCGCGAGCAGTACAGACACACAAAAGGGAAATTTATTTTGAATTAGAGATGGCACATACAAATTTTCTCAGAGCGGCAAGGGAATACCGCATATAGGTGGGTATGGTGGTTGTTTTGAGGAAGGTATAATAAAGTTTATGCATCGGCGAAAGTTGCACGGTACAAGAGAAAGCTAAGAATTATGAAAGGGTGAGAGTGCGTATAATCCATTAGTCATAAAGAACTCATATACTTATTGCAAAAGTTTATTAGCCCTCAAAGCAAAGTAATACTACGCATTCTCCTAGGGGGGAGGTTGGTAGGAGTTAACCATCGCGCGCCCCCGACCTTCACACACAGATAGGACAATCAAGGATAAATTGTGCTCCAACTTCCCGGCATAACGAGAGACTATACGTGCATGCTTTGGGAATCACAAAACTTAACACCAATATCTTACTAAAGCACAATTACTCATCAACATGACTCACATATCACATCATCATGTCTCAAAACTATTACAAGGAATCAAGTTTATTTTGTCCAATGATCTTCATGCCAGTTTTCATTATATCTTTCTTGGATATCTATCACTTTGGGACTAATTATCATGTGTTGCTTTTGATAAGCTCAAACATATATAAGTGAACACCATGAGCATAATATTTCTTTCTCTTAAATAATCTAAGTGAGGCATGAGAGAATTTCTTTAAAAATACTAAAACACACCATGCTCGAAAATATATAAGTGAAGCACTAGAGCAACAATGCTAGAAAACAGCTTCTTTGATGGGATGTGAATGCCGCTTATCTAGATTTTCTGACAACTATTTGGGAGCTCTATTTTATTTAGAAACTTTCAGATCTAACTATTTTATTAAAAAAGCAAGTAAACAAAATAAAATGACATTTCAAGAATAGCACATTTCATGTGAAGAAGCAAAAACTTAGGATCAACCGATACTAACCGATAATTGTTGATGAAGAAAGGTGGGATGCCTATCGGGGCATCGCCAAGCTTAGATGCTTGAGACTTCTTAAAATATTATCTTGGGATTCCTTGGGCATCCCCAAGCTTGAGCTTGTGTGTCTCCTTAATTCTTCTCATATCACAGTTTTCCTAAATCTCTAAAGCTTCATCCACACAAAACTCAAGAAGAACTCGTGAGATAAGTTACTATAAATCAATGGAAAACATTATCATCCTCTACTGTAGCAAATCACTAAAATTATTATTCAACATTGCATACTAAATGCCTCTGCATATTTAATACTCCTATCCTCAAATAGGATCATTAAACAAGCAAACATATGCAAACAATGCAAACATAACACCAATCTGCCAAAACAATACAGTTTGTAAAGAGTGGAATTTTTCTCATACTTCCCTAGCTTTTTTTTTTGAAAAATTACCACGTTACAGAGAACTTATTCATGGTAACTTTGTAAAAATTTCAAGAATTTATCATGTTGTGACTATCCAGAAGAATTCATACAATGAAAGAAAACTTTCTGTTTTCAAACACCAGCATATAGACTTGCAAAATAAGCATGGTAAAGGCTATCCTTGACACTTTTATTGAAATAAAAGACACACAACATTATTCTAAATACCATCAAGAAAATCCTAACAAAATAAATTGACACTCCAAGCAAAACACATATCATGTGACGTATGAAAGCATAGCTCCAAGTGAGGTTACCGATAATGTTGGAGACGAAAGAGGGGATGCCTTCCGGGGCATCCCCAAGCTTAGTTGCTTGGATCTTACTTGAATATTACCTTGGAGTGCCTTGGGCATCCCCAAGCTTAGGGTCTTTCACTCCTTGTTCTCCTCATATCAATATCTCACCCAAAACTTGAAAACTTCAATCACACAAAACTTAACAAAACTTCGTGAGATGGGTTAGTATGATAAAACAAATCATTCACTTTGGGTATTGTCAAAGACAAGATTCATATTTTTTCTCACACAATGCCTACTGTAGCATATCATTTCTACAATTTATATTGATCAATATAAACCATAGAAACTACAAAACAAGCAAACTATGCATTGAAAACAGAATCTGTCAAAAACAGAACATTCTGTAATGATCTGAACATTCACCATACTTCTGCAAAAAGAATCAACTTAAAAGCACTCTTCTGTTAAAAATGAGAATTTTTCTCGTGAGCGCAAAAGTTTCTATTTTTCAGCAAGATCAAATCTATTTATCACCCAACATGATCCTAAGGCTTTGCTTGGCACTTTATTGAAACAAAAGCTATAGAACATGATTACTACAGTACCATAATCATGTGAACACAAAAACAATAGGTATAAGTGTTGGGTTGTCTCCCAGCAAGCGGTTTTCTTTAATGCCTTTTAGTTAGGCATGATGATTTCAATGATTCTCACATGAAAGATATGAATTGAAACATAAAGAGAGCATCATGAAGAATATGACTAGCACATTTAAGTCTAACCCACTTCCTAAGCATAGGTATTATGTGAGCAAACAACTTTTGGGAGCAAGAATCAACTAGCATAGGATGGAAAAACAAGCAAAACTTCAAGACTTTCAACAAATAGAGAGGAAACTTGATATTACTGCAATTCCTACAAGCATATGTTCCTCCCTCATAATAATTGTTAGTAGCATCATGAATGAATTCAACAATATAGCTATCACATAAAGCATTCTTTTCATGATCCACAAGCATAGAACTTTTATTACTCTCCGCATAAGCAATTTATTCTCATGAATAGTGGTGGGAGCAAACTCACCAAAATAACTATCATGATATTGGAAATTAAAATCATGATGACAAGTTTCATGTTTATAATTATTCAATATAGCATACATGTCATCACCATAATCATCATATATAGGAACTTTTTTGTCATAATCAATTGCAACCTCCTCCAAAATAGTGGATTCATCATTAAATAAAGTCACGACCTCTCCAAATCCACTTTCATCAATATAATCATCATAAATAGGAGGCATGATATCATCATAATATATTTGCTCATCAAAACTTGGGGGACAAAAATTATCATCTTCATAAAACATAGCATCCCCAAGCTTATGGCTTTGCATATCATTAGCATCAAGGGTATTCAAAGAATTCAAACTACCAACATTGCAATCATGCTCATCATTCAAATATTTTGTGCCAAACATTTTATTGACTTCTTCTTATAACAATTGAGCACAATTTTCCGATCCATCATTTTCAAGAAAGATATTATAAAGATGATCAATAATACTACATCCGTTCCAAAATAGATGACCCAACTTTGTACTAACTTTAGTATAAAGTTAGGTCGTCTATTTTGGAACGGAGGGAGTGTGATGCAACCTCAATTCCATTTTTTTCTTTTATAAACCAAACTAGTGATAAAACAAGAAACTAAAAGATTCAATTGCAAGATCTAAAGATATACCTTCAAGCACTCATCTCCCCGACGACGGCGCCAGAAAAGAGCTTGATGTCTACTACGCAACTTTATTCTTGTAGACACGTGTTGGGCCTCCAAGCGTAGAGTTCTGTAGGACAGTAGCAATTATACCTCAAGTGGATGACCTAAGGTTTATCAATCCATAGGAGGAGTAGGATGAAAATGGTCTCTCTCAAACAACCCTGCAACCAAATAATAAGAAGTCTCTTGTGTCCCCAACACACCAAATACAATGGGAAATTGTATAGGTGCACTACTTCGGCGAAGAGATGCTGATACAAGTGTAATATGGATAGTAGATATGAGTTTTTGTAGTGCGAACAATAAAAAACAACAAGGTATCAAGTAACAAATGTGAGCACAAACGGTATTGCAATGATGGAAAACAAGGCCTATGGTCCGTACTTTCGCTAGTGCAATCTCTCAACAATGCTAATATAATTGGATCATATAACCACCCCTCAAAGTGTGATGAAGAATCACTCCAAAGTTCCTATCTAGCGGAGAACATAAGAAGAAATTGTTGGTGGGGTACGAAACCACCTCAAAGTTATTCTTTCCAATCAATCTTTCCAAGAGTTCGTACTAAAGTAACACAAAGTTACCCTTTCCGATCGATCTATCCAAGAGTTCGTACTAGAATAACACAAGGTTATCTTTTCCGATCGATCTTTCAAGAGTTCGTACTAAGATAACACAAAGTTATCCTTCCCGATTGATCTATCAAGAGTTTGTACTAAGATATCACCAAAACATATTTAGATTTGTAATATGATAACCCACAAGTATATGGGATCGCAACAGATTTGAGGGTAGAGTATTCAACCCAAATTTATTGATTCGACACAAAGGGAGCCAAGGAATATTCTCAAGTATTAGCAGTTGAGTTGTCAATTCAACCACACCTGAAAGACTTAATATCTGCTGCAAAGTATTTAGTAGCAAAGTAGTATGGAAGTAACAGTAATGGTGGCAAAAGTAACGGTAGCAGTTTTGTAGTAATTGTAACAGTGGCAACGGAAAAGTAACTAAGCAAGGATCAATATGTGAAAAGCTCGTAGGCATCGGATCAGTGATGGATAATTATGTCGGATGCGATTCCTCGTGTAATAGTTATAACATAGGGTGACACAAAACTAGCTCCAGTTCATCAATGTAATGTTGGCATGTATTCCGAATATGGTCATACATGCTTATGGAAAAGAACTTGCATGGCATCTTTTGTCCTACCCTTCCGTGGCAGCAGGGTCCTATTGGAAACGAAGGGATATTAAGGCCTCCTTTTAATAGAGTATCGGACCAAAGCATTAACACTTAGTGAATACATGAACTCCTCAAACTACGGTCATCACCGAGAGTGGTCCCGATTGTTGTCACTTCAGGGTTGCCGGATCATAACACATAGTAGGTGACTATTGACTTGCAAGATAGGATCAAGAACTCACATATATTCATGAAAACGTAATAGGTTCAGATCTGAAATCGTGGCACTCGGGCCCTAGTGACAAGTATTAAGCATGGCAAAGTCACAACAACATCAATCTTAGAACATAATGGATACTAGGGATCAAACCCTAACAAAACTAACTCGATTACATGGTAAATCTCATCCAACCCATCATCGTCGAGCAAGCCTACGATGGAATTACTCACGCACGGTGGTGGGCATCATGAAATTTGTGATGGAGGAAGGTTGATGATGACGATGGCGACGATCTCCACTCTCCGGAGCCCCGAACGGACTCCAGATCAGCCCTCCCGAGAGAGATTAGGGCTTGGCGGTGGCTCCGTATCGTAAAACGCGATGAATCCTTCTCTCTGTTTTTTTCTCCACGATCGTGAATATATGGAGTTGGAGTCGAGGTCGGTGGAGCCTCAGGGGGCCCACGAGACAGGGGGCGCGCCCAGGGGGGTAGGCGCGCACCCACTCTCGTGGACAGGGTGTGGGCCCACTGGCCTTGATTCTTTCGGAAGTATTTTCTATACATTCCAAAAATATTCTCCATGGATTTTCAGGTCATTCCGAAAACTTTTATTTCTGCACAAAAATAACACCATGGCAATTCTGCTGAAAACAGCGTCAGTCCGGGTTAGTTCCATTCAAATCATGCAAGTTAGAGTCCAAAACAAGGGCAAAAGTGTTTGGAAAAGTAGATACGTTGGAGACATATCATAATCCAACACAAAGAACCTCGAAGAGTGCCCCAAGAATTCTACCAGAGAAACAAATACAAGAACGTGCATCAACCCCTATGCATAGATTACCCCAATGACACTTCGGGAATCGACAAGTTGAGTGCCAAAACATATATCAAGTGGATCAATATGATACCCCATTGTCACCACGAGTATTCAATTGCAAGACATATATCAAGTGTTCTCAAATCCATAAAAGTATTCAATCCAAAGAAATCGCAAAGGGAAAACTCAATTCATCACAAGATAGAGAGGGGAAAACACCATATTATCCGACTATATTAACAAAGCCCCCAATACATCAAGATCGTGCCATCAAGAGCATGAGAGAGTGAGAGATACAACACATAGCTACTGGTACATACCTTCAGCCCCGAGGCTGGACTACTCCCTCCTCATCATGGTGGCTGCCAGAATGATGAAGATGGCCACCGGTGATGATTTCCCCCTCCGACGGAGTGCCGGAAAGGGCTCTAGATTGGATCTCGTGGAGTACAGAGCCTTGCGGCGGCGGAACTTCTGTTCTAGGTTCACCCTCGAAGGGTTTCGGAATATTTGGGAATTTATAGGGTAAAGAGGCGGTGCGGGAGGCCACTGAGGTGGGCACAACCCACCTGGGTGCGCCAGGGGGGCTGGCGTGCCCTGGTGGGTTGTGCCCCCCTCGGGGCACCCCCGAGGTGCAGCTTCAGCCCATTGAGTGTCTTCTGGCCCATAAAAAATTTCCAAAAAGTTTCGCGGTGTTTGGACTCCGTTTGATATTGATTTTCTGCGATGTAAAAAACATGCAAAAAAAGCAACTGGCACTTGGCACTATCTCAATAGGTTAGTCCCAAAAAATGATATAAAATGACTATAAAATGATTGTAAAACATCCAAGAATGATAATATAATAGTATGGAACAATAAAAAATTATAGATACGTTGGAGATGTATCACAGAGTTCCCTGAAGAATTGTCCCAACTCTGCAACTGCTCTGTATAAGTCAGGGTGGCCCAATCCTCTAAGGATAACAGGTAAAACCCTTTGAAGTAAGACGTGGCAGTCATGGTTTTTCAACCCTTGTACCTTGTTTCCATTTGCACGGGCTCTCGTTTCATGGTTGGAAGAAAATCCATGTGGGAATCTCACACGTGACAGGACCTTGCAGAGTTCTTTTCTTTTTACCTTGTCCAAGACATACACAGCCGGTGCCATATCTCATGGTTTACCTTCATCTTCCACTTGCAAATCGCTTATGATACCCAGGTGTTTCAAATCAATCCTAGATTTTACGGTATCTTTTGTCTTGTCTTCAGTATTAAGAAGTGTGCCGATAATGCTGTCACATATATTTTTCTCGATGTGCATCACATCAAGAATATGCCGCAGATCCAAATCTTTCCAATACTCCAAGTCCCACAAAGTGGACCCGCGGGTAAACAATAATCTCTCTTCTGCCCTACCACGCTTCCTTTTCCCGCTACAATTATCAGGATGGTTTCCTGGTGTAATATGCCCGACCTTCTCTAATTCCATTTGCAACTCATCGACGTGAGCTTCTTTGGCGCATCACAGTTTTCATGCTTTGCATTGAACACATATCTTTCGTATTTTGTAGGACACGGCTTGTCCTTGGCAAGGAAACGGCGGTGTCCAATGTAACAGATCTTGCTAAGTATTGCGTATGACAGCGAATTTTCCTGTCACAGCGAACACATGCATTGTAACCATGTGTCGTTCGCCCTGACATAGTGCCCAAAGCCGTATAATCATGGATGCACCAAATTATAACAGCACGCAGAAAGAAATCAGTTGGTGGGCTGCTATATAGGTCTCGAGTGAGAACACCCCTCCATAGTTGTTTGATACGTCTCCAACGTATCTATAATTTTTGATTGTTCCATGCTATTATATTATCTGTTTTGGATGTTTAATGGGCTTTATTATGCTCTTTTATATTATTTTTGGGACTAACCTGTTAACTGAAGGCCAAGTGCCCGTTTATGTTTTCTTGCCTATTTTAGAGTTTCGCTGAAAAGGAATACCAAACGGAGTCCAAATGGAATGAAACCTTCACGATGATCTTTCTTGGACCAAAAGCAATCCAGAATACTTGGAGTAGACGTCTGGAACTCCACGAGGAGGCCACGAGGCAGGAGGGCACGCCCAGGGGGTAGGCGCGTTCCCACCCTCGTGGGCCCCTCGTAGCTCCACCGACGTACCTCTTTCACCTATATATACTCTTATACCCTAGAAACATCGGGGAGAGAAACGAAACCACTTTTCCATCGCCGCAACCTTCTGTACCAGTGAGATCCCATCTTGGGGCCTTTTTCGGCGATCTGTCGGAGGGGGAATCAATCACGGAGGGCTTCTACATCAACACCATAGCCTCTCCGATGAAGCGTGAGTAGTTTACCACAGACCTTCGGGTCCATAGTTATTAGCTAGATGGCTTCTTCTCTCTCTTTGATCGTCAATACAAAGTTCTCCTCGATTCTCTTGGAGATCTATTTGATGTAATACTTTTTGCGGTGTGTTTGCCGAGATATGATGAATTGTGGATTTATGAATAATATTATCTATGAATATTATTTGGTTCTTCTCTGAATTCTTATATGCATGATTTGATATCTTTGCAAGTCTCTTCGAATTATCAGTTTAGTTTGGCCTACTAGATTGATCTTTCTTGGAATGGGAGAAGTGCTTAGCTTTGGGTTTAATCTTGTGGTGTCCTTTCCCGGTGACAACAAGGGCAGCAAGGCACGTATTGTATTGTTGCCATCGAGGGTAAAAAGATGGGGTTTATAATATATTGCCTGAGTTTATCCCTCTACATCATGTCATCTTGCTTAGTGCGTTACTCCGTTATTATGAACTTTATACTCTACATGCATGTTGGATAGTGGTCGATGTGTGGAGTAATAGTAGTAGATGCAGAATCGTTTCGGTCTACTTGACACGGACGTGATGCCTATATTCATGATCATTGCCTTAGATATCTTCATAACTATGCGCTTTTCTATCAATTGTTCAGCAGTAATTTGTTCACCCACCGTAATACATGCTATCTTGAGAGAAGCTACTAGTGAAACCTATAGCCCCCGGGTCTCTTTCCTATTATATTGAATCTCCTTTATTTATTAGCATCTCGTTTACTATTTTGCAATCTTTACTTTCCAATCTATACAACAAAAATACCAAAAATATTTACTTTACTATCTTTTTTAGATCTCACTTTTGCGAGTGACCGTGAAGGGATTGACAACCCCTTTATCGCGTTGGTTGCAAGGTTCTTGATTGTTTGTGCAGGTATTAGGTGACTTGAGCATTGTCTCCTACTGGATTGATACGTTGGTTCTCAAAACTGAGGGAAATACTTACGCTACTTTGCTGCACCACCCTTTCCTCTTCAAGGGAAAACCAACGCATGCTCAAGAGGTAGCAAGAAGGATTTCTGGCGCTGTTGCCGAGGAGATCTACGACAAGTCAAGACATACCAAGTACCCATAATAAACTCTTCTCCCTTGCATTACATTATTTGCCATTCGACTCTTGTTTTCGTCTCCCCCACTTCTAAAACGATTTTCGAAAACCTTTGTGTTTTTCTCGTTCGATCTTACTAAAGAGCAATAATGGTCATAATCATGCAGAGCGACAAAGCAACATTGAATCGGGCATGAAGGTGATATAACTATTTTGAAACTCAAAGATCGTCAAGGCAAAGCAGACTTTTTAGTCTAAAACATGTGTAAACATGTGCCAAGTCAATCCAGGAATTCTCCAAAGGGAAATACCACCTTAGTATACCAGACTATGAACAGTGCAATGCATGTAAATCATTTCAATAACACATTATATACTCTAGCTATTTGAGACTAGCCACAAGGAAAGCATGAACCACTGGGAAAGCATTGTAAACATAGCACTATGTCGCTACAAGCTGGTCTCTAGATCATAAGTACAGGCATGTGTACAAAAGTAGAAACAAGAAGAGTTCATACCGGTTTTCCTTGTTGCTTCCCTTCAGTCGATCTTCGTCATTACTGCCTCGTCACTTGCACGATCGAACGTAGGAAATATAATTAAGTGCCATCACGGACTCGAGCTGAACTCTGAAAACAAAGCAAACTAAAGAGAGAAAGGAAATCTTTTTGGATTATTTCAAAGGTTGAACGAAAGCAAAAGAAAGAGAAAATCTTTTTGTTGTTTCTGCAAAGAAAAGAAATAAAGAAGAACGAGCAAAAACTTCGGAAAGATTAAAGCGAACAGAAATAAAATGGATAATACAATGGAAAAGTGAGAAGGGCACGTACTCCCCCAAGCTTAGGCTTTTGGCCTAAGTTGGTAGTAGCTACTGCCCCCAGGAGCCTCCTGCTCCGGGGGAATGCTGGTGAGTCCAAGGGTCGTAGAAGGATTCCGGCGCGTACACCGAACTCCTCGGATCCTCCCACGAAGAAGGGTCCGTACTCCAAGCAGAGGAAGACCCTTCACCAAACTGGGTGACGGTCTCCCCCTGAAAAGGTGGTAACTCACCGTGCTCCTCCTCGTCGGGCACAACCCCCTCCATGGGGTTATGAAACTGATGCTGGATCATGAACTCATCGAACTGGATAACATCAAAGGACCATTCGTTCCTGCGAGAAAAATCAAACAAAAGAGGTGCAGCTAGACGGATCTTGCGTTCCGCGGTAGTTCCGAAACGCAAGATATAAACAAGATTACCAAGCTCAGAAGTCATGGTAACAAACTTATGCCTTTTCATAGTAGCAAGATCAAAACTTAAATAAGTAAAAGGCTCATCATCAGGGTGTGGGGTGCCTTTAAGATATTCTAAGATAAGTGTGGCATAAACGCCACCAAATAAATCTCCCCTGTTACCGTTCATAGCAAGGCGTCGAGCAATTAAGGCACCCAAATTATAATCAAACCTCCCTGAGAGGGCAGTTGCCAGGATAGCAATATCCGGCGCAGAAGTGTTGCTCGTGTTGTCACGAGCTAATACCCCTCTAGCAACATAATACGCAAAATACCTGAGGTGAGGGAATAAGATGCTGGAGATTTTTGACCGATGAATATCCCTCGTACCCATGCTGCAGAGAGAGTTGAAGACGGTTTTCAGCTCGGAGGGCTGAGAGGTCATCTTAGCCGTCCGCCCAACGTTTGGCACACCTATTATTTCACAAAACTTTCCCAAGGGCATGGTGATAAGATCATTGTAAATTTTAAACTCAATAGCACCAGTATCAGGGTTATATCTAAAACTGTTAATGAAACCGGAGGTGAGTTTTTGATACTGAGTAACACGGCACGTGACGAGCCGTGTCAGACCTGCATTAGCACAAAGGTTATAAAACTCATCCTTAATTCCCGCAGCTTCAAGGAATTCATCACATGGGAACATCATAGCACGTGCTGGACTTGTGTCTTCCAACAACTCTAGGGGCACATGATCTTCATTGTAGCTCACCCTAGCAGTCGAGGGTGAGGCTGCGGCTCTAGTAACTCGATCGGAGTGTGCGGGCCTCTTCTTCTCAAGCCACCCCTTTGCCCTTCCTAACAAACTCATTTCTGAATTTTTTGACAAATTACAAAAACAAGGATTTAAACAAAGTGGTTTAAGGCAAACTACTCAACTTACTTACCTAAGGCATAAACTTGCATCAAAACTTGGAAAATAAATTTCTACACGTGCATGCAAGCTCATCTACACAGCACCAAGAACTACTAAATACTCACAAATGAAGCCACCAACCAAAAATCTAATTGGAGGGGTGGAGGAGTTACATACCAGGTAGTATTTGTTCAAAATCTCAGCTCGAATGATAGGCTGTAGAGAGAGATCGAAAATCGCCTCCAAGAGCAGCAAGAATGCAAGAACAAGTGCAGAACTCGTGTTTTTGGAGAGAATGAGAGAGAGAGGAAGAAGACTCACCTGGAGGTGGGTCTTGTGGGCCCCAGGCGCCCTATGGGCGCGGCCACGGGGCAGGCCGCGCCAGCTGGCCGCCTGGGCCACTGGTGGCCCCCCCTGGTCAGCCCCAGGTGCCTCTGGGTCACTCCCAGCATGGAAATTTTTATTTTTATTTTTCTGGAATTTTTCTGAAAACTTCACTGTTGAAATTTTTTCGAAGTTCAAAAAGCTGCAAGACTTTCTGAAAACTTAAAGCAGTGATTAGTATTGTGAAGCTTCAAAAACATAAACACTTGGTACAGTAAGGAGAACAAAAGCTAAAACAAATGAAAACATAACAAGCTCAACTTTTTACCTATATAAAACATGATTACTAGTAAGGTTGATCAAGTCTTACCAACAAACAGGCGATATATAGAGCAAAAAGTCTCACCTCTTACGAAGTGATCATTGCACCTTTACTTTAATGGACATTGTCCCTACCATAATAGTTTTGTATTCGTGGTGCACTTGTAGTGGACAGTCCCATTCTCCAATCTTCACGGTCTCGATATTTTCTATAGAGTTGAGGCCATGCCTCTTGTCGGTCTTCTTTGGAAAATACACCGTGTGTTCTTTATCATTCACATTGAAGGTAACCTTTCCTTTATTGCAATCAATAATAGCACCTGCGGTGTTAAGAAAAGGTCTACCAAGAATAATGGACATGCTCCCATCCTCGGGCATGTCAAGCACAACAAAATCAGTAAGGATCAAACAATTAGCAACTTCTACGGGAACATACTCACAAATACCTATCGGGATGGCGGTTGACTTGTCAGCCATCTGAAGAGAGATATCTGTAGGAATTAGTTTCTCTAAACAAAGCCTCTTATAAAGAGAGAGAGGCATAACACTCACTCCTGCTCCAAGATCACATAAAGCAGTTTTGACATAATTATTCTTTATGGAGCAAGGAATGGTGGGTATACCTGGATCACCAAGCTTCTCAGGAATGTTGCCACTGAAAGAGTAGTTAGCAAGCATAGTAGATATTGCTTCATTAGGAATTTTTCTTTTATTAGTGACAATATCTTTCATATATTTTGAATAGGGAGGTAACTTAATAGCATCAGTCAAAGGGATTTGAAGAAAAAGAGGTTTCATCCACTCACAAAACTTATTGTAATGCTCTTCTTCTTTAGATTTGATAGACTTACCTGGAAAGGGCATGGGTTTCTGTATCCATGGTTCTCTTTCCTTCCCATGTCTTCTTGCGACGAAGTCTTCTCTAGTGTACTTCTTGCGTTTGTCAGGTGCTTCATCTTCTCGAACTTCAGGCGGATCATTCTTCTCATTATCCTTACCTTCAGGTTCAGCACCGTCTTCAGTCTCAGCATCGGAGATAGATACACTGTTGGGATCAACAGCTGGCTCTTCACTTGTAATAGGATCATTGGAATCGTCAACCTCCTTGTGTTTCTTCTTCTTCTTCTTTGGAGAGCCAACAATTTCTTCTTCCTGCATTTGAGAATCTTGCTCGATTCTCCTCGGATGCCCTTCTGGATAGAGAGGATCTTGAGTGCTAGTTCCTCCTCGGGTCTTAATCCCGAAGGCCTGCAAATCATCTTGTTTGGCATTGTTAGCGAGCAAATCTTTTTGCACATTAGAAATTTGTTCAAGCTGAGTTTGAACCATATGAAAATGCTTCACAAGACATTTAACATCATTAACTGTTCTACCTAGAACATCAAGCAAACTTTTGATAGCAAGGGAATTATCATGCAATTGACTTTGTATCCTCTCATTAAAATGATTTTGTTTCATAATAAAATTACCAAACTCATCTAAACATTGATCAGGAGGCTTACCATGAGGGATGTCACTTGCGTTGAAATCTAAAAGAGAGTGTACCTCTACCATAGGAGGGTGAGTGGTAGGCTCACACAACTTCTCAATAGGGGGTAGATTATTCACGTCTTCAGATTTAATACCTTTCTCTTTAATAGACTTCTTTGCTTCTCGCATATCTTCGGGGCTTAGAACAAACATGCCCCTCTTCTTTGGTGGTGGAGGTGGTTCAGGGACGGACCAATCTTCATGGTTTTTGGCAATCATGCCCATCAAATCCTCTGCATCGTCCGGTGTTCTTTTCCTGAAAACACAACCAGCACAATTATCCAAATAGGACCTGGATTCATCAGTTAGACCAGCATAAAATATATCGATTAATTCATTCTTAGGGACTCCATGTCCTGGTCTAGCCCGGATCAGACTATAGTACCTCCCCCAAGCTTTAGGGAGGTGCTCATCCTGCAACTGTTTAAAGTTATAAATTCTTTGTAAAGCAGCATGTTGCATATGAGCAGGAAAGTACTTATTAACAAAAGAGTGAGCTAAGTCTTAAGGACTCTTAATGGAACCACATGGTAGTGAATCATACCATGTTTTAGCACCTTCCTTCAAAGAGAAAGGAAGAAGCTTAGTCACATAAAAGTTTCGTATCTTTTCATCCGTGGTAAACAAGCCACCCAACTCAATGAGTTTGGTCAGGTGTGCAATAGCATCATCATTTTCTCTGCCATAAAAGGGGTCAGCTTCAACCATAGGTATAAGTGAAAGATCAACAGAGAAATCATAATCAGGATCATTGATGCATATAGGAGATGTAGCAAATTCAGGATCAGGAACAGTCTTGTTCTTCAAGGAGTGTTTTTCAAGCAGCTTCTTAATAGCTTCAGGGTCAGAGCCGGAAAACTCTGTCAGTTCCCTGCATAAATCATCATCAAGCATAATGTAATCATCATCAAGGAGTCTCTCCTTGAGTTTACTCAAATCAGGATAATCATAAGTTCCACCAATGGGGTAGCGAGTAACAGGAATTTCAATTCCAGATTTTTTTGCAGCAGCAGCGATCTGTTTCTCAAAAGCATAACCAAGTGAACTAATATCATCAAGAGTAGTAGAAGCATCATCAAGAGTATCGGACATAGTAACAGATTCAGTAGGAGCATCATGTGGTGGCGGTGAGGCAAACTTACTCATAACAGAAGGTGAATCAAGTGTAGCACTAGTGTTCAGAACAGTACCTCTTCTTGTAGTGGATAGTAAGATCGGTACCTTGGGGTCTCCTTTCTTACCCATAGCGGATGAAGTGCAGCAGGTAGGATACTTCAAGTTGACTTGTAAATATTGCTATGCTCCCCGACAACGGCGCCAGAAAACGGTACTTGATAACCCTCAACCGTAAGGGATCGAGATAGTCTTCGCGGGTAAGAATAACCCAATTTATAGATTTGACACACGGGGAGCCAAAGAGTATTTATAAGCTTTGACAGTTGAGTTGTCAATTCAACCGCACCTGAAATATACTTACTTGCAACAAAAGATAAGTGGTAACGGTGATATGATAGTGATGGTGGTGACAGTAAAAGTAAACAGCAAAGGTAAACAGCAAAAGTAACAACTAGTAACCAGCAGGATTTAAAACACTGTAGGCTAGGGAGATGGATGGTTGGGCGCTGCATGGATGAGATACATCATGAATCTAACTTGGGGCAAGGCACACAGAAAAGTAATGATCATCTAGGCAAGTATCAGACATTAGGCATGTATCCCATAGGTAGTTGTACGTGCTTGCAATTAGAACTTGCACAACATCTTTTGTCCTACCATCCCGCTACGAACGGGGCCAAAAGGAACTTATGGAGATTAAGGTGAACCTGTCAAAGAGCACCGGAACAAAGCAATAAACTCAATGGATACATGTAATCCTCAAACTATGGACCATCCCCTTTGGTGTCCCAAGCTGTCACTTTTGGGATCGCCGGTTCCGGACCGTAATAGGTGCAAACAACTCATAGATAGGATCAAGAACACAAATATATTCATGCAAACGCATATGGTTCAGATCTGAAATTATGGCACTCGGGCCCTAAGTGACAAGCGTTAAGAGCAACAAGTTGAAGCAACGATGATAAACACCATAGTAGATGATAGGCAACATGCCCCCAACAATCTGATAAACTATTACATGATCTAACTCATCCAATCCCTACCATCCCCTTTGCCTACAGCAGGGAATTACTCACACATGGAAGGAGAAGTCATGGAGGGAGGATGGAGTGGTGATGATGATGACGATGGCGACGATCTCCCCTCTCCGGAGGCCAAATCAGCCTCCAGATTAGCCCTCCCGAAGAAGAACAGAGGGTGGCGGCGGCTCCGCGACGGAAACTGGGAAAACGACTTCTGTTTTGGGGTTTTCTCGTCACGGGGATAAATACGGGTCAAAGTAGGGCACCAGAGGAGGTGGGAGCAGCCCAGGCGGCCTCCCAGCACGGCCAGGGGTGGGGCCGCGCCACCAGGGCGCCTGGGCCCCCCCTGGCTGCCCTCTGGTCCATCTTCTGGCACAAGGTTCCTTCGGGTGCGTGGATTTTCTGTGATTTTTCTTGGAATTTTCTGAGATACCTAAAAATCCGTTTTCCTGCACACAATAAAACCATACAGGCAGCTCTGCTGAAAACAGCGTCAGTCCGGGTTAGTTTAGTTCAAATCATGCAAGAATAAGGTCAAAACAATAGCAAAAGTGTTTGGAAAAGTAGATACGTTTGAGACGTATCATCATGTAAAGCTCACAAGCTCTCATGATGATCTTCTAGTATACCATAATGTGCTAAAGATAGCTCATGAGGCTATGATCATCAAGGTAACATCTAGTGAGTCTCATGTGGTCGCTAGCACTACTTCTAGTCAAAATGCTATATTGCCATGTGCTAGTCCTCGTAATTCATCTATGCATAACATTGGTACATCTTGTGATGAATTGCTTTCCTTGCCTTGTTGCTCTAACAATGAAGCCTATACTTCCTCTAGTACTTGTGTTGATACTAACCATGTTGAGGAAATCAAAGAGCTCATGGCCCAAGTCTCTTCCTTGAAGAAAGACTTGGAAAAGTGTCATGAAGGGCAGTCCACACTCAACAATATCTTGAGTGTGCAAAAATCCCCCAATGACAAAGGTGGACTTGGATTCAACTCCAACAAGAAGAAGAAGTCCAAGAGCAACAAGAAGAAGGGCCAAGAACAACTCAAGAATTCGGCCAAGATTATTTGCTTCAAGTGCAAAATTGAAGGGCATCATGTTAGATCTTGCCCATTGAAGAAGAAGGTCATTAGTGACAAGCAACAAGGGAAGAGGCCACAAGTTCAATCTCGTGCTCAACCGCAAGTTGGAGAAAGGCCGCTTCCCAAGAAGACTCATGGTAATGCTTCTCATTTTGAGAAATCAAATGAGAAGAAATTGAAGAGTAGATGTTGCTACCTATGCCGTGAGAAGGGTCACCTTGCTTCTTCATGCACTAGTGGTAACTTATCCAACCCAATTATTATTGATGATGTCTATTTTCTTGGGAAGGATAATGTCGGCAATGTGTTTGCCAAGTTTTTTGGTACTCAAAGTTGTGTCAAGAAAAGAACCATTTAGGTGGCCAAGCCTATTGTGACTAACCTCTTAGGACCCAACTTGGTTGGGGACCAACAAGCTAAAACTTGATCAATAGGCGTTGTTGGAGGGCATTGGAGACTTGGTACATTATGAAGAATTAAGGGGTCTTCATCATTCATATTGTCTCAAGCCAAGTCATTCGGATGATCAAGTTTCTATCTTATATCCAATGTTCCTCCTTGCGGTAACTCGTGCTTAAATTGTTTACATTGAAAGTTACTTGCCCCTTTGCATGTTTTGGTTTTGTTCCTTGCATGTGTTTGTATATGATGTGCGTCCAATTTGTATATCTTGAGAAATCAAGTATGTGTATATTGGTTTGCACATCATGTATGCGTGTGTCGTGCGTTGAGCCTTTGTGCTTCTTGCTTTTATCTTAGTTGGCTCTTGTGAGAGATTAATGGAACATCCCATTTTGGGGAAGTGATGTGCTTTGTGCACCTCACAATCCTATAAATGTGTGTACATGAGGAATACCATCTAGTATTGATATTACAAGATTATCTAGTCTCTATGTGGTATATCTTCTCATGAGAAAGTCAAATTCTAAATGTTCCATTAATTATCTCTTGTTGGTTCTCTTTTGCATCTTGGTAAGTTTTTCATTGGTATCACATTATGGGGGAGTAATATTCTATGTGCATATTACAAGCCTAGAAAATGTGTAAATTTGAGATATTGTCACCTAGAGTTGATAGTATAAATTATGTTGTTCCTAGGTGGCATGTTAGCTCTACAAGTTGCATTTTGCTTGTGTTTGGTGTGAAGATGATGTTGGATATCATTGCTATCTATCACCGGGAATTATTTCCAAATACCTCTTGTCTTTGACAATTGGTAATCATTTATGTGGTGGAAATTATTGATCATCTTTACATTGTCTTCTGGTCTTATTTGTCTTATCTCTTGCCAAGTTTGTGTCAACTCCCATTTCCTTCCATGCCACTTCTGGATCTCGTGTTTTATTGTTTTTGTCGAGTGTTTTCTAGATATAGTGAAAGTGGTGATCCCACCCTGTGCATTTTGTACTCGAATGCAAAATCTCTCTAAATGCACAATTCGCGGGGGAACTATCCTATTTTCGATAGAACACTCATCTTGTGATCCATATCAAGTGTGTGTTGATGGAAGGCAAGCCGTTTCTTTTTGGTACTTGTGCCATCATGAAACTTTGTAGATGGGTTGGTTTGTTTGGAACCATCCTCTCTTTTGGGAGTCTGATATCTTTCCTTTTGCGTGTATCAATGGATATCTCATTCCTTGATGTATCTTCTAATAGATATCTTCCAAGTGATGATTTCTCCATTTGGTATCCTATTTTCACTTGGTATTTCTTTTTATTTTGTTTCGTTTCTTGAAAGTCTTGAGCATGCATATTTACTTCATGTATTTTCTTTGGCATGCTTTCTTTCTTTAACCCAATATATAAGGGAAACTCCACCTAGTCTCAATTTGGATGAGATGTGCATGAAATTCATTCTCATATATAAATGCACATATGTTTGTGGAGTTTTTCCTATGTATTGGTGTTTCTAACTCTTTGGTCCCAATGAGTTTGGGTACCATTTTGTTTGTGTTGGTGTTCTAGGAACAATTGGAGATGCATTGGATGCTCGGCTCATTCAAAAGGAAGGTGGTGTCACCATGTGCTTATTGGAGTCAAATTAGGATGATCAATGAACTACTATCTACCTTCATTTGGTATCTACTACATCCTTTCAATGGTATCTCGGTAACAAGTATCATCATCTACTTCATGCACACATTTCTTGCACCAACCTTGCGTAGGTTGCATCATGGCATGTTAGTCATTCCTTCTTGTGATATTTGTTTCCTTTCTCAAAGCATCCCAACAATGATGCCTTGTTGCTAGTTGTGATGTCTTTGATGTTCGCTTGGTTGGAATTCATGTATATACAATAAGACCTTATCTAGCCATGTGCTTGCGTTTAAGCAAAATATCTTATTGGTATAATTATGACTTCCTTGTGGATATATTTTTACTTCCTTTTTGTAACTATTTCGAGTGTACATTATTCTTTGTGGATTGATATCATCATGATTTTCATCTACCTAGAATCTTATACACTTGAGGGAAATTACATATCTAGAAGATATCCTTTCTTTCACGACCACCTTGTCTTTCTTGTATCATTTCTTTGGTGGCTCCGTGAAAGCCTTTGCCTTGAGTGCGGATCTTATCTTGTTGCATCTAGATGGACTCTTGTGTGGTGAGGATATTTTTGTCTCTTGCTTGTCTTGACAAGGCTTTTGCCAATTAATTGGTATCCCTCGTCTTGATAACGCTCTCTATTTATATCTTCACCACGGGTTGTGACAAGCATAGGTTATTTATATGCTTATTAGTGAGCTTGTGAACCCGTTTGCTTGTTGTGTGTGGGAATGATAGGCCTTGCACCGAGTATCTCTTTCATTCAAGACTATATTGATGCTTAATGTTCATCCATACATTAGTCTTCTCAAGTGCTTTGCCATGACTCACACACATCATTTTGGTTGAGCATACTCTTAAGTTGTCTCTTTTATATGTTGCTCAACCATTTGTTTGTTGCAAGTGCTAGGCTTTGTTACCTTCATGCTCACTTGCACTTGGTGTGAGTTTCTATTGATTTTGGGGGAGTGATGATCCTATTTTGTGCACTTGGTATCCTAATGAAAATTTTCTAAGGAGTGCACAAATTATGGGGAGCTTCACCAGTGCCTTTAGAAAAATCGGTTGCTATGTCATGAGTTCTATTGATCTTGGGGGAGCGACGATCCTATGTTGTGCTCGTTGTATCCAAATACAAAATTAAATTGTGCACAAATCATGGGGAGCTTCTCTAGTTTCTCTAGAACACTCCTTAATCATATCTTAATATCTTTTATTCATGTGGCATGTAGGATCATTGGTCTAGTTGGTTCAATTGGTATCTTTTGATAGCTTGCTTCAATTGGTATCCTTTGATTGCTTGATTGCGTGTCTCTCCTTTTGTTATGCCTTTGTGGCATATCTTTCTTTTGCAATCTTTGAGCCTCAATATAATTTGTGTTCATCCAAGTATTTATCGTTGGATATGTGTATTGCATTCCACTATCTAGTTGATAAATACACAATTTATGGAGGAGCATAATTTATATTGGCCTTCTAAGCTTTTCACCCATTTTGGCAATCAATGCCAATGGGGGAGAAGTTTCAGAGAGTTTTGTGGAGAAGTTTAGAGAGTCATCTAGTCATCTCTTCTTGCTTTGGTTTGTTCCTAAGCTTTTGCATCTCATGCGCATACATTATTGTTGCATGGTATGGAGATGCATAATTCCTTATGTAAATTCTCTTGAAAGTGATTGTCATCAATTACCAAAATGGGGGAGATTGAAAGAACATGCGGTGCCCCCATGTTTGGTTTTGGTAATTGATGACAATCTCTATGGACTAATGGTTGCCTTGAGTTATATTTGAAGGGTTTGTCCATAGGCTTTTCTTGGAGTTCATTTGTTGGTTTCAAGGAGAGTTTGTGATGACCAAGATGCTATTAAAGAATTATCCAAAGATTGGTCTTGTGGGTGTTGAGCCTATCGCAAGCATGTCTTGAAGAAGAAGAGTTTGTGATCATTCATGTTTACCTTCAAGACATCATCCAAATGAAGAGAGTTGGAAAGATTCAAGGTTGATCAAGACTAAGTCAAAGAATGAATCAAGTTGATCAACACACAAAGTGTAGAAGATGTACCGAGAGGGATCAAGCAATCCCATGGTATGGTAAGCATCGTCAATCACGCTTTGTGTACTAACCCATGGTCTTCGTGAGAGTTCTTTGTGGGGTTAGGTTGCGGTGTGCAAGTTCAAGTGGAGCATCACGAAGAGATCAAGTGCTTGAAGCTTGCCGTCCATTGTGGTGACAATGGACTTGTGAAGATATGCCGGAGAGTGGCTCACCCATAGTGGAGTATGGGGGAGCAATCTACTAGTCTTCATCGACACAACGCAATCAAGAAAGGTGGTCTAACTTGAGGAAGTCAAGATCGTCTGCATCTAGCTCAAGTGGACTTTGTGCAAAGCAAAGGTTTGCCCTTGATAGGATTTCTATTTTACCGGTCTCGTGGTGGTAGTTGGGAGACCGGGTTATAGGATCGTTTGCCGTACCATCAAGGGGGGCTCTCAAGTTGGTAGCTTGATCGTATCGTTAGTAGAGATCTCAAACCATTGCATCCTTGCATCATGTTTCTTGTTTCTTGTTTGGTTCTCTTTGTGAGTCTTAGAGCTTATTGTCATCTTGATGACAAGCTTGAGTTCATCGAAAACGGAGTTCACAAGTGTCTTCTATGATGTTTTCGGTGTTGGGTGTTTTACCGATCTTATCCGAGGAAGGGTTCTCACCATTTTCTTTTCGGAATTTTCTAATTTGCTTCCTATTGATATTTCTATCAAGATTGTGTTAGCCCTTGTCGCTAGCTTTCCAACAAACTTGGTTTCATCGAATTCGGAGTCCGTATGCAAAAGTTATAGTCGTTTTGGTGTTCTGAAAAGGCTGCAGCGGTACTACCGCGGGTAGGAGCGGAAGTAATTTTTTACTACTGCTTTCGGGAGCGGTACTACCGTTTTCGGGAGCGGTACTACCGTTTTCGGGAGCGGTACTACCGCTTGGAGCAGTACTACAGCGGCTACTTCCGTGGCTACTTCCGCTCGGGACCAAAAACTCGTCACAAGTCCAGCGGTGGTAGGCACGGATGTAATTTTTTAGTACCGCTCGCAAGCAGTAGTACCGCTACCCTTAGCAGTACTACCGCTACCCCTAGCGGTAGTACCGTGAGGTCAAGCGGTACTACCGCTCCGACGGTTTTTCTGGCCTTTTTGCCTCCTCGCTGTTGTTTTCCAAAGGGGCACTATCGCCCTAGCGGTAGTACCGCTCCTGGAGCGGTAGTACCGCTCTGTGCGGGATGCGAGCATAACGGTTGGATTTTTCCCCACCTATAAAAGGGGGTCTTCTTCCCCAATGAACCTTACCTCTTAAGCTCGTGTTCTTCCCCCATTGTTGACCTTCTTCGAGCTTGCTATCTCTCAATCCCTCCATGGATTCTTGCTAGTTTTTGGGGGAAAAGAGAGAGGAGATCTAGATCCACATTTCCACCAATCACTTTCTCCTCTAAGTGAGGGGAACCCCTTGGATCTTGATCTTGGAGTTCTTGGTGTTCTCCTTCTTGTTCTTCCTCTCATTTCCCTCCCTAGCATTAGTTGCTTTGGTGGGATTTGGGAGAGAAGGACTTGGGCACTCCGTGTGCCCTTGCCATTGCATTTGGTGCATCGGTTTGAGTTCTCCACGGTGATACGTGGAAGTGAAGTTGAGAAGCTTATTACTCTTGGGTGCTTGGTACCCTTGAGCTTGTTCCTCTTGGGTGCTTGGGCGCCCTAGACGGTTGGTGGTGTTCGGAGCTCAATCATTGTGGTGTAAAGCTCCGGGCAAGCGTCGGGGTCTCCAATTAGGTTGTGGAGATCGCCCCGAGCAATTTGACGGGTACCGGTGACCGCCCCCAAGGGTTGCCAAAGTGTACGGGTTCGGTGACCGCCCTCAAGGGTCCCTTAGTGGAATCACGGCATCTTGCATTATGCGAGGGCGTGAGGAGATTACGGTGGCCCTAGTGGCTTCTTGGGGAGCATTGTGCCGCCACACCGCTCCAAACGGAGATTAGCATCCGCAAGGGTGTGAACTTCGGGATACATCGTCGTCTCCGCGTGCCTCGGTTATCTCTTACCCGAGCCCTTTACTTATGCACTATACTTTGTGATAGCCATATTGTTTCTTGTCATATATCTTGCTATCACCTAGTTGTTTATCTTGCTTAGCATAAGTTGTTGGTGCACATAGGTGAGCCTAGTTGTTGTAGGTTTTGTGCTTGACAAATTAACCGCTAGGTTTATTCCGCATTTGTTCAATCCTAAACCGTAAATATTTTAAAGCGCCTATTCACCCCCCCTCTAGGCGACATCCATGATCTTTCACACTTTATGTGAAAGTTTTTACTATACTCATCTTGGATGCCTATCATATTAGGACTAGTTTTATAACCAAAGCACATTACCATGATGTTCTAAGAGGCTCTCAAAAAGATATAAGTGAAGCATGAGAGATCAATAATTTCTACAAAATAAAACCACCACCGTGCTCTAAAAGATATAAGTGAAGCACTAGAGCAAAACTATCTAGCTCAAAAGATATAAGTGAAGCACATAGAGTATTCTAATAAATTCTGATTCATGTGTATCTCTCTCGAAAGGTGTGTAAAGAAAGGATGATTATGGTAAACTATAAACCAAAGACTCAAATCATACATGACGCTCCAAGCAAAACACATATCATGTGGTGAATAAAAATATAGTCTCAAGTAAAGTTACCGATAGATGAAGACGGAAGAGGGGATGCCTTCCCGGGGCATCCCCAAGATTAGTCTTTTGGTTGTCCTTGAATTTTACGTTGGGGTTCCTGGGAATCCCCAAGCTTAGGCTCTTTCCACTCTTTATTCCATAGTCCATCAAATCCTTACCCAAAACTTGGAAACTTCACAACACAAAACTTAGCCAAAAATCTTGTGAGATCCGTTAGTATAAGAAAACAAACCGCTACTCAAAAGTACTGTAATGAACTCATTCTTTGTTTGTATTGGTATTAAACCTACTGTATTCCAACTTCTCTATGATTCATACCCCCCGATACTACTCATAGATTCATCAAAATAAGCAAACAACACACAAAAAACAGAATGTGTCAAAAACAGAACAGTTTGTAGCAATCTGTAACTTTCGAATAATTCTGTAACTCTAAAAAAATTGAAATAAATTGGTGGACATGAGTAATTTGTCTATTAGTAATATTCAAAAGGAATCAACTAAAAATCACTCTCCAGTAAAAAATGGTAGCTAATCTCGTGAGCGCTAAAGTTTCTGTTTTTTACAGCATGATCGCATAAACTTCACACAAGTCTTCCCAAAGGTTCTACTTGGCACAAACACTAATTAAAACACAAAACCACATCTAAACAGAAGCTATATGCAATATTTATTACTAAACAGAAGCATAAACAAATAAAATAAAATTAGGTTGCCTCCCAACAAGCGCTATCGTTTAACGCCCCTAGCTAGGCACGATACAAGAATAGATCTACATATTGCCATCTTTGGTAGGCAATTCTTAAATTGAACACTTATAATTCTTAGGAGTTTCTTCCTTTCTATTAATGATCAAACTTCTAGGCAAGAAATCAAGAAATTCATTTGTAGCAAAAGGTTCCCTTATGATAGAGAGAAAGTTGGGGTGAACACTTACGATTTAAGATCCGCAGTCTCCTTACTAGAAGATTCACCCTTATTCTTAGGAACATACATAAATTTGGACATTTTAGTAGTAGAGGGGTTCGAAGTATTCCTCACAGCAGAAAAAGAAGACCCTACACTAGTAATAATATCCTCAAGTTTGTCAATTCTAGTGAAATCTTGATCTATTCTCTCTTTAACTATAGGTTCTTTTTCTTTAATTTTTTTTCTTCAGAATAACTCCTACCTTAGATCCATATTGGGTAATTTGGTTATGGATCTTTTTATCCAAACTCTCAACCAACTATGAAGTGGCAACTTTATTTTCAATAATTTCAAGCCTTTGCATAACATGTTCTAAAGTCAAAACAGCTCCATTAACCAGAAGAGGTGGTGGGCCAAACAATTCTGTCATAGCATTATCAGAATCAAAAGTATGGCTATCCAAGAAATTCCCTCCGGTAATGGTATCAAGAATATATCTATTCCAAGGAGTGAGGCCAACATAAAAATTGCGAAGAAGCACGGAAGTGGAAAGCTTCCTAGTAGATCTATTTTGAGCATTGCAAATTCTATTCCAAGCATCTTTTAGATTTTCTTCCTCCCTTTGTTTAAAATTAAGAACTTCACTCTCGGGAGTATTGATAATGATAGGCGTGCTAGCCATGACCGCAAGGCAAACGATAAAACACACGGAGAAAGAAGGGCGAATAAAACGGCAAGGGTGAAGTGGGGGAGAGAAAAACGAGAGGCAAATAATGTAATGCGAGGTATAAGGGTTTGTGATTGGTACTTGGTATATGACTTTTGCATAGATCTCCCCGGCAACGGAGCCAGAAATTCTTCTTGCTACTTCTCGAGCTTGCGTTGTCTTCCCTCGAAGAGGAAAGGGTGATGCAGCACAGTAGCGTAAGTATTTCCCTCAGTTTTTTAGAACCAAGGTATCAATCCAGTAGGAGACCACGCGCGAGTCCCTCGTACCTGCACAAACAAATAAGAACCTTGTGGCCAACACAATAAAAGGGGTTGTCAATCCCTTCTCGGTCACTTACAAAAGTGAGATCTGATAGAGATGATAAGATAATATTTTTGGTATTTTTGGTATAGGGAAAAAGTAAATAATGCAAAGTAAAGCAATAGCGAAAGAAATTGGCAAGTTGACGGGAAACTAATATGATAAAGATAGACCTGGGGGCCATAGGTTTCACCAGTGGCTTCTCTCATGATAGCAGATTTCTACGGTGGGTGAACAAATTACTGTCGAGCAATTGATAGAAAAACGCATGGTTATGAGAATATCTAGGCATGATCATTGTATATAGGCATCACATCCGCGACAAGTGGACCGAAACGATTCTGCATCTACTACTATTACTCCACACATCGACCGCTATCCAGCATGCATCTAGAGTATTAAGTTCATAAGAACAGAGTAACACCTTAAGCAACATGATATGATGTAGAGGGATAAACTCAAGCAATATGATATAAACCCCATCTTTTTATCCTCGATGACAACAATACAATACGTGCCTTGCTGCCCCTACTGTCACTGGGAAAGGACACCGCAAGATTGAACCCAAAGCCAAGCACTTCTCCCATTGCAAGAACTATTGATCTAGTAGGCCAAACCAAACTAATAATTCGAAGAGACTTGCAAGGATATTTAAATCATACGTAAAAGATTTCAAAAAATAATCCAATATTGTTCATAGATAATCTTGATCATAGACCCACAATTCATTGGATCTCGACAAACACACCGCAAAAAGATTACATCGAATAGATCTCCTCGAAGATCGAGGAGAACTTTGTATTGAGATCCAAAGAGAGAGAAGAATCCATCTAGCTAATAACTATGGACCGGAAGGTCTGTGGTAAACAACTCACAACTCATTGGAGAGGCTATCGTGTGGATGTAGAAGCCCTCCGTGATCGATGCCCCCTCCGGCGGAGCTCCGGAACAGGCCCCAAGATGGGATCTCACGGGTACAGAAGGTTACGCCGGTGGAATTAGGGTTTCATCTGTCTCTACAATGTTTTCAGGGTATGAGAGTATATATAGGCTAAAGAGGCACGTTAGGGGAGCCAGAGGGGGGCCACGAGGGTGGGGGGCATGCCTACCCCCCTGGGCGCGCCCCCTGCCCTCGTGGCCTCCTCTCTTGCTTCCTGGCGTGTACTCCAAGTCTTCTGTGTTGATATTGTTCCAAAAATAACTCTCCTGAAGGTTTCATTGTGTTTGGACTCCGTTTGATATTCTTTTTCTGCGAAACACTGAAAAATAGGCAAAAAACAACAATTTGCACTCGGCCTTGGGTTAGTAGGTTAGTCCCAAAAATAATATAAAAGTGTATAATAAAGCCCATTAAACATCCAAAACAGATTATATAATAGCATGCAACAATCAAAAATTATAGATACGTTGGAGATGTATCACATGTACATGTCGTAGCTCGTGTACGCCTCCTTGGCCGCGTACACGACGTGAGCTTCATCGAGTTTCTCCATCCAGGTCGAGTGCCAGGCATGCTTGTCCTTGTTGCACGAATCCTTCATGTCTCTGTAGTAGTGGTCGATGATGGCCTCGGCGAGGTGAATCACTGAGTCCTTCTCATGCTCCTTGCTTCCCCATATCTTGTATTGGCCCTGGATGTCGACAAGATTCTGGCAAGCAATGCCCACATTCTCGAGCGCCTTTACATCGTTGGTGATGTTCACCATAGCGAACATGTAGTGGGGGTTGTTGACAAACCTAGCAAAATGCTCGCAAGGCCTTGTGGCCAGGCAGTAGTGGTAGACGAGGATGTGGTGGTGCACGCACATCTAGGCGAAGGAGACCTTTGGACGAGACCCAGCACGAGCGTAGGTGTATTCGAGGTCAAACCCGACCACCTTGTACTTCTCCTCGGCAAGCAACAAGTCCATGATGTGGATGGAGTGCTCCACCCAGACCGGGTCATTGGTGTACACCATCGAGAGGTCCATGAACCTTCTGTGGGTGTCCACCATGGCATGCATGGTGAATTACTGCTCATCGTCAGCAGCCGCTCGGAGCGCGATTGGAGTCGCGCACGATACCCTCTAAGATTTTCTCGTGGTGGGTGTGCTTCTTGCAATGGTGGGGCACGATCGAAAGGTTGGCCTCTGTAATAAATGGGGGCCGTCCGGCCTGTAATCATCACGTCTTATCACGGCATTCATAGCGGAGGATTCCAGTGCATGCTTGACAACACCGCACCGCACGCGTGGGCTCGAAGAGGTGCCAAATGTATCGTCGGTGAGCCTGTTCCCGCGCTACCGCGCAGTTTACAACGCAAGGTTCCTGTCCGGCTAGTTTGGCCACGCGTCGGCTAGAAGAGGGACAAATCATGGCCATTTATTGGTAAAAAGCTTTGTAAAAACGAAGTGTGTGGAATGACTTCGGTCATAAGTTTACCCATGGGTGATAAGGTCAAAGTTACACATAAGGGTGATGATGAACACTCGAGTGCGACAATTAATTCTGCGCTCTACAGGGCACACGGTGGAAGAAACCAACTGTGTGCAATAATGTCGAAGATCACCGTCGAGTTAGCTATACAGATCGTGTGCTGTGAGATTGACAAGGTAAACATATTCGAGAATGGTTAATAAAATCTAAGACCATTGCGTATTAAGGTCAAAATAGTGCTACCAATATATGAGTCTCATACGATGCCATTTCAACGATTGTACCACAAAATCACGAAATATTACAAGGTTCAAATTCCAGAGTTATATGGCTCAAATACGAAGATTACAATGTTGAAACTGATATTAGAAATGAAATTCAGCTCATTAGCTGCAAACGCTCGCGCTGATCCGCTGAACATGGATATCAGAGACGTTCAAACTAATATTACCACTTCTTAGTCTGGTTTCGAAACCTCACAATTTTTGCAAAGGGCTCAGCCAGTGAGAAGTCATGTATGGGGTTGACACGATGACTTCCCATTACTCTGTCATTTGAAGTTCCAAAATGAAATTCAGCATTTTTGGAGCCTATTCCATTCTGCAGCAGGCGCCGGCATTGATCAACAAACCATTCATTTTTGCAAAATAAATGTAGGGCAGACCTCATTTCCTCCAGCACCCTTGCTCCGAGAACAAAGAACCTGGCGAATATAATCTCTGGTAAGGTCCTTCGGTAGGAGTCCGAAGTAATTTCTGAGAGATGCATATCTAGGCATTCAACGTGATTGTTATATTCTATCACATTATCCACCATTGGGCCTAATCTTATCTGCAAAAAAACATGTTAGTGCCTATTTGGTTTGCAGGATTTGTAAAATGCACTAACATGACATCTTCGATCTGACATGATTAACATGGGCATTTGATTACATTCTAGAAAAAATGTAGCCTTCTTCACAAGAGGTTGGAGTGGATAAAAAGTTCCCTAAGAAAACTAGTACAGATGAGTCCAAAGGAGGAATGCTTATTGATTGTAACCATATGGATCAAGCAACCAATATGGGGGGGTGGAACATGTATGTACTGAAATCCTCCAAAAGAATCCTTCAGAAATCTTAGTACATTGTCATTGTAAACTTGGAAAAGGTGTCACAAATTGAACTCCCTTATGGTTAACATTTAACATGAAAGGAACATCACCTCGATATATAGCTTCTCCAGACACGGGAAGCATGTCTGGAAACTGAGAACTTGCTCCAGGTTGGGGCCGATAGATTCTAGTGCCAAGACCTTCACTATGCACAGTTTCGGGGTCAAGCTTGTCGGAATCATTTTCTGAATGACAGACGAACAGACATCTTCAACATTACAAATAATGTTAATTTGTAGAAGGAGAGGTAGAAGGCGGTTGTTGTACCTGAACGGGTGTGGATCCAACAACAAGTTCAGAGTATTTGTCTGACGAGTAGCCCACCAGTGTCAATTTCAGCGTAGAAATGGCATTGATTCTTGTTGGACCTTCTTGATCAACTACACGTAATCTCTCAAGTGCAGGGGTGTCCTCAATGGCCATACCGTGGTACACATCTTGTGATGTCTTCCTACCGCACCAGCAACACACATAAATTGCCCGGAGAGTCATGGAGGTGATGTGGATGGTACTCAACCCATTGATCGCCTGAAGACGAAGGTACTCGAGTGCAATACAGCCATGGAGCAGGCGCTCCATGTCACCGTTTGAGAGGCAAACGGCGACGAGCTCGAGGTGCTTCGGTCGTGGTAGAATAAGAGGGGGCACGTTATTAAGGGGGGATGGTAGTTCCTGAACTTGGCGACGCGCAGCGTGGGTGCGAGGTGGAGTGCGGATGTTGGCAACGACCACATATGCCCATCATCAAAAGTGAGATCCTCGAGCTGATCTAGGGCGGGGGATCGGAACCAGTCGTCAAGCTTGGCTCGGTCCTTGCCGTTCGAACGAAACTTGCCCATTCTAAGGCCTCTGGTTGGGCCAAGGTGACTGCCGAGGATCTTGGAGAATGCATCCAAGCTTTTGTGATAGCCATGGCAGAGCTCATGGGTGTCGATGAGGTCGAGAGGGCTGGAGTTCCATAGGGGGTGCCACCGCCGGGAAAGGACGGTTGTCCGCGCCCCATATTTGATTGGGAGGAGGGAGATGATGATGGTAAACATATCATCGGGGAGGCTGCTGATGAAGTCTAGGCTTGCTAGAGTCGCATGAGGTTCTAGCTCGCCCCGCCATCGCTTGTTGGTAGCCCTGTTCTCCACCTCCGGAGTCTCCTTGTCAGCGCCGCTTTCTGATAGAAATGGGAGTACATGGAATATTTAGTTAAAACAGGGCAATGGAAAAATGTATTGGTAACTAGAAGTTATTAGGTAGAAATATAGTAATAAAGGGGAATAACGATTGGTTGCTTAAATACTATAGAATTCATTTGACATTGCTAGGTAAGTCAACATGCAGATAGTTGAAAAGATAACTTACTTCGAACAAAGTCTGGACGGATGATTTTGTCGGGGAAGTTAGCATATATCTCATGACTAGGCCCTTTTATGTGCAGTGCAATTTTAGTGCCAGCTTTCAGTACATAAAACTTAGAAATTTCATTCGAAAAGCCAGTGACAAAATAGGAGTCACCACGTTCAGCAAGTCCTATAGTAGAAACGATTGTAAATCCATGGTTTGTGTGCAGTATGACATCTATGCAGCCTTGATCTATGTAAAGGGAAAGATTGTGCACTACATAATCTGTTGCATAACAAGGGATGTGCTGTAGAAAATGGTAGGATTGTTAAAGAAAATATGGTAACATGCAAATATGGGCCCAAATTGAAAGAACTATACAACAGTTGAAATAGAAGGATAAAAATCTATAATTAAACAGATAGTGTAAACATGATGTCATGGAAATATCAGAGTAATCGAAAGAACAATACATCATTAATTTGCCAAATATAGAAAGAAGAGGGGGGAAATCCCCTATGACGTATATGGTGCATGTGGCACCTTTTATCCAAATGTAGCAATATTTAGAATATGCTCAGGAAAGTAGGCCATGCCAACCGATTTAGGGTGAGATTGAACATACCGCGCACGTCATCAAGCGATCTGGTACGGTGAGATTGAATCTCTAGCAGAGGTCACAAAGTCCTGATGTGTCGGCACACTGTACATTCTATGAATGAAAGAAAACCCTCAAATCAGCTCGAATAAAAATGAATTCACGGCTATTTCCACCGGGTAATTAAAGGAGGCAGATGAATTGGGATAAGAGATGAGATAATATCTCATTAAAATAGTTACCTTGTCGTCCATGATAAAGAACCCTCAGTACGGCAGATTCCCCAACCGAGCTGAGCTGGGTCGACCGCGAGCAGCGTCGAGAAAGTCGATGGCAATAGGCGGCAAGCGGAAGTGGCTAAATGCGGTGGGATTTGCCGGCAGCCTGGCGGCGGCGGCAGGCGTCGAGCTAAGTGTTTACCGTCGTGATAGGCGGTGCCATGGCATAGACGCGAAGGAGCATGTGCAGGTGTGAATGGGGACCGGAGGGGGTGGCAGGCGCGGGTGAGGGTTTTTGTGACGTGGGGACGGTGAGGGTTTTCTTTTTTCTTTTTTGAATTGGGTGGTGAGGGTTTTCCGTCCCACAAAGAATTTTGGAGGTGATAGTTTACAAGAGCGAACCGTGTGTGATTGACGCAACAAGCAAAATGAAAGTCATCACACATGGTTCCAATTTTGGGAACCGTGTGTGATTTACGCAACTGGCAAAATGAAAGTCATTGCACACGGTTCCAATTTCGGGAACCGTGTGTGATTGACGTACTACCCCCGTCCTGGTTTATTGCCCCCCTACGTATTTTTTACAAAATTTTGACCAAATATTTAACTAAAAATGTTTATGCATGTCACCAAAAATTATATCATTGAACACTATGCTCAAATACCCATCCAACGATATAATTTTCGCTGACGTGCACTAACATTTTGTCAATTAAACCTTTGGTCAAAATTTAACACAAATTACAAAGAGGACCAATAAACCAAGATGGAGGTAGATTCCATCAACTGAACTGGTTGCATCCATATCCCACGGTTAGACATAAGTAAACATAGATTAAACATACTCAGACATAGATAATAAGTGTGCATGTACACAAGCATAGTTCAACTATAAGTGCATAGTTCAACCGTCATTAAACATTTCTCAAGTGTACATAGTTCGATCCCACATCTCATCTCACATGCCGGCACGATCCTGAAGCTTCTCCAGGTACTCGGATGTGACGCCCCCGATTTGACCGTACACTAATCATGCACGCAAATGTGTACGACCAAGATCGGGGACTCACGGGAAGATATCACAACACAACTCTAGACACAAATGAAAATAATACAAGCTTCATATTACAAGCCAGGGGCCTCGAGGGCTCGAATACAGAAGCTCGAAAGCAACAAAGTCAGCAGAAGCAACAATATCTGAGTACAGACATAAGTTAAACAAGTTTTGCCTTAAGAAGGCTAGCACAAACATCAATGATCAAAGAGGCAAGGCCTCCTGCCTGGGACCTCCTAACTACTCCTGGTCGTCACCTGTCTCCACGTAGTAGTAGGCTCCGTCGAGGTAGTAGTAGTAGTCGACTGGGGTGGCATCTAGCTCCTGGGATCCACCATCTGGTTGCAACAACCAGAAAGAAGAAGAAGGGGGAAAAGGGGTAGCAAAGCAACCGTGAGTACTCATCCAAAGTACTCGCAAGCAACAGATCTATACTAAGTATGCATCAGTATCAAAGGAGTAAGCTATATATGTGGACTGAACTGCAGAATGCCAAAAGAGGAGGGGAAAAGCCTAGCCTATCGAAGACTAGCATCTTCAAGCATCTTCTGGAAACCACCATCTTGCAGCAGTAGAAGGAAATACATAATAGAAGTTTATAATTAACAAGCATGTTGTAGCATTAACGGTCTAGAGATCCTTCCTCGGCTCCCTGCGAGAAAGTAATCTCGCAGCCAACATATCCATCACATATCTCAAGTATCCATTTCTAGTTATAATTGATCAGGATATAAGACTGAACGTCCGTTACCATGGACACGGCTATTCGAATAGATAACTTCCCTGCAGGGGTGCACCACGTTACCCTCACACTCGAGCATCTCTGGCCGAACACACTTTTCTGGGTCAATGCCCGGCCTTGGAAAATCAACACGTTGCAGCCCTACCTAGGCTCAGCAGAGAGGTCCCCGCCGGTCTACATCCTAAGCACTCCGAGGTCATGGGCCATCGCCCGTTGCACTCCGGGTCATTGCGAGCAGGGCGGGTCCAGGCTCCGACACTACAGGAAGGTGTCGGCCCAGCCGTGCCACAATGCTGAACTGGACGCCTGACAAAGCTTCGGCTGATACCACGACACCGAGGCCCATATCTATTCTCGCGTGGCGGTTAGTGCGTAAAGGCCAGAGGTCGATTCTGAACAAATACCCAAACCTGTTAGTGCATTATTGACAGAAGTGACGACTGTCAGGACAAGTCCGGAGCTATCACTCCTCCTGGGTGATACCGCTAAACAGCCAGCCGCCACAGTAAGAACTCCCGCGGGTGCTCACCGGGCCCGCCCGCCTTTCACAAAGGTCTCAAGTAAAGTCCATGTACCCATGTGTCCAAAACATCAAGGTGGAAAACCCGAGGAATCACCCCTGACGAATTCCACTCGATGTGTCCGTCAAGGCGAATTATGAGGAATCACCCCCGAGGTTCACACTTGAGGGGTTGCACGACAGAGTCGTATCGGGAATGGAGAAAGAGGAATCACCCTCGATGACCACGACCGAATAGCTAGTCTACAGAGTTATCATCATGAGTGTGTCACGAGGTTTCACCCTCGGTACCCGATAGTACCTCTACAGAGTCGAGCAACAAAGGGGGTGTGATGTGATGTGAAGTGTCGGGCTCCGGTCTTCGATCACGTTGATCGAGTCGTCGATGATGAAGAAGGGGCAACAAGGACAGTCGGGCTCCGGTCTTCGATCATGTCGCTCGAGTCGTCGATGATGAAGCAGGGGCAACAAGGACAAGCTAGGGGTCACTGTTGGATCACTAACCAACCTATACTAAGAAGTTTAGCATAGCATGTAGGTAACAATAGCAGATACAAAAGCAGGCTATGCATCAGAATAGGATCAAACAATAATAGTAGCAAAATCTAATGCAAGCATGAGAGAGAATGGCATGGGCGATATCGGGATGATCAAAGGGGAGGGGAGGCTTGCCTGGAAGCTCTGCTGGAACGGAAGAAGGGTCGTCACGTAGTCGATCACAGGGGCATCAGCAGCGGTCTCGGGGTCTACCGGAGAGAAGAGGAGGGAAGAAACAGTAAATACCAAGAACACATATGCAATACAGATGCACGACATGACAATAAGCGGTGCTATGGGTGTTCTAACGCAGTACTACGCGATACCGACGAAGGGGGACAACATCCGGGAAAGTGTTCCCGGTGTTAGGCATTTTCGGACAAGCGAACCAGAGGGGGATTGTTCCATGTTTGGTATGCTAAGGATGTGTGGCGGACAAACGGACCGCGTATTCGGATTTGTCTCGAAATTCTGAGCAACTTTCATGTATAAAACTTTTTCATCCGAGTTACGGATTAATTTATATGATTTTTTAAAGTTTTATTAATATTCTGCAATTATTATTAACTAGCAAAAATGCCTGTGCGTTGCAATGGGAGATAAAAATGAGCACACGCCAGTGCTGGTCAAGCACGCCGCCGTGATTTGGCTCTTCAGACTGTCGTGCTTGCGCGCGCCACTGTAGTTCTAGCCTCGTGGTCTAATGCTGCCGCCTACTGCGTTGCAGGCTACCGCTGGTTTGCCGAGCCCCTGCTGGTAGATGTGCATCGCCCACTCTCGTTTGTCGACCTTACCTATGTGTGCATCGACGCAAGTTTCACACCTATCAGCCGGAGTTGCCGCATCACTCCTAGTCGTTACCACCATGGTATGTTGCCGCTGCCAACCACGCGCTTGGCATGGCACGCCACGAGCATCGCGTACTATCACCGTCGCGTCGCACGAGCCACGCCCGCTGACCATCACCGGGTCGCAGACCCGCACCATCATGCCATCATGCCACCGCGAGCCGTAGTGTTGCAGCGTGCCTTGGCCGCCCACTATGTTGTCGGCTGTTGCTGGTGTGCCGAGCCCCTATGCCGGGAGATGCGCGTCACTCACTCTCGTCGACTGGTCCTCATCCTGTGTGCACTATCGCGAGCTTCACGCCTACCAGCAGGAATTGCGGCACCGCTCCTAGTCGTCGCTACCATGCCCTGCTGACAACCGCACCCCAAGCGCCCACTCGCCTTGGCTCGGCTGGCTAAGAGCATCACGTGCTACCAACATGAGCCGTAGTGTTTCGGACGTGCATCGACTGCGCCAGATGCACGACCTGATCCACCCAGGCCAGCTAGAGACGCTGTGAGCGTCCCTCTGACGAGTGTCACCGTTTTAGTTGGGCTTAAGCTGGGCTTAAGAGGCGAGTTTGACTGCCCTGGCGTATAGTGCCTAACGTTAATAAATTATTCTCTTCGACGGACAAGAAAAATAACCAATAGTTTTTTCCTCACTTATGGGTGGCATTGGTGGGTAATTTTCATCCACTCTATACATACTTTTAATCTCATCCGTCGGTTTTTATAATTAAAACAAAATCAACGGATAAAATGGTGACAGATGGAGAACTATGAAAGTCTCTGTCCTTTATTATTAGGTATAGATTCAAAATTAAATATTTAAACACTAAACGCATCCAGCACAGTGTACACAAAGTGTACACAGTGACTGACAGGTGGGCCAAGGGGTCCCAGTTGACCAGTCAACATTTGACTGGTCAACAGGGGTGGCCCCCCGTCATAGACACAACTAACTAATTGCATATTAGGTAGTTAATTAATAGGTTATCTACTGTTACGTTAATTAAGCAATTTTTAATTAAGTTAATTAATTAATTAATTAATTAAACATTTTATATTATTATTATTATTATTAAAATGTATTTTTTCATTTCCTTTTCTTTTTAAAGGGGGCTGGCCCCAGGTGGCAGTGGCCCAGGGACAGTGGGGCGGGCGTTAACGGGTGCGGGCGCCCGCGAACCCGGCGACAGCGAGCGCCGGCAGGACCGCGGTCAGGGGAGGGCGTCGGCCGCGGCGAGGAGGCCGACCGACGAGTGGAGGGGGGAGCGGGGTCGCGGATCAGAGCTGGCGCGCACCGCGGGCGCGTGTGCTGAGCGCCGAGGTGGAGCAGCCGGAGGCGGGCAGGGGCGCGCAGGCGAGGCGGGCGCGAGGCGGTTCGCGACTAAGGCCGCATCCAGCAGCAGCGACGGCGGAGCGCACAACGATGGCAGGAGGCGAGGCTTCGAGCGCGTGGGCGCACGTGAGGGCGCGGGCAAAGCCACACGCAGGCGGGCGCGCGGGCTGGGCGTGGGGTGCAGGGAACGTAGGGCTGGCCGCGGCCTTGAGCAATAGCTCGAGCACACGCAGCTCGGACACTTCCATGTGCGGGCGAAACACCACAGATCGAAGCCGAGGTGGAGGGGAATCGGACGAGAGGCTCACCACAAGCTCGATGGTGAGGTCGCGCAGGCCGGGGATGGTCCGGAGCAGCGGCAAACGACGGCGGACATCTACGATGTACGCAGAGAAGAAGATGTCGACGGCGAACGTACGAGACGCCCTGGCTCGATTCGATGCTTGGGGTAGATGCAGTCGCCGATGGCGGTCCTCTCGGACAACTCCCCAAGCGCCGGGGAGCTCGATGGCCACGGCAATGGCGGTGGCAGGGCGACGGTGGCGGCAAACATGTGTGGGGCACAGGGTAGCGGCGCGAGGTGAAGGAGATGGGGGCGCGGTGGGGAAAAAGTGGAGGGGGGCTAGGATTTGGGGGCGCCCCGGGGTACTAGTAGGGCGCCAGGGGGTGGATGGCCGCCACGCCCGGCCATCGCCGGCGGATGGGCGCGACGATCCCCCCTGTACCAGAGGAAGGGGACAGTGGGGAGGAGTTGGGCCGGCCTGGTGGCTTTGTAGGCCAACTGAACCACGAGGCCCACAATGCGGAGGGGGTTTTCTTACTTTTATTTATTGTTTTGTTTTTATTTTGTTTTATTAATTATTTCCTTTTTTTATTTTCACCTTTATAAAATACAAACCTAGACTCTAAATTAGTACTATTAAATATACCACTGCTACATTTAGTTAGAGGTTCAAAATAAAATAGTTTAGTACTTTTATAATTAAAAAAGCATTTAGCAATTATTTTTAGCCACTGTTATATTCACAAGAAGGCATTTAATTATTTTACAAAAGTGTTGGGTCACCACCATCATTACTTCTGGAATATTTGCAACACTTTACACATTTTAGTTTTGTCATTGGAAAACTTTATTTGTTTGGCTTTATTTTAATTTGACTTCGAACCGGTTTGAACCAAAGTGACTTCTAGCAACAGTAACAGTGATGACGTGGCATCATTAGCAGAGGATTACTGTAGCTTAATTATCCGGGGGTCACATCGGCGTACGCGTCGTGCTCCACCTTGTGAGAATACTTCTGCTTGAAGGAGCCAACGGCCCGTCCTCTTGCATGCGCCAGAACATTTTGATACGCGTCATGAAGCTTCTGATAGCAAAATGGGCATCGATAGCCGCCGTTCCAGGTCCTAATACGTCTATTATGCATTCTTGCATAAAGCTCCGTTAGGATTTGCCTCTTGTACCTTCTCTGGACATCTTCATCCTCGATGTCCACATCATCAGACAACACCTATACAAATAGTAAAAAAAATGTGGCGCCAAATTAATGGCTACAAACTAATCTCTAGCCAATATTTGGCAGTTGCCAAAAATTGGCATCAAATCAACGATTACATGTCGTGAAGTAGGATTAGGAATTTATGGCTATTTATATATACATATCCAGGGATTATGGTTCGATTTTTAAGCACATTTGTCTATGTACAGACCAATCTTGAAAAAATAATGGCACAAACATATGTAGGTCATTCAAAATCAATTGTCAAGTCCTGGCTAGGAATTATTAGCATGATCGAACACTAACCCTAGTCGGATTACTAGCAGATTTCATTTCCACAGATGAAACAACTAATCACTTATCAGTTGTACCATTCAAACAATCAATACACTACACGGATCTAACGAAACTTAGTGAGATTTCATGGATTGGGAGAACATAACCATAGGATTTCTATTCCAAAAAGGGGGAGGCGGGAGTAACTAGAGAAACCATATGATCTATTTGACACATAAATGGGTATAGATGACTAACTAGTTGTCCGTCGTCGTCGGAGTCGTCGCCGGGGTCGTCACCAGAGTCGGCGTGGAACTCCGCCTCTGGTTGTGGAAGCTCGACGCCGTCGACGATGTCAGGGTGCAACGATAACTCGCCGGCGGTGACGGCAACCTCTATCTCCATCTCCACGCCGTGCTTCGGTGCTTTAGCAGCCCCGGCGTCGCCACTCCCTCCGATGAGGCGCTTCGGCGGCATCCTCATACACTGACGGCTTTGAGGACTGAGAGCGGCGTCGCGGATGCAAGCGGAGAGAGAATTGTGTGTGTGTGGCAAGGATGGGGGGTGCGGCCGCTCTGGCGCACCATTAATATGGAGTAGTGGGAGTTGTGGGAGAGAGGCGGGCAACGATCAAACCGATGGCTCGCCTCCCAAAATTTCACACAGCTACTCGCACCTCCCAATGACACTGTGCAGCGAGCACGCCTCCGTCAATTCACACACCTGCATGCATGCCTCCCCGTATGCCTGCCCGGCGGACTGCTCGCATGCGTCACGTCAACTCACGCCTGCTCGCACGGCACACGGTTCGCGCGGCGGCACGTATATTGTTTTTCTATTTGGATGATTAATGATGCCGCTTTATTGCTTAACCGAACATGGCACGTATCCATTATTGGTCTAATGCTCATGGTTCAAATAAATAATCGGTTTGGGATATTGGTTCCGAATTATTAATAATATCCCATTTGTAATTAGATAAAGATTACATCAAAACTGGTCTCAAATTTGACAAAAAAAAATTCAATGCCACTTTGTATTGGTGTCCATATGACAACATGATAAGTTTCATGAACTTCAAATAAGTTTTGGATGTACTAGAATTTTTTAATCAAGATTCTCAATGTTTCAAATTGTTGCTCGGGGAGTAAACATGCACCCAGTGAGACACATGTGTTTTTGCAATCCATTTAGGTGCACTGTCACGTGTGCATGTAGCTCAAATTTGATTTTTGCACATTATACCCATAGAAAATCAATCAATTAATATACTAAAACCTCTTAATGATCTCTGTGATTTTATTGAAATTAAAACGTCCCTCCTTTGGTAACATATGTTCACCGCGGGATAATTAATTTAACATGCATCGTAGTTGCGGTGGGATTCGTAGTGTGTGTGTGGGTGAGTGCGTCTGGGGGTGGCGGGTCGCTCGTAGTACACTACGAGTTGTGAGCCACCGTGTCGGTTGGCCATTTTGTTAGGCAGGCCGATGCCACATCAGAGTCGTGAAATCATTATTTAAAACATTACACAACCCTTGCATACATACATGTTTTATCCACATGCAGTCGATGGTTGTCCTACACGACACTCGATACTCGCGTGTGATGCTTTCTGTGGGACCGCGAGGTTGTCGTCCATCACTTTGACGAACAGCCGGTAGTGAGGTTAATTTAACCAGCAAGGTAGAATCTTTTTTGTTTGTGTTATCATGGGATATAGTACACGTCGAAGAGGTGGGAGGTGACTAGCATATATACTATACATTCGCGTCCGTGAACAAGTACACCTCACTGAGTGTCGGGACTTTTTAGTTTCCGAGGCACGTGTCACATCAAAATTGTGAAATTTGCTATTCAAACATCACACAACACCTCTTTGGGCCACATGCATGCATGTGGTGGTTATCCTAGCTAGCTAGGACACTGATGTGTGATGCTTCCATCTGTGGGCCCACGAGGCCTTCGTCGATGCATGCATTTATCACTTTGACCTACATCAGGATATGTTAATTAATTTCACCATCGATGAGGATTCTTTTTGGGTTGTACATATTACGACAGGAGCATATAGTATGAAGTGAAGAGGGTGGAAGGGGACCATCATACGTAGTACGCTTCATGAACCTCGCTCTGTGTGGGTGCATGGTTTACGGTTCTTGAGGCATGTGGCACATCAAAGTTGTGCATTTTGGGTATTCAACATATATATCACTAGTAGAAAAAGGGTCAAATGTGAAGCACATTAGTCCCGGTTTGTAACAGAACCAGCACTAATGTGACCAATAGTACCGGTTCGTGGCGAAGATCAATAGTACCGGTTCGTAGCGAACGTTTAGTACCGGTTCATGCCACGAACCGATACTAAAGAGGTTGTGGTAGGCTGCGGTGGGGCTGTGGCCGCACCATCACCCTTTAGTACCGGTTCGTACCACGAACCGGTACTATAGAGGTAGTGCTGGCTGTTTTTAGTCCCACCTCGCTCCCCTAACAAGGTTTTTACCACCTTAAATATGTTACTTCTCAAATTATCACAAGCACTTGGTCTTCATTGAACTCTATGTGTAGAATTTGTGGCCTCAGTATGAGTCTTCACCGGTTTACAAACCGTTGAGGACTCATATGGACAATTCAAATTGTACACAAAAAGATCATTGATGATGAAAATATTTTTATGTATTTCTCTGTAGAGAAATATAAGATCATAATCTAACAACTCCAGACTTTTTGTGCATTCAGTATGCACCATTCAAAGCCATGCCATCAACTTTCAACAATTTCTGCCTTCATTTGCTCTTTTTCATGCATTTAATGATTTGTTTTGAGCTAAATGACCCTGAAATTGAAAAGCACTACAAATGAACTCTGAAAAAGTCAAAACTTGGCATGGTATCATCATTTCACCCACATAGCATGTGCAAAAAAGTAGAGAGGGTTACGGCAAAAACTGGATGCACTTCGTGTACAAAACGGACAATCTCTTTGGAAGTATCAGGGTTTCGGACGAAAACCCGTCTGTTACAAAGGCATTTCATTTTTCTAAACTTATTACAACTCCAGATTTTTTGTGCATTCAGTATGCACCATTCAAAGCCATGCCATCAACTTTCAATCATTTCT
>LR738713.1:546657312-546673779 GCA_902687465.1 Secale cereale
GCCGTCGCACCGATGTGAGCTTACTCCCTCTCCCCCCTCTCCCTCGCCCCTACCGCCATGGACGTGCCGCCCCCCACACACATATGCATGCATGAACACACACACACACACACACACATTTTTTCTTAAGTTTGTATAATGTATGTATAGGAATTTTGACATTTTGATCTAATATATTGAAATTAGTATATATAGATGTATGTATACAATGTATAGAAAAAAGTTGAGAAATTTTGACATTTGATCCAATATATAGCAATTAGTATATGTATATATGTATACAATGTATAGAAAACATTTGAGGAATTTTGACATTTGATCCAATATATAGCAATTAGTATATGTATGTATACAATGTATAGAAAACTTTTGAGGTATTTTGACAAGGTATAGAAAATAGTTGTAGTGCGAGAAGTAATATAAAGATTACAAATGCTATTTAAAATAGTTTCTGATTTTTATGAGTAGCATATATAATAAAATGACATTGCATATATATGAATTTTTTTCATAAGAATTTGTTCTCGACGTCAATGATGCCTATCCCGCATCCTCGACGTCGACTTGGCGGAGGAGGTCTGCTTGAGCAGATGGGCCATGTCCGGGACTGGGCTCTGCCGGGCTGGCACTGGGAGGTGCTACCTGCAGGGGCGCGACGCTTGGTTAGGAACCCGGCCCCGGGTCCCGTTGTCGACCCGAAGCTCCTTTGGTGGCGTTCGCGTATGCCAGTTTCGGTGCGGAGGGAGCCAGCACCGCCGGAGGTGGTACGTAGACATGTCAGGGAGGAGGACGAGCACGTCCATCGCTACATGGTTGCGTTAGAGGGCGGCAGGTTCTCCAATACCTGGCAGTTTCTTCAGGGATCTCACATCAGCTATGATCCTGTGAGGGTTCCTTCTCTTTGGGTGTCCACCGCCCGCGTCGCAGGAACCGCGAGTATCCTAGATTCTTCTGTAGTATTCGATTATTATTAGCTACCTAGCCAGTGATGTATTCGATATTATATATTATTTGAGACGATGTATTCGAGATTATATATTATTCGAGACGATGTATTCGAGATTATATCTATTATTCGAGACCATGTATTCGAGATTATATCTATTATTCGAGACGATGTAATTTGAATACTAAATTGTTTTATATTTCTTTTGGATTAGTTAAATAAAAGCTATGGCGGACAATACCGGCAGAGAGGGAGAACAGACCCTGTTCGATATGATACGCCATCCTCGCGGGCCAGATGATGATCAAAATGAAGAAGATTATGACGGCTCAGAATTTCTAAACAACACCGGAGAGGGTGATATGATATTCGATCGCGACGACCGAATTGATGAAGTCATGAACTACGATTATGATGATGACGAAGAAAATGTTGATCTTGAATCAACAAAGACCGACGAGGTTTATATATTTATATAAGCAGGCACATCTAGTGATCATCACATGTTTTAAATGAGTTGAAGATATATTAACGAATCGATCTTTCTTCTTTCAGCCATCCGGATCGAGCAAATTTTCAGGCAACAGGACGAAACGAGGCCCGAACAAAAAGTTGAAGGAGGGCTTAAAGTACAATATCGAGGCAATCAGACCTAATGGCGAACCATTAGCGCCTAAGAAGATTGCGGACAAGTTCGTTCGTCAGTGCGGAGTTCTTGTGAAGGACCAACTCCCGATCTCCCTTCAAGAATGGAGAGAGCCAGCAAAGCCATGTCCATATCTTACTTTTGTTGACGACAGACAAAAAAGTCTGCTTTGGGATACTCTCATGGAACATTTCACCCTACGAGATCATTTCACAGAAGCAGATGTGCAGAAAGTCAAGGACGCTGCTCTTAGGAAGATGGCAGTTGCATTCAAGAACCACAAGAATCGTGAATGGGACAAGTACGTCAAGGGAGGAAGGAAGACTCCGGTATTCAAGGGAAATCTAGAGAAGCAAAGTGCTCATTGGGACGATTTCGTGAAATTCAAGGATTCAGAATTAGCTAAGGAACGGTCGAGAATAAACAAGAAGAATGCCGAAAAAAAGGATAAGTTCCATAAGCTGGGGCCAGGTGGCTACGCGGTGGCAATGCCTAAGTGGGCTAAGTTTGAGAAAGAGATGGAGAATGCAGGCGTCACTCCGGTTACTAGGAGCTGGCCCCCCAGGTGCAGAACTTGGTTCTATGTGCATGGGGGGGAGTTGGACCCGAAGACAGGCAAAGCTTCGACGAAGGCATGTCTGAAAGGAGCCGACGATAAGATACTTGTTGCAATAGAAGAGGCTCGATCGGGGGTGTTCCAGCCCAACAGAGAGAACGACGAGCTTACGCGTGCCCTGGGAAATCCTGAACACCCGGGAAGAACACAAGGCAAGGGCGCTATTCCGTGGTATGAGGGGTTTTCGGACTGGAACGCCGACTACAGAACCCGTGCGAGAAGGAAGATTGCGGAGGAGAAGCAGAGGAAGATGGAGGAGGAGCAGAGGAAGCTGGACTATGAACGCCTTCAAGGCCTAGAATCAAAGCACGCGGACTTGGTAGTCAAATTCCAGCGGCAGCAGGAGCAGATCGACTCACTTAGCCAGCAAAGGTGGTCTCAGTAGGGCTGGGCATTCGGTTAGACCGAACCGATCGGTTCGGTGCTTCGGTTACTTTTCAAATTCGGTTTCCATATTCTCTTGACCGATCGGTGATCTACAAAAGCAATGACCGAGACTTCGGTCCACCGAAAATTCGGTTCGGTCCTCGGTTATGAACGAAGAGAACCGATATTGGAAGGGAAGCAAGAAATCGGGAGACTAATCTTGGGGAAAAAATGTTGACGCCAAATAGGAACAAATCGAAACATGGAAGGGAATGGTAAGAGGAAAGCATTGTCGTAGACCGCAGGATATCGTCGGAAGCTGGCTGTGATGGCCTCGACCGTGTATGAGAGATGAACGGCATGTCCATTGCTGCGAGGGAGCCGGCCGCCTCCGCCGCCCGGGACTAGGGGGCCATGGGCACAACCAGCCGCCTCCGCCGCTAGGCAGCCATGGGTGCAACGGGCCGCGGGCCGCCTCTGCCGCTAAGGATCCATGGGCGCCGCCGCTAAGGAGTCGTGAGCGCAGGCGCGTAGCCGACGCCGTGCAAGGCAGGAAAATGGAGGCGGCGGCGCTGCGTGATGTGCGCTCGTGAAGCACCCAAGCATGGAGCATATCCTGGATAAGTTGCGTGGGCTGTTTGCCTTCGTCTACTTGTGCAAAGAAAAGGCTGGAAAAAGTCTTGTCCACTAGTTCTGTAACGTGGATGGTTGGGCTGCATTGACTGGGCCTTAATAAAACGAGAAAGTTAATACAATACGGTTAATTTGGGAGATTCGGTTAGTAGCGACCAATGACCGAAAGTACCGAAGTAATATCGGTTTCTTACGATCGCTAACCGGACGAACAACCAAACCTCCAGTCCTCGGTTTTTTAGCTTCGGTCTCGGTTTATTCGGCTCCGGTCTTCGGTACTCGGTTTTTATGCCCACCCCTAGGTCTCAGCAGCTGCAGCAGCTAGCGAATGATCCAGCATTGGATACCACCGCCCCATCCATGCCGAGAAGCAGCGTGGGTTCTGCCCCGGGCTACGCAATGCTGGATAGATACCCCGTGGATGACATCATGGAGAACACTAACTGCGAGCTACACTTCAAAATGAAGACCATATCCATGAAGGTGGCGGACGCCGTTGCTTTTACAAATCCCCCCGAGGCAACCTTCCATTGCAACCCGATTCCAGCAGGCTATGCTCGTGTCTTGGTTGATGAGGTGGTGGACCAATATTCGGGGCTAGAGCTTGACATTCCTGGAGGTGACGAGGACCACACACTCGGAGAGGCCAAACATCGTATCATCCTATGGAGAAAGGATTGCATCATCTTTCAAAGGCCACCGACACCGTGTCAGCCGACTCCTCGTCGAAGTTCGCCACCGAGTCAGCAGACTCCCGCTCCTGCAAGTCCACCAATGCGTCAGGCCACTCCTCCTCCTCCAAGTCCGGCAAAGCGTCAGGCCACTCCTCCTCCAAGTCCGACACAGCGTCAGACGTCCACTCCTCCTCCAAGTCCGGCACAACTTCAGGCCACTCCTCCTCCAAGTCCGGCACAGCTTTAGGCCACTCCTCCTCGTCCAACTCAGCCCCGTCAACTGTCTCCGCCACCTCAGCAATCGCAGAAGAGACACCCCGTAGCTATGGTGCGTAGCGGTACAAGTCGAGGCAGTACAGGAAGTACATGCGAAGGCAAGCGATATAAATTTGATCCAAGCCTCACTGATCTTCCTCAGAGGGCTTACGACAGGACCGAGGAGCAAACCAAGGCCATAGTGCGGGCAGAAGTGGACGCCCATTTTGGACCGAAACCGCCACCGCCGCCAAGGGAGAAAGTGCGTGAGGAAAAGATTGACCACTTCATTCGTATGGCTCAACCACCAGCTCCCAAGCGTGTTGACACAGACTATGAGCGCCACATGAGGAAGTTAAATCGAGCACGTCTACAGAAGGAGGCGAGCTCGAGCTCGAGCAAACAACAAGCAGCTGTCAAAAAATGCGGGAAAACCGTTCCCTAGCTGGGAGAATAGGCGGTGCAATCGATCCCCTCGCTTGTTGTGCCAACAACACGTGAGAGTACGCGCGCCCAATATTATTGTGGGCAAACAGTTTACATTCCCGAGGTGGGCAATGTGGTAATAACCGAGGAGCATATAACGCAGGCTGAAATTCTCAACATCACTGTTGGACAACTCGTCGAGATCGAGCCCATTCCTGTGCGTATAGAGGAGGAAATAAAACGGAAATATGTCCGGGGCGAACCTTTGGTCAAGCCAGACGAGGTCAAGAAGCTCCCAACGAGAATGTATGAATTGCATCAATGGTACATGGACATTACCAAGAGTTCCAATCGAGAGTCCCTCATGGTGGAAGTCAAGAAGGATCATTACTACCATGAGAAAGCTGTGGTCGTTGAGTATAATGATCTGTTTCAGTTATACAATCAAGACGCACTCGACAAATCTATCGTCAGTTGCTATTGTCTGTAAGTGATTTCTTTCTGCAATTTAGGCCTCAAGCTAGCTGTAGTGATCCTTTTCTTCAATCATTACCTGTAATTATCCTCACTATATTCTTTTCTGTGGTATTATGCAGGATGAAGATGTATGAAATGAAAAAAGGTGGACGCTATGGCATTGGGTTCATTGACCCAAATACCGTTAATGAATACACATGGAAAATAGATAAATATCATGAAAATCATGTAGAGAACAGCATGCTAGAGTTCTTGAAGTGCCTCAAATACAATGAAGATATACTACTTCCTTACAACTTCCAGTGAGTCACACTGTCTTGTACTACAAATTCTCTGTTTTTTCCTACTAGCTAGCTACATGTTTTTGCTTACATATGTCCGCTTAATTAAGACATCCAAACGTGTGCGCATGCAGATTTCACTGGATCTTGTGTATCATTAAAGTTGACGCCGGAACAGTTGAAGTACTCGACTCACTACTCAAAAAACAAAATGACTACACCATCTTGTTTGGGATAGTCAACAGGTAATTTCAATCATTATTAACTATATATCTCGGCCTATTTAGTTCGTCATTTCCTGATATGAACTATTTAATAACCCATTTATTCATTTTCTTTGTCGGCGGGCAGGGCTTGGGCAAGGTTCATCAGCATCACTCGAGGCGAATGGAAACAAAGACTGCAATGGTTTCGACCCAAGGTAAGTAATTAAGTAGTACTAGCTAGCTAGCTAGCTGCCATTATCTCTTTAATTATCATGCTTGATTAATTATTATCTAATCAAATTCCATTCTTGGAAAGGCCCTAAAGCAGGCGCAGGGGACTGATCTGTGTGCATAGTGCGTTTGCAAGAACATTCGCATGATGGCGTCCGAAAGGAGCAGATCTCAAAGAGATGAATGGGTATGTTTGGCAGAACACTATTCACAATTTTTACACCATTATCGATATCTAGTCACACAACTAATAAACATGCATATTGATCTCCTTCTTAACAGTTCACAAAGGTGCGGGACAAGCTCCTAGAAACAGAGCGCGTACAAGCACTTCAAGAGGAAATAGCGGGATTTTTGCTCGACCAGGTCATAGATCCGAAGGGAGAATACCATTACCCGCTACCGCCCCCATGAACCACTTCCAATTGTCATCGTGCTCTGAAGGCACCAATTAGGCTAATGCCACTGGCTCCAAAGGCAACATGTAGGAGAAATTGTATATAGCTATACATGTGTGTATGTGTGAATTGGTGGTTTGTGAGACATTTGATGATATATATATATGATTGGTTCTACTAGAAATTCTATATATATATATATAGACAGCCGGTCTATTCTCATAACATTATGAGAATAATATTCTCATAACACTTCTGAACTGCATTGAAAAACTGCATTGGAAAGCTATGCGCACTGCTTCCTTCTTCTGTTGCGAACCACATAGAGGGGCAGCAGGAAACCTTCATGGAGCAGCGTTTCTGGCTAGTTTGATCGATTTCTATTGGTTTATTTGTGTGTGCGCTAATTTAATATGTGGTTAAACACTGAATTCAGCGACAAAACGACGGAAATCGTTTGATTTGGCGGATCTGCGTCCGTTCTTCCGCTCGTGCAGGAGTTTCGCATCCTGCTGCTGGCTGTTCGTATTCGATTTTATAGCGTGGTCCTAATGTGTTACCAATTTCGCGTTGATGTTTGTGTTATTCCGCGACAGATTAATTTGCTAATAGGATTGAAATTTTAGTATAATTGGTCGAGTATCTCTCTGTTCTAGCGCAAAAACGTCAGTTCTCTGTCCTTCCCCGTCCGGATCGAAATTGTTGCGTTTTGTATGTAATTTTCTGTTGTTTTCGGCAATTATGTGCTGCCTTTGATCCTATCCGTATGAATTGGAGCGGATTAAGTTGTTAATTTTGAAGAATTTAAGTTTTTGTCCATGTTTTTTGCGGGCGCCACTCGCTCTGGTCGTTACTCAAAGATGTTTTTTGAGATTTTTTTGCATTATATAGTTGTTAGAACTGCATTGCAGGCTGTGTTTTTCGTCTGCGAATCGTGGTCAAGAGCGGTGGACTGCAGTAATATGCAATGCGCGGTGAAATGCAGTAATATGCAATGCGCGGCGAATTTTTGTAGCACGGCGAACTACATTAATATGCAATGCAAGCCTGTATGAACTGCATTACAGCCATGGGGGTGTGTGGGACTAGTTTGATAAGTTTTTTTGCTTGGTCAAGCACGGTGGACTGCAGTAATATGCAATGCAAAATGCACATTGTTATGTAACCGCACTGCTTTATTTGTCGTTTTTTTTGTGTTGTGTCTTTACATATATATATATATATATATTGGTGGGTCAATTGGCTCCCCTCCCACCTTATCCCTGGCGGCTCCCATCTCACCTTATCCCTGGCGGCGCCACTCTTCCTCGATCTGTTTTTCTCCCAACCAGATCTGTTTTTCGCCTGGCAATGGATTGCGCGTGCGGCTGCCTGGCAAGGTTGGAGCCCATGCTGGAGACATGCGTTTTTTCTAAAGGTTTGGTTCTGAACCAGAGGCAGCGGCACAACGCGCTCTGTTCCCTTCTATATTCTTCAGGTATTGGATTTCGGGCTCCATTCGTCCATCAGATGACTGACGATGATGTCAGTGATTCATGGGTATGTATTTCTCGCATATTCTTTTTCATGTGTTGTTTGTAGTTAACACTATCTGAATTTTTGTAGCAGTATTAGTTTCTGAAGAAACATTTTTCACTAAGTATAAGTGAACTGCTTTTCACATAGTAGTTTTATTATGAACATTGTAGGAGCAGCAGCAATTTTGTCTAGTCAATATTATTATGTGTTGACATCAATATTTTTTTATGAAGATTGTAGCAGCAATTTAGTTTCTGAAGATTGTAATATTTTTCTTATTTGTTCTTATTTTTTCTGTTCTTGTTGTTTTGCTTGCAGAAATTCCCTTCTGGTCTAGTCAGGGTAACAGAAAGCTGTGTTAATTTGGTCTTGGTTAGCAAGAATGGATATCATGATGTTGATGTTATGTATTATGTTGGCTCTGATGATTGTTTGGTTCTCAAAGATGGCTGGAAGGAATTTGTGGAGGAAGCTGGTCTTCAGGCTGGGGATGTTGTCATGGCTATGTTTTATAGGCATGCAAAGTGTTTGGAAATCAAGTTAAATTTGCTTTAGATCAGTCTTGCTTGAGCAGCAGCAGCATGAGACATTTTTGTTGTAATAATTTGACATTTTTTGTGTGGCTTCTAGTGTATTTTCCTATAAGAATTCTGAGTATAAGTGAACTGCTTTTGACATATAGTTTTTCATGTGCATCCTATCAGCAGCAGCAGTTGAAGAACATACATACTGGAAACCCCCACCGAGCTTTCTTTTTTTAACCCACATACGAAATTAGAGTTTTTTTAATAAAAGAGGACTGCATCAACCATTATAATAGCAGCAGTTTTGTGAAAGAATACTCTTTGTGAACTGCTTTGATAGATTGTTTTTTATGTGTATCCTAGCTACAGCAGCAGTTTGAAGCAATATACATACTGAAAACAGACTACTGAGAACTGCATATTGTTCAACTTTAATGGTTTCGACCCAAGGTAAGTAATTAAGTAGTACTAGCTAGCTAGCTAGCTGCCATTATCTCTTTAATTATCATGCTTGATTAATTATTATCTGATCAAATTCCATTCTTGTAAAGGCCCTAAAGCAGGCGCAGGGGACTGATCTGTGTGCATAGTGCGTTTGCAAGAACATTCGCATGATGGCGTCCGAAAGGAGCAGATCTCAAAGACAGGAATGGGTATGTTTGGCAGAACACTATTCACAATTTTTACACCATTATCGATATCTAGTCACACAACTAATAAACATGCATATTGATCTCCTTCTTAACAGTTCACAAAGGTGCGGGACAAGCTCCTAGAAACAGAGCGCGTACAAGCACTTCAAGAGGAAATAGCGGGATTTTTGCTCGACCAGGTCATAGATCCGAAGGGAGAATACCATTACCCGCTACCGTCCCCATGAACCACTTCCAATTGTCATCGTGCTCCGAAGGCACCAATTAGGCTAATGCCACTGGCTCCAAAGGCAACATGTAGGAGAAATTGTATATAGCTATACATGTGTGTATGTGTGAATTGGTGGTTTGTGAGACATTTGATGATATATATATATGATTGGTTCTACTAGAAATTCTCATAACATTATGAGAATAATAGTCTCATAACACTTCTGAACTGCATTGAAAAACTGCATTGGAAAGCTATGCGCACTGCTTCCTTCTTCTGTTGCGAACCACATAGAGGGGCAGCAGGAAACCTTCATGGAGCAGCGTTTCTGGCTAGTTTGATCGATTTCTATTGGTTTATTTGTGTGTGCGCTGATTTAATATGTGGTTAAACACTGAATTCAGTGAGAAAACGACGGAAATCGTTTGATTTGGCAGATCTGCGTTCGTTCTTCCGCTCTTGCAGGAGTTTCGCATCCTGCTGCTGGCTGTTCGTATTCGATTTTATAGCGTGGTCCTAGTGTGTTACCAATTTCGCGTTGATGTTTGTGTTATTCCGCGACAGATTAATTTGCTAATAGGATTGAAATTTTAGTATAATTGGTCGAGTATCTCTCTGTTCTAGCGCAAAAACGTCAGTTCTCTGTCCTTCCCCGTCCGGATCGAAATTGTTGCGTTTTGTATGTAATTTTCTGTTGTTTTCGGCAATTATGTGCTGCCTTTGATCCTATCCGTATGAATTGGAGCGGATTAAGTTGCTAATTTTGAAGAATTTAACTTTTTGTCCATATTTTTTGCGGGCGCCACTCGCTCTGGTCGTTACTCAAAGATGTTTTTTGAGATTTTTTTGCATTATATAGTTGTTAGAACTGCATTGCAGGCTGTGTTTTTCGTCTGCGAATCGTGGTCAAGAGCGGTGGACTGCAGTAATATGCAATGCGCGGTGAAATGCAGTAATATGCAATGCGCGGCGAATTTTTGTAGCACGGCGAACTGCACTAATATGCAATGCAAGCCTGTATGAACTGCATTACAGCCACGGGGGTGTGGGGGACTAGTTTGATAAGTTTTTTTGCTTGGTCAAGCGCGGTGGACTGCAGTAATATGCAATGCGAAATGCACATTGTTATGTAACCGCACTGCTTTATTTGTCGTTTTTTTTGTTGTGTCTTTACATATATATATATATATATATATATATATATATATATATATATATATATATATATATATATATATATATATATATTGGTGGGTCAATTGGCTCCCCTCCCACCTTATCCCTGGCGGCTCCCATCTCACCTAATCCCTGGCGGCGCCACTCTTCCTCGATCTGTTTTTCTCCCAACCAGATCTGTTTTTCGCCTGGCAATGGATTGCGCGTGCGGCTGCGTGACAAGGTTGGAGCCCATGCTGGAGACATGCGTTTTTTCTGAAGGTTTGGTTCTGAACCAGAGGCAGCGGCACAACGCGCTCTGTTCCCTTCTATATTCTTCAGGTATTGGATTTTGGGCTCCATTCGTCCATCAGATTACTGACGATGATGTCAGTGATTCATGGGTATGTATTTCTCGCATATTCTTTTTCATGTGTTGTTTGTAGTTAACACTATCTGAATTTTTGTAGCAGTATTAGTTTCTGAAGAAACATTTTTCACTAAGTATAAGTGAACTGCTTTTCACATAGTAGTTTTATTATGAACATTGTAGGAGCAGCAGCAATTTTGTCTAGTCAATATTATTATGTGTTGACATCAATATTTTTTTATGAAGATTGTAGCAGCAATTTAGTTTCTGAAGATTGTAATATTTTTCTTATTTGTTCTTCTTTTTTCTGTTCTTGTTGGTTTGCTTGCAGAAATTCCCTTCTGGTCTAGTCAGGGTAACAGAAAGCTGTGTTAATTTGGTCTTGGTTCGCAAGAATGGATATCATGATGTTGATGTTATGTATTCTGTTGGCTCTGATGATTGTTTGGTTCTCAAAGATGGCTGGAAGGAATTTGTGGAGGAAGATGGTCTTCAGGCTGGGGATGTTGTCATGGCTATGTTTTATAGGCATGCAAAGTGTTTGGAAATCAAGTTAAATTTGCTTTAGATCAGTCTTGCTTGAGCAGCAGCAGCATGAGACATTTTTGTTGTAATAATTTGACATTTTTTGTGTGGCTTCTAGTGTATTTTCCTATAAGAATTCTGAGTATAAGTGAACTGCTTTTGACATATAGTTTTTCATGTGCATCCTATCAGCAGCAGCAGTTGAAGAACATACATACTGGAAACCCCCATCGAGCTTTCTTTTTTTAACCCACATACGAAACTAGAGTTTTTTTAATAAAAGAGCACTGCATCAACCATTATAATAGCAGCAGTTTTGTGAAAGAATACTCTTTGTGAACTGCTTTGATAGATTGTTTTTTATGTGTATCCTAGCTACAGCAGCAGTTTGAAGCAATATACATACTGAAAACAGACTACTGAGAACTGCATATTGTTGATAGATAGAAACCAAGGTTCTGCGCTCATAATTAACAAAGTACATCATCAAGCAAACTAACGCAACATAAGCAAACATTGTCCCAAAGCAAACTACAACGAAAGCAAACTAATCTACATACGCAGAAGGAAACTAATCGAGCACTTGCGACAGGAATCCTTGGCTTTCAGCATCTGGCCTGCTTCACCAGTTCCACCCGTTGGAGTTGGAGGTGGAAGTTGATCCCCCCTTGCCCCCAACCGTTCAGGACGACCTCGGGCGCTTCCTGGTCTTCTCTGTTTCAGCGCGCGCGAGGCCTTTCTTCATTGTGGTGATTCGGTTCCATACCTCGAACGTAGTGTAGGCGTCCTTGGCAGCATACTCGATGTGCCTTGTGCTGAGAATCGAAGTCCAGAGGCTGTGGTCGTGGTCTGACATCTTCGTCTTCATGTCTGCGTACTCGTCGTCGATGATGGCAGCAGCTACATCGCCAAGCGAGTCCAATGGCTTCGTTCCATCAGGCACCCTCCAGTTCGTCTGGATGTCGACGAAGTTGGGGATGTGGAGGTTGCAGCGTGAGAGCTTCTCCTTGTTGTAACACCCCCTTGTATTAAGCACTGTGACATTTGGTTAATCATGCCATGTCATGTTCATTTACAATGCTAATCATAGTGGTTAAACAAGGCAATCCAAATTTGCCCCTGAAAATTCAATTCAAATTCAAATGCAAAATGAAGTTGTTCCAAAAATTATGGAAAAATGTTCATCAATTAGCAAATATTCCAAAACAAATGTTGTTGAGGAAAACAACATCACCATCAACTCCAATATTGGGCTAGTGCATTTAAACAGTGCCAAAACAGCACTTTAATATGCCATTTCATTTTTGCAAATCTCAAAAATGATCCAAATATGCCCACACTAATTTTTGGTGGCAAGGGATATTGCAAAGTGATTTTTGGACCAACTTACACTCTCTACAAAATCTTTTGGTGGCCAATCAATTCCTTTCTCTCTCTGTATAATAAATAAAAAGAAAAACAGAGAAAGAGGAGTCTTACCAGGCGCCTGGGCGCGGCCCAGCCGGCCCGGCCCAGCTCCCTTACCTGCTCCCCTTTCCCCGTGTCGTGCCCGCAGCGCCCGCACGCACGCCGAGCCACCGCCGGTCGCCACCGCGACAAGAGCAGGTGGGAGAGGATAAGAGCTCCTCTCCCCTCACCCCTGGCTCCTCCCCATCCAGTCGGCGCCCTCTCTCCCTCTCCCGCGAGCTCGCTCCTCCCCTTCCACCGTTTTCGAGCTAGGCCGTAGCTGCTCGACGTCGTCGTCGCGGCCACCGGCGTTGAGGGGCTCGGCCACCGTGTCCAGCGGACGCGCTGTGGACGGCCACGGCGCCCGGTGCTCGCCGTTGAAGCGGAGAGCCGCTGCATCCTCGGATCCGCCTCGCCCCCTTTTCTCGGACCGCCGCCGACGATCTCCTCCACCGCGGTCTACACCGAGCCTCCCCCGAGCCCACTTAACGGCTACCACCACCGTGAGTTCCCCCTCTTCCTCCCCTGTTCCCCCTCTCGCCGTTTGGCTCGCCGTAGATAGCTGGAGCTGAAGCCGCATTCTGCCGCCCGCCATTACCGGCGACGAGCTCGGCGCAGAGCTTCCCAAGCCCCCTCAACGTGTCACAGGAGCTCCTGACGCCCGTAGCATCTCGCCTAGCCGTTTAGCCTGCTCGAAACCGAGCCGTAGCCGCTCGTCGCGCGTTCCACGTCTCCGGCCGCCGCCCGCGCTCGCCGTAGCCGTCGTTACGGGCCGTCGTAGTCCTCGCCGCTGGCGTAGATCGACGCAGCTCGGAGTGCCCGATCGAGAGCAGTCAACCGCGTCGAAAATGGAGCACCAGAGGCGATTTCCGATGAGCTCCGGCGAGAAACCGCCGCTAGAATGGTCGCCGGCGCAACTCCGGCGACCGAGCTGACGTGGCCAGGCGTGGGGTCCACCCTGAGACGCTGGCAGTGGCCCCCACTGGCCCCGTTGACTGGTCAAACGAGTCAACGCGCTGACGTGGCTTGACCAGTGGCTTGACAGGCGGGCCCCACCGTGGTTATTTAACTTAAACCGTTTCAGAAATTAAAAGTTATTTAGTTAGGTTAATTTCTCACTGACAGGTGGGGTCCACCCCCCCTAATTAACCCTGGCAATTAAGTTAACTCACTCTTAGCAAGACAGAGACTGACATGTGGGTCCCACTGGAACCACATGCCAGGTTTGACCGGGTCAACTGACCAGTTGACCTGCTGATGTCAGCAACGCATCATGCTGACGTCATAATTTCCTTTTCTGTTTTAAAAACATTTCCAGAAAATGCTAAAGACTTAGGAAATTCATATCTTTTAAACCGTAGCTCGGATCGAAAAACTTTCTACATGAAAGTTGCTCAGAACGACGAGACGAAGCTAACCGTGCTATCTGTTTCCGTGTCGGGACCCTCTACGGAGGTGAACCCGCAACTTTTAGCCTGTTTCCGGTAGATGAATAGTGCACATACACCGGTAAATAATTCCAGTTAATTCCTAAAAATAACTAATATGACTTAGACATGTTTTTAGGCAACCCTGCACTGCACCCCAGTTGCCACTTGACTCTGACACCACTAACCTGCAACCGTCCCCCCCTTCGGTAATCTGTCCGACACAGGTCCGGAACCGGGAATACTTTCCCGGATGGGTTCCCCTTCTCCGTTATCGGTAGCACTGCGTTAGATCGTCATGCTTTGTGATTACTTTTGTTACCGTGTATTTATATTGTTTCCTCTCCCCCCTTTTCTTCCCGGTAGACCCCGAGACCGCTGACGATGCCCCTGGTGATCGACTACTTCACCGTCGGAGTTCCCTTTTTGTTTGCTGAGCAACCAGGCAAGCAACCCCCCCTTGATCATTCCGATATCGCCTATGTCTATTCTCTCTTATTCTTGCATTAGAATTGCTGCTACTGCTACTGCTCCTATTACTGTTGCATAGCCTGTTTTTGCAATACTGTTGATACCTGTCTTTATTCTTAAACTGCTTAGTATAGGTTGGGTAGCACTGCTGTGGTCCCGCTTTCTCGTAGTTGCCTCGCATAGTACCCTTGCCTCGATCAAGCGATCGAGCCCCTTCCCCTGACCTTCTTCACACCACCGCACACCCCCCTAATATGCTCGACTCCGCAGAGTTAACATCAGGTGACGAGGGTGATACCTCCGAACTCACTTCCGATGTTGTCCCTGTAGTATAGCTAGCTCGTTGTGGGTTACCGAGGGTGATTCCTCTTCCCACTTCCGACTTAGCTTTTGTCGTGCATCCGCTATGGTGATTACCGCCGAGGGTGATTCCTCCGGTATCACCTTAACGGGACTTGTCGTTTAGGAATCCAACGAGGGTGATTCCTCGGATTCCTCATCGGCATGAAAACCACACGGATGCCCTGGATTACCATACCGTGTTTAAAGACGTATCGATCCCCGAGGCCGAACGTCGCCAGGAACAAAGGCGTGCGGCCAGAGGTATCGTGCGTCTGATGACACTTTGAAGTTACTACTACACATGTTGGATGGAGGCGGGTTGACCCAGAGGGGTACCCGCGAGTGCCTTTGAGGCGTGAGCTGTGGAGTCGGGTGACCAGTGAGGGTACCCGCGAGATAACTACGAGGCGTGGCCGGTCATTTCCAGTCCTTGTCACAAGTCCTCGAGACGGGACGACGGGGCCAACAGTATCGTGGGCTCTGCTCGTTACCGCGCGCTCCCAATCCACTAAGGGATTTGGATATTTGATCCGAGGGGCCTCCGGGTCCGATAGCACTAACCACCACGTGGGTGTGAGTGGGTGCTCTGCGTCGTATACATCAGCCGGAGTCGTCACGACGTCAGCGATTGAGCGGCCCGTTCGGATTGGACTTAGGATGCAACTGCGTGCTTGTATAAGGGGTTGCTAGGTCTGCTACCGAACGGCCTCGCAACGTGCGGAGCGTCCGGGGCGATGGCCCCGACCCCCGGGGGCATAGGATTAGTCCGGCGTGCTCGATCCTCTCTGGCGGTTTCCGGTCGGGTTGCGTCGTATTGTTTGGCCGAGGGCGGGCACGACCTGATGGTGTGTCCGGCCGGAGTTAAGCGAGCGTGGTGGGTAACTTGGTGCACCCCTGCAGGGAAGAAAACATCTATCGATAGCCTGTCCTACGGTAACGGACACTCGGAGTTGTATCCACTTCGGTACAACTAGAACTGGTGACTTGAGATATGAGGTTGATATTGCTATAAACACTATACATTATGATGTACCATTCTGCTCCCTTCTAATTGCTGCAAGACCCTGAAGATGCTAGTCTTCGTCAGGACTAGGCTATTCCCCTCTCTACTCTGGCTTTCTGCAGTCTAGTCCACCCACATAAAGCCTCCTTTGAAAATGATGCATTGCTTAGTATAGATCTGATGTAAGTCTTGCTGAGTACTTTGGATGAGTACTCACGGTTGCTTTGCTTCCTCTTTTGTCCTACCCGCATGATAAACCAGACGACGGAGCCATGGTGCCTGCAGCCCCCGTTGACGACTACTACTACCAGCCCGAGGCTGGCTACTACTACTACCCGGCCGGCGAGTACTTCTACGAGGAGCCGGCGGACGACGACCAGGAGTAGGATCGGAGGTCCCAGGCAGGAGGCCTGCGCCTTTTCGATCGTAGCTTTTCTTTTGCCCCGCCTGTGTAACAGGCCTATCTTCTTCTGTGTTGTATCTGTACCCAGATACCTAACGCTTCCGCTGACTATGTGTGTGACACTTGTTATGTATTCGAGCCCTCGAGGCCCCTGGCTTGTAATATATAACTTGTATGTATTATTTATGTTTTAGAGTTGTGTTGTGATTCCTTCACGTGAGTCCTTAGGCTTGATCGTGTGCATTTGCGTGTATGATTAGTGCA
>LR738713.1:546676610-546690831 GCA_902687465.1 Secale cereale
AGTGGTTAAACAAGGCAATCCAAATTTGCCCCTGAAAATTCAATTCAAATTCAAATGCAAAATGAAGTTGTTCCAAAAATTATGGAAAAATGTTCATCAATTAGCAAATATTCCAAAACAAATGTTGTTGAGGAAAACAACATCACCATCAACTCCAATATTGGGCTAGTGCATTTAAACAGTGCCAAAACAGCACTTTAATATGCCATTTCATTTTTGCAAATCTCAAAAATGATCCAAATATGCCCACACTAATTTTTGGTGGCAAGGGATATTGCAAAGTGATTTTTGGACCAACTTACACTCTCTACAAAATCTTTTGGTGGCCAATCAATTCCTTTCTCTCTCTGTATAATAAATAAAAAGAAAAACAGAGAAAGAGGAGTCTTACCAGGCGCCTGGGCGCGGCCCAGCCGGCCCGGCCCAGCTCCCTTACCTGCTCCCCTTTCCCCGTGTCGTGCCCGCAGCGCCCGCACGCACACCGAGCCACCGCCGGTCGCCACCGCGACAAGAGCAGGTGGGAGAGGATAAGAGCTCCTCTCCCCTCACCCCTGGCTCCTCCCCATCCAGTCGGCGCCCTCTCTCCCTCTCCCGCGAGCTCGCTCCTCCCCTTCCACCGTTTTCGAGCTAGGCCGTAGCTGCTCGACGTCGTCGTCGCGGCCACCGGCGTTGAGGGGCTCGGCCACCGTGTCCAGCGGACGCGCTGTGGACGGCCACGGCGCCCGGTGCTCGCCGTTGAAGCGGAGAGCCGCTGCATCCTCGGATCCGCCTCGCCCCCTTTTCTCGGACCGCCGCCGACGATCTCCTCCACCGCGGTCTACACCAAGCCTCCCCCGAGCCCACTTAACGGCTACCACCACCGTGAGTTCCCCCTCTTCCTCCCCTGTTCCCCCTCTCGCCGTTTGGCTCGCCGTAGATAGCCGGAGCTGAAGCCGCATTCTGCCGCCCGCCATTACCGGCGACGAGCTCGGCGCAGAGCTTCCCAAGCCCCCTCAACGTGTCACAGGAGCTCCTGACGCCCGTAGCATCTCGCCTAGCCGTTTAGCCTGCTCGAAACCGAGCCGTAGCCGCTCGTCGCGCGTTCCACGTCTCCGGCCGCCGCCCGCGCTCGCCGTAGCCGTCGTTACGGGCCGTCGTAGTCCTCGCCGCTGGCGTAGATCGATGCAGCTCGGAGTGCCCGATCGAGAGCAGTCAACCGCGTCGAAAATGGAGCACCAGAGGCGATTTCCGATGAGCTCCGGCGAGAAACCGCCGCTAGAATGGTCGCCGGCGCAACTCCGGCGACCGAGCTGACGTGGCCAGGCGTGGGGTCCACCCTGAGACGCTGGCAGTGGCCCCCACTGGCCCCGTTGACTGGTCAAACCAGTCAACGCGCTGACGTGGCTTGACCAGTGGCCTGACAGGCGGGCCCCACCGTGGTTATTTAACTTAAACCGTTTCAGAAATTAAAAGTTATTTAGTTAGGTTAATTTCTCACTGACAGGTGGGGTCCACCCCCCTAATTAACCCTGGCAATTAAGTTAACTCACTCTTAGCAAGACAGAGACTGACATGTGGGTCCCACTGGAACCACATGCCAGGTTTGACCGGGTCAACTGACCAGTTGACCTGCTGATGTCAGCAACGCATCATGCTGACGTCATAATTTCCTTTTCTGTTTTAAAAACATTTCCAGAAAATGCTAAAGACTTAGGAAATTCATATCTTTTAAACCGTAGCTCGGATCGAAAAACTTTCTACATAAAAGTTGCTCAGAACGACGAGACGAAGCTAACCGTGCTATCTGTTTCCGTGTCGGGACCCTCTACGGAGGTGAACCCGCAACTTTTAGCCTGTTTCCGGTAGATGAATAGTGCACATACACCGGTAAATAATTCCAGTTAATTCCTAAAAATAACTAATATGACTTAGACATGTTTTTAGGCAACCCTGCACTGCACCCCAGTTGCCACTTGACTCTGACACCACTAACCTGCAACCGTCCCCCCCTCCGGTAATCTGTCCGACACAGGTCCGGAACCGGGAATACTTTCCCGGATGGGTTCCCCTTCTCCGTTATCGGTAGCACTGCGTTAGATCGTCATGCTTTGTGATTACTTTTGTTACCGTGTATTTATATTGTTTCCTCTCCCCCCTTTTCTTCCCGGTAGACCCCGAGACCGCTGACGATGCCCCTGGTGATCGACTACTTCACCGTCGGAGTTCCCTTTTTGTTTGCTGAGCAACCAGGCAAGCAACCCCCCCTTGATCATTCCGATATCGCCTATGTCTATTCTCTCTTATTCTTGCATTAGAATTGCTGCTACTGCTACTGCTCCTATTACTGTTGCATAGCCTGTTTTTGCAATACTGTTGATACCTGTCTTTATTCTTAAACTGCTTAGTATAGGTTGGGTAGCACTGCTGTGGTCCCGCTTTCTCGTAGTTGCCTCGCATAGTACCCTTGCCTCGATCAAGCGATCGAGCCCCTTCCCCTGACCTTCTTCACACCACCGCACACCCCCCTAATATGCTCGACTCCGCAGAGTTAACATCAGGTGACGAGGGTGATACCTCCGAACTCACTTCCGATGTTGTCCCTGTAGTATAGCTAGCTCGTTGTGGGTTACCGAGGGTGATTCCTCTTCCCACTTCCGACTTAGCTTTTGTCGTGCATCCGCTATGGTGATTACCGCCGAGGGTGATTCCTCCGGTATCACCTTAACGGGACTTGTCGTTTAGGAATCCAACGAGGGTGATTCCTCGGATTCCTCATCGGCATGAAAACCACACGGATGCCCTGGATTACCATACCGTGTTTAAAGACGTATCGATCCCCGAGGCCGGACGTCGCCAGGAACAAAGGCGTGCGGCCAGAGGTATCGTGCGTCTGATGACACTTTGAAGTTACTACTACACATGTTGGATGGAGGCGGGTTGACCCAGAGGGGTACCCGCGAGTGCCTTTGAGGCGTGAGCTGTGGAGTCGGGTGACCAGTGAGGGTACCCGCGAGATAACTACGAGGCGTGGCCGGTCATTTCCAGTCCTTGTCACAAGTCCTCGAGACGGGACGACGGGGCCAACAGTATCGTGGGCTCTGCTCGTTACCGCGCGCTCCCAATCCACTAAGCGATTTGGATATTTGATCCGAGGGGCCTCCGGGTCCGATAGCACTAACCACCACGTGGGTGTGAGTGGGTGCTCTGCGTCGTATACATAAGCCGGAGTCGTCACGACGTCAGCGATTGAGCGGCCCGTTCGGATTGGACTTAGGATGCAACTGCGTGCTTGTATAAGGGGTTGCTAGGTCTGCTACCGAACGGCCTCGCAACGTGCGGAGCGTCCGGGGCGATGGCCCCGACCCCCGGGGGCATAGGATTAGTCCGGCGTGCTCGATCCTCTCTGGCGGTTTCCGGTCGGGTTGCGTCGTATTGTTTGGCCGAGGGCGGGCACGACCTGATGGTGTGTCCGGCCGGAGTTAAGCGAGCGTGGTGGGTAACTTGGTGCACCCCTGCAGGGAAGAAAACATCTATCGATAGCCTGTCCTACGGTAACGGACACTCGGAGTTGTATCCACTTCGGTACAACTAGAACTGGTGACTTGAGATATGAGGTTGATATTGCTATAAACACTATACATTATGATGTATCATTCTGCTCCCTTCTAATTGCTGCAAGACCCTGAAGATGCTAGTCTTCGTCAGGACAAGGCTATTCCCCTCTCTACTCTGGCTTTCTGCAGTCTAGTCCACCCACATAAAGCCTCCTTTGAAAATGATGCATTGCTTAGTATAGATCTGATGTAAGTCTTGCTGAGTACTTTGGATGAGTACTCACGGTTGCTTTGCTTCCTCTTTTGTCCTACCCGCATGATAAACCAGACGACGGAGCCATGGTGCCTGCAGCCCCCGTTGACGACTACTACTACCAGCCCGAGGCTGGCTACTACTACTACCCGGCCGGCGAGTACTTCTACGAGGAGCCGGCGGACGACGACCAGGAGTAGGATCGGAGGTCCCAGGCAGGAGGCCTGCGCCTTTTCGATCGTAGCTTTTCTTTTGCCCCGCCTGTGTAACAGGCCTATCTTCTTCTGTGTTGTATCTGTACCCAGATACCTAACGCTTCCGCTGACTATGTGTGTGACACTTGTTATGTATTCGAGCCCTCGAGGCCCCTGGCTTGTAATATATAACTTGTATGTATTATTTATGTTTTAGAGTTGTGTTGTGATTCCTTCACGTGAGTCCTTAGGCTTGATCGTGTGCATTTGCGTGTATGATTAGTGCACGATCGAGCCGGGGTCGTCACACTTGTCCTGCTCGATGGCGAAGCCAGCGAACTCGAACCTAAGGAAAGTGAACCGCAAGTTATACCTTTCGGAACTGCATACATAGGCATATAGAACTGCAACACGTACTCGGCAGAGAGAATTGCTTACCTTGGGTCACCGAGGAACCTGTCGAAGGCGATGCATCTCTCGCCCAATGTACCACATACCTGGAAAAGAAGCACTGGGTGGTACTTGCCAATGGATAATTGAACCAGGGCCGCTCTACTCTTATTGGGTGTGTACTCCACGTCGATGCCGACGATCTTCTGGCGGCGCCGCTGCAGAACTGTCTTGTACTATTTGACGTACATCGCCATGACGTCGATGTCGGTGGTGTAGATCACCTTCAGCTTCGTCTTCCCGTGCGCATGCTCGTCGTCGTAGGTTCTGGTGAACCCCATGGTTGATGGAGCGCGGGATTTAAATCGGAGCGGCAGCAACTTCTGCCGAGGCCACGATCTCGTCCCCCAACCGTGTTGGCGATCGTGGGTTCGTGATGATCGTGGCGTTTGTGCGGCTTGCAACCGGCCGGATAGAGGAGCGGGGGCGCGGCGCTTCAGGCGATAGTGGGCGCATTTATTTTAGGGCAGGCGAACCGAATCGTTTCCCGTAAGCGAACTGCATCGCTTCAGAAGCGGAATCGTTTTCCGTAAGCGAACTGCATCGCTTCAGAAGCCGAGTCATTTTTCCGTAAGCGAACTGCATCGTGTTACAACACCGAGACGTTTTTTTTATTTTTTGTCTATGACCTGTGGGCCTGTCGGTCGGCCTTTTATTCATTAAGTCTCTCTTGCAGCCCCCCTTGCCCCCTTCCGCTTCCTCTCCCCCGCGCCCGCACAGAAATCCCCCCCCCCGCCCTTGTGCTCTCGTGGTGGAGAGCAACGACGCCCGCAGCCGCCTCCGTCCGTAGGGGATCTCTCGTGGTGGACAGCGTCAACGCCCGCAGCCGCCGCCGTCCGTAGGGCGCTTCCTCCGCCGTGGCCGTCCGCACCCGCCTCGTCCGACCGTCACATCGTCCCACGATGAGCCCCAAATCGCCCCCAATCCGTTCTAGATCTTGTGCTAGGGTTATTTTTCGAGCCAGCATTCTCTTCTTAAGGTTGTTTTGTATGCTTGGAATTGCAACGCCCTATGGATTGAAAGTTTTTCTCTGCCTGCTATTGGGGTTTGCTATCTAGGGTTTAATTATTATCCCTTTCTGATTGCAGGCACAACATGGCTTCTTCCTCCCCAATTGATGCATCACCAGTTAGAACGGCTTCCCCATCTGGTAACTACATCAAAGTGAACTGCATTTTTCATACAGGGTCAATTTACTTCCTTGTTGAACGAAATAGTGCACTGCATCTTAGATTCCTTTTTTAGCAAGGCCTATTTTTTCAAACATGTGGCAAACTGATATGAACTGCCTCAAGTTAATTGTTTTTACTTTTTTGGAATGACATTAAGTTAGTTGTTATGTTTTAATTGTTAAACATAAACTGCTAAAAGAGCACTGCATTTTTGGACATTGCTTTGTATATTTTTTTGTCTATCACATATGCGGTTGCCAAATTGATATGAGCTGCATTAAGTTTTAGTTTTTTCCTCTCACAGAACTGCATGAATTTGTTTTGTTTTGTATATCTAAGCGCACTTCTTTTTTATATGCGGTCAATTGGTCACTGAACGAATTAGTGCACTGCATCATATATCCCTTTTACAATGTCCATTTTCAGACACGCGTCAATATGATATTCAAGCGACATGAACTGCATTTTAGGTTTACTGTTTATGTTTTAATTGTTAAACATAAACTGCTGGAAAAGAGCACTGCATTTTCTACATTTTGTGTTTTTCGAAGTTGATATGAGCTGCATTAAGTTTAGGTCTGCCTCTCACACACATATCTTTTCTTATGTTTTTTCTCACCCACAGTTTTATCTCCTGGTGGGTCAGGGTGTGGTGGTGTTAACTATTTGATTACACGTTATTTCACAGCCGATGTTGTCGGTGGCGGTACATCTGACCAGGGCAACATTCCACCTGAATTGAGTGAAACTCAGTCGCACTCTGCTGATGGCACAGAGCCAGTTACACAGGATTGGATGGTCCCTGATCAGATTGCAGCTGATGTTGAGAGGAGAAGGCAGAAAGCGATTGCGCTCGGTAATACTTTCGTGAAGGCTCATAGGGCGAAGCAAGTAAAGTTAGGGGAGGGTAAGGAGATAGGAAGGAGGATTGCAGATTCAAAGAAGTCTGCTAAATTTGCCCCCGCAAAGAATCCTGTGAAGAGGAAACTCAACACTATTTGCAGAGCAAGGTTTAAGTTCTCCACGCCGAAGCCCGCGTGTTGATTACTCAAAGAGACCTAATTACGCCGAGGTTGATGTGGGTGGGATTCAAGGAAAGCGGAGACGCGCGGACGATCACTCTGGTGTTGATTCTGAGCGTCGATCTAAGCTTGCGCGGGAAAATGCAGCTGAAGAAGCTCTGGACAGCGATTCTGATGAGGAGGATGTTGATGTTAGTAAGGTTTACGCTGTTTATTTACTTTTTCTTCTATTTTTTAAGTTGTTTTTGCATGAGTTTGCTGATGTGAACTGCATTTTTTATTCTTTTTTTGTAGACTGCTAAGAGCACCAAGAGGAAGAGGTCTGAAGATGATGTTGCGCATGAATGGCGTTTTAACAAGACTGTTCGGCTGTCCATTCCAAACGTAATCAAAGCTGTCGCTTTGCTGGGTGAGGCGCACAGAACTTTGGTGCGGCAAGCAGGTTTTGGCATTGTCTTTGACCTGAAATTAGAGAAGAATGTTTCTCGTGTTTTGATGTGCAACCTGATGGGAAAGATCGACCCTGACACGATGAGATTGGATTGCGGGCCAAACAAGGTTCTGGAAATCAATCGTGAGGCTGTCCATCACATTTTTGACTTCCCTATGGGTTCTCACACTGCTCCCAGGCCTGCTGCCAGCGGGCATGATGATTCGCTGACTAATCTGAAGGATGAACTCGGTTTCAACCGTTCTCGTAGCATAGATGCAAAGGACCTGCTTATTTTACTTCGCACGCTGGCTGCGGACCCTGCGAAGGTTAATAAGACGGTGAAGGGTTTTTTTCTCATTGTTTTCCAGTGCTTGCTTTGTCCCAGCCCCGCAACTCGGTTGTCCAGGGTAGCTGCTATGGTTGAAAACTTGGATATTGTATCTATGGCTAGCATGGACTTTTGTCAGCTTGTTGTCGACGAGCTGCAGGCCGCTGTGTACAAGTGGAATTCTAAAGGGAGCAAGCAGAACTGCGCTGAGGGTTGCACCATTGTGCCCCTGTTCATGTACCTGGATTCGTTGAATCTTCGAAAAGTATCGGTTATGGATAAACGCACGCCACGCGCCGCAATACTGTCTCATGTGCAGTTGAAGAAGATTCACAACGCCGACATCATTGTCAGGGGAAAGATACACCTGGACTCTTACAAGTTTGGCAAGCTGCCGGTGAGTGCATAGCCAGCCTTTTATTTTTATTTTATTCCTTTTTTTCGCGCATGCTAAATGTGAACCTCTTATGTACTTTTTTTTGTGAACTGCATCTCTTTTTTTGTTGATTTTTTCAGTGGAAGGCGGAAGCGGACATTGTGTACAAGCGGACTGCAGTTGCCGAAGCGCCTGAAATGTTTTGTGAGCCTCTTGCTAGGGCGGCTCCAATTCGACGGGTTCGTGGTTTTGCTAGGGCGGCTGCTGGAGGTTTTTCTGGCCATGCTTCTGCTGATCGTAATAAATTTGTTCAGGTCGATGAGCTTCTCGACAGGGTCATCAATATAACTAGTGATTTCCCAACAACCGGTTCCAACATGAGGAATATTGCTGGGTTGTTTCCTGAAGGCAAAGGCCCTTCTGAAGCAGAAATCGAGGCCGCTCATAACTTTGACCGTGGGCAGCTTGAATTCCTTAAGCAGACTGTTACGAATATCAGGTCTTCATTCGTTCAGTTCAAGCAGTCTCAGGACGACAGGTGTGCTACGTATGAGCAGGAAGCTGATGCAATTGTGAAGGAAATGAACAGGCATGAAGATGTTGTCCGGCCTTCTTTGCCCGACCCCGCAGATGTGGATGTATGTCTTTTTTCTATATGTGAACAGTTTTTTTTTCACCCATATTTGTTATCTATTTTTTTCGTGTGTTTGTAGCATTGACTATTTGTTTTTTGCATCCTTTTGTTCTTTTCGCAGTGTGTAGGAGAATCTTCTAAGGCTAACGCTTGTCGTGATGATGACCACCAGGACCACGACGGTGTTGATTCTGATTATTTGTTTGACAAGCCATTGTCCCCCGTTGACGAAGCTGCCAAAGACAATCCTATTGACGAAGTCGTCATCGACAAGGTTTGATTTCTTCCTATATTTTTTTTGTTACAGTGAACTTCATTGTTTAATTTTTTGTAGTGTCGAAAACAAACAATCGTATTTTTTGCACGAGCAGTGCCAGCGAACTGCAGTTTTTAACTTTTTTTTTGTTTTTTTGTGCACTAGTAGTGGTAGTGCACTGCAGTTGTTGTTTAGAGAAGAAGCATCATCTTTTTTAGCAGTGGACTGCATGATCTGGTGTTGGTTTTTTAGTTGTAGAACTGCAGATTTGGATAATAGTTTTATTTATGTTTTAATGTTTTTTAGGATGCCGAATCAAACGTGGAAGTACATGGGAAGGAGGCAGAGGGTGACGCTGGCAAGGACGAGGAGGCTGACAATTGTAAAGAGATGGAAGGCGACGCTTCCCTGGTGAGTATAGAGAATTTTTGCATTTTTGTGTTTTATTTTTCATTTTTCATGGGAGCTTCATGGTCCGTTTTATTAGTGAACTGCATTCTATCTTTTTTGTGTAATGTGTTTTATTTTTTAACTCATCAGAACTGCGGATTAAATGTTGAAATCCAAGCGGAGAGCATCATTGAGGATGATAATGTGGAAGGGAGAGGAGGGGAGGAGCATGATGCGGAGGTTGATAAGGCAGAAGGTAGAGAAGGAGGGGAGTGTCCTGTTGAGGCTGATAAGGCGCAAGAGAGAGAAGGAAGGGAGGATATCGTGGATTGTGATAAGCATGAAGAGAAAGAAGGAGCTCCTGGTGTTATAGTTGAAATTACAGAAGAGACAGAAGGAACTCCTAGAGTCGGATTTGACGATGCGGGGACATCCGCTGGCATCGATGGTGTTGTTGGGCCTACTGTTTTGTTGCTTGGCGATGAGGTGCCTGAGAAATTTTGTGTCGTCCCTCGCGCCCCCGAGCAATCTGTTGGCAATCTGGCTTTCCCAGCCGAGACAACCAAAGTCCCAGCTGAGACAGTTTCGATTGGTTCTGAAGAGGAACGGCCAAGACTCTCTCAGGACATGAGCAATCAAGCGCCGCTTGACGATGATATTACCGGGCTGGAGCACTTGACGCTCAGTGAAGATGTATATGAGCAGCCGCAGGAATTTTATTCTGAAACCGAAGGTAAACGAACTGCATTATTTTTGTTCTTTCCCCCCGGGGGCGAAATGCACCGTGTGTGTTTTATCATCTGATATCGTTCCCACTCTGTATGCAGATGAGGAATTACCTGTTGTTACTCCTTCAAGTGTTGATCCAGCTCTTATGAGAAGATACAATGAGTTATATGACGCTGTTACGAGGGCTAGGAGGGACAAGAAGAAGCAGTATGACATTTTTTGTCTTACCCCCCGATTATTTAATATGTTATTTTTTCAGGGACACCCATCTTATCACTTTTTGCTGTGCTTTTTTCTTCTTGTCTGAAGGCATCTAGTTGCGTTCAAGGGCGAGTTTGGTGATATTACTATCGGTCATGTTGGCGAGTCTTTTTGGTCGTATGGAACGCTGAGCACGCGCCTCGCAAACATTGGCGTCTCTATGCTAGCTGAGAGGTTCAAAGGATCTCAAACGATGATTGTCCTGTACAACCAATGTGTAAGCATTTTCATTAATTTATATTTTTATCCCCTCGTCCAATTTTTATTTGTGCTATAAGCATTTTCATTAACTCTCTGGTTTTGTCTTTTTTGCAGAATTCCATTTAGAACGGCGGTGCCACAAATAGGGCTTTGAAAAAGATGTTTTCTTCAAGCGCAGAGGAACGTGTGGACAAGAAAAACTTGGTGACGCATCTTGACCATTTTTCGTCATCTTGAAAATAAGTTTTCTGTTTTTTCTATTTTTTCTCATCTGGTTTGTTTTATTCTTTTTTTATTTCAGATTATGTTTGCAACATTTGACCCTCCTCCCGCAACAATGAAGGACGCGATAGGCCACTACTGCTTGGTCACTTTGAACCTGCGAGAGAAGCATTTTGAGCTTCTCGACTCATTGAACGAAGGCGAAAGCGCTGCTGCAAATCTTGTCTTCAGGAAAATGGTTAGGAACATCAAAAAAGTCTGGAATGATGGCAGCGCAAGCTGCGATGAGCCATTGAATCCTCCCACCCTTGACGGCTTTGCGCTGACTCATATTAATGTCCCGCAACAGGGAAACAGGTTTGTACCTGTTCTCCTTTTTTTCTTTTTCGTCCTTCAGTTTTTTTGTGTAAGTGAGTTGCATTGTTTTTACTAAATTAGAAGCACTTTTTCCCTTGAGCGAACTGCATTAATAATGTGTTATTGGTTGTTCTCCCTCGGTTTCTTGTGTGTATGGAGCTGCATTGTTTTACTAACATCAGTAGCACTTTCATTACTGAGTGAACTGCATTAGTAATGTGTTTTGTGTTGGTTTTCTTTGCAGGCATGATTGTGGATTTTACATGTTCCAATTCATGCTGACCTGGGATGGTGAAACGATTGCCAAGTTTGGGAAGGAGCACATTGGCTACATCAGGAAGGCTATGCTCTATAGTTGGCTGACCTCATCGCATTGCTGTCTGGACCTGACATCACTTTTAATTTTTAAAGAAGGTTATTACATTTTTTTCAGTCACACACCTTTTTTATTAAGTGAACTTCATTGGTACAGAGAGGGGAGGTCCACTACTTTTGTTAAGCTTTTTAGTAGAACCCCATTCGCGTGTTTAAAATGACTTTTCCTTAGGGAACTTGATGATTCTTTTTCATTTTGCTCATTATCCATTTTTTTGTGCAGGCTTTGACGAAGGCGCACACCAAGGTGGTATTTCCTTGTTTGAAACTCAGGTTCACACTCCAACTATTCAGAAAGTTTTCCTTGATGAACCCCCCGTTAAGGTTGTGAAAGAACCTGTGTGTAAGAGGTTGAGGAGTGGCGCCGGCACTTCGATTGAAAAAGCTCTTGAGAAATCTCCTGTCAATGTCAAGCATGGGAAGGAAGCTGTGAGCCCTCCTAATGCTGAAGATAGTGATGATGATTTTGAGAGGCCACCACCAGTGCCTAGGAGGACCAGGAGCGCAGTTGTGGAACGCCCGACGGCAGCGAGGCACTAATTCTATCAAATAAGAGGCCTGTGCAGAAGCCATCAAAGTTTCGATCTCCTGTACAGAAGTTGAATCCTGCGAGATTCAACTATCTTGTGGAGATGAGGAAAGTCTTGCAACTCATCACGAGCACACAATTCAGGCAGAAATACAGCGAGCCAGTTCTTTTTTCGTTAGTTTTTTCTATTTTTTTGATTTTTAATGTGTGTAATGTTCTTTTGTGTTTTTGCTTTTGTGCTGCTAACCCCCCCCCCCACCTTCGCCGTTTCTTTTGTGCAGGTGCGTGCTTTTCATGCACATGAATCCTATCAAAGTTTACACCGTGACTGTGGACTACATGTTCTTAACTTTCACCAAAGGTGGTTTTATGGACTCGGAATTGATGGATCATATCATCAGGTACTGGAAGAATGACGAGCGTATGAACGTGGTTTATCGATCTGGCGAACGCGTTCTGGTGTCCCCTTTGTTTATCACGGTATTTCTCTTTTTTCTTATTTTTTTTCTTTTTTTCTGCTCGAGTGAACTGCAGTAAATAGTGTATAATAATTTGTTTTAGAATGTACTGAACTGCATACATTTTTTTTGTGTTTTAACCCATGCATCTTAAACGAAACAAATTATGGTGAGAATTTGTGAACTGCATACTGTTTTTAGAGAAGCGTGATCCATTTTTTTTATTAAGCGTCGGAGCGAACATCTTAAGGTGAACTGCATTAACGTTCTTTTGTGAATTACCCACACACAGTATGTGCTTCAAATGAATGATCACGCGGATAGAGATGAAGATGGAAATGTTGTGTTGCCTTTTGTCCACGGCAAGTTTAACGTCGAAGATGCAGCAAAGCAGTTCGAACTTTATGTTCGTGATGACGAGAACCTTCTTGATTGCAAATTAGTAAGTTATCAGATTTGCTTTTGTTCAGCCTTTTTGTATTTATTTTCTCTCCCAATTTTTTCCAGTAATCCTTTTTTCATTCATCAAACCCATAACAAATTTGATGAAACAAAATCTGATTCTGTTACCACGGATGAAAGACCAGCATTATTCGCTATACACGATGAATAGGCACCGCGAGACCCTTGACATTCATGACACTAGGAGGTACAACGGACCGGTTGATCAAACGACAAGGTGGCATAAGTCTGAATACCACAGCGACCGCACTGAAATGGTAAATTTTTTCCTTTTTCACCTTTCTTCTTTTTTTCATGCGTGCGCGTGTTGAACAATATTTTGTTGTGATGTGTATTTTTGTTCTTTTTATTTCCACCAGATGATCAGGATGACTGCATTGTTGAAGAAGGTTTATGGAGAAAAGGAGTACAAGAGAAAGGAGTCGGTAGACTGGGTCGATGTTTCAAAGAAAGCTAGCTATTTGGGCACCCCTGAGCAGGGCCCCAATGAGTGCGGCTTTTATGTTCTGAAGATGGCTCAGTATTACGACGGCAAAACCTTTGTTGTGAAATTCGCAAAGCGTAGTGTAAGTATCTTATTTTTAATCCAATAATAACCCCTCATTCCTTGATATTTTTTTTGTCAGTTTCTTTTTTGTAGATGATGTTGTATATTTGTTTATTTTATTTTTTTCTTTATCGCAGGAAGCTGTTATTCAGGATTGGAAGGCTGAGTTTTTGTTCCAGATTCTGTTCCACCCAGAAAACATGGTCGTAGTCACCGAGTTCCCGGAGGATCTAAGAAATCTCTGCATTTCTCTTGGCTTTTCTCCAAGACTGGATTCGCAGGAGCAGGATGAGGCATAAATGATAGCAGATCTTTTTCTATGTGTGTTGATGTCTTTTTCGTGTGTGCTCCAGAACTTTTCTGTAAACAGTAATGTATGGTCGTTGTGTGTAGTTCTCGATGTGCAAAACTGTTGACACCATGCTGTGTGCTTTTGTATATACCGGTCTAGTTAGTTTTTGTGTTTTTCTTTTCGTGGCAGACAGTGACAATGTCAAATATGTACATAATGGAGCTTTCAGCCAACTCCTTGTGAGTTGTAACATGTTCGCAGCGCACTGCATTCTCTCATATGAGTAGCAGCCAAGTTTTTTTTAAATATACGCATCCGCACTGCATCTCACCTTATCACATGGGACTGCAAAGACGAATTCAACGTGTTTGTCGTCGAGTTTCAAAATTTTGGAAAGATTGTATTAGAAGACAGAAAATCAACCGTGTTTGCTAAGGGAGAGCTCAATTTTTTTAAATTTTTTTGCACTAAGCGCACTGCACTGTGTATTCGAAGCGTACTGCACTGCAAGCTTTAAACGCACCACACTCGCACTGCTCTATACGTGAAGCCTAGTCTGACTCTATATTTTTTCTTTCTAACTGCATTCTGTATTGATTCACGGTCATCTCAGATCCTATACGACGAAGAGAACTGCATTCTCAAAATGACATTCCGATCTCAGGGTTTTCATACAGAAGAGAACCGCATTCTGAGAATGACATTCTCATCTTATTTCTTTCATATAGAAGAGAACTGCATTTCATC
>LR738713.1:546698040-546714847 GCA_902687465.1 Secale cereale
ACAACAACAACGACAACAACAACGACAACAACAACGACAACAACAACAACAACAACAACAACAACAACAACAACAACAACCGTTCAAATTTTTTTCTTGTTTTATTATTTTTAGTAGTCTAATAGTAGTCTTAGATTTTTCATTTTGATGAGCCTCGCTAACAACAACAACAACAACAACAACAACAACAACAACAACAACAACAACAACCCTGTTTGGATACTCAACAACAACACAACCCTGTTTGGATACTCAACTTAGCTAGAGGTTAGAGTTAGTTTCTAGCTCATGACTAACCCTGAACTAACTCCATCCAAAGAGTTGTTTGGATGGCAGGGTTAGATTGATAATAAATGCACTAGGAGAACTAGCTCCAATTAGCACCTCTTGGGTCAGATAGTTTTTTTGGGTGGGTTATAGATGCAACTAGCTCAAACTAGCCCTCATGTTTAGATATACTTTAGGGATATTTGAGCCCGAACTAGCTCAAACTAACTATAACCCATCGATACATGAGCAGTTAATCAGCCGATAATTTGTAAGAATGCACTAAACGCCTTCCGGCCTGTAATATAAGATGTTAATTCATCTAATATGTGAGTATATTGGATGTTATAAGATACTCCCTCTGTTCCTAAATATTTGTCTTTTTAGAGATTTCAAATGGACTACCACATACGGATGTATATAGACATATTTTAGAGTGTACATTCACTCATTTTGCTCCGTATGTAGTCACTTGTTGAAATCACTACAAAGACAAATATTTAGGAGCGGAGGGAGTATTAAAAAGAGTGTTGTACTACATCATTGTGTAATTGTTGTTTAGCTTCTGATATTAACTGGGTGCTTTTAGGTACATATGTCATTGATAAAGATCCACGCTTCAACCCTTTCTGCGTATGGGGCAATGAGATATCGATGAACCAGCATCAAGTGAGGAAGCTGATAAAGATTGTTAAGAAAATGGGTCCAAAGATGGCAATTAAACTATTTGTTTACACTTTATCCAACACAACACCAAACTGCAGGATGGTAAGTAAGAACTCTGCAGCCTTCTTTTTACTGCCCATAATGAGTTGTGTTAGATGAAAATGTGTGAATCTTATTCCTATGCAGTGGTTGCCGAAGCAGTTTACTCAAGATTACCTCTCAAACTACATGATTGGTGGGCATGCAAAGGTTAAAGTATTTCTACCACAACACGATGATTATCTAGATGTTTTCATGAAGACCGTGAAGGATGGGCGGTCGGCCATCACAAGGGGTTGGACTAGAGTTGTGCATGTCTTCTGCATGGAGGAGGGCACAATATGGGAATTCCACTTCACCTTGTTCAGCAACGAGAATGTATTTCGCCTCTTTCTTTACCGTCTTTAATAGTACAAGTATACAACTGTGGTTCATCATTCTTTATTTGGTTCTTATGTAATTCTTGAACATATGTATCTATGAATCGAATAATGCATTGGTTGTTTGAACCTGATGGAAATGAATAAAGCTGTAGCATACATTCAAATTCAAATTCAAATTTGGTACAATTTGAAATAGAAACAATTAATTTATGGTGAAATTACGCTCTGCAGGTTGTTACGGCACACACGGTTGGTAAAACACAAACGTTTGCGATATACACCATAATCCGAGACGGTTCACAGAGAGGAAACGTGTGCAAGCAAGCACACAACTGCTGTTTGCAAAGCATGTGCGATGTCAGACAATATCATAAATGGTGCAGGCAAACTAAATGTTTATGTTAGTTGCCTTATCGTACACGATTCGCAACCATGAACTATTTCTGATGAAGTATGCATCGTAAACGTTGCACCACAGAATAGCGTGTGCGATAGTTGTCGTGTACGACGATGTTACGACAGTTCGATGTTTCGTAATCCTGTCTAACACTCGTACGATGATTAGCTAATCTTCTTAATTGGTTATCGCATACGGTTTGGGAAAAGTGAATGTGTGTGATTGTATGCTTATCATACACGTTCTATAATAGTGAACCATTTGTGATGGGTCGTGCAACATAAACGTAGCACCACAGAATACCGACTGCGATAGCAATGCGAGCAGAAACGAGTACGAGTACTATAGGGTCCCTATCCCCGACGGTTTCTGGGTTGTGTGGGAAGGACCCCCTATCACCGTCACTCACTAGACGACGATTCCAAATGCCGTCGCGGTAAGGGGTTAAAACCCGTTTGGATACCACCGACGTGTACTAGTGCTAGTTCACCCCTCTTAGGGGGATATCACATCTAGGGGGCTTTACTCTAAGAATTGAGCTAAAGCAACTCTAATGGTGTGAACACAACAATGATTTATGTAAAAGTGGTAACCCCACTTTTGCTTAAACGATGAGTATGACCTATGATTAAATGTTCTCACTTGACTCCTAAGTCAATATACTCATATATAGATGACCTAGTCATCGTCAATTGCTTGATAGATGCTAGAGTGTTTGTGCATGCTTTGCCACATATTTCATTTGCTATCTTATTGTGTGAGCATGTTGAGTGTATATTTTTCTCATTCGAGGACATTCATTTGTTGCTTTGATTGTTTGGCTTTCTTCTTTTGCTAAAAGGATGGACAAGAATGCCTTAGAAATCCCTCTAGCTATCTATGCTTTTCTTGTCTCAAACTCTATTCATGCTACATCACAAAGTTTGATCAAGTCAGATTCGAACCCTCTGGGTGAGGAGCACTCGGAGCCATCGATTCGTCATAGACTTAAACTTCCAAAACATTTTGTGCATTTCGGTCTGACTGATTCATCCATTTCGGTCATACCGAGTTCATTAAGTTGATGTAAGTTTCAATCTCGCTGCAACCGATTTGACCAGTTCGGTCACACTGAGTTGCAGTAACCGCTTGCAATTCTGCATCTTGGTGCCAACGAGCTGTTCCACTCGGTCACACCGACAGGGTCTGGATATACATACCCACGGGTCAAACTTTGGAAATTTTTCTGAAACCTTTCGCCCGCGCCTGTCCAGCTCTGCCGACTCGAGGTCTCTGGATCGTCTCCTCGTCGCCAGCAACCCCCTACCACTGGTCTCCACCGCCATCAATGGGAATCTTTGCCGCCGTTGTCGCCGTAGCAAACTCATCGCCAAGTTAGGGTATGAGTTCGATCCTTTGTGACTTCTCAATCTGATTCGTAGCACAAAGTCAATGCCATGATTCTTGCCACGTTTGAGATTATCATATCCAGCGAAATCTTCCTTTAGATTAGATTTGATTCAAAATCTTAGGGTTAGGTTTCCGCCGAACTCATCTCAGACCGACCGAGTTGTAGAAATCAGTCTCACCGATTTGGCTTATGCCATTGCACTTGTGACTTTCGGTCTGACCAAAACTTACAAACTGGTGTGACTGAGTCCGATTCTGAGTGAAACCCTGGCAATCTCGGAGTCACCGAACTATGTCTCAGTCTGACCGATTCCACTAGTTTAGACTCTAGAGTTGCTTCGGTGGCACTAAGCTCATCAAATCGGTAGCTCCAAAATGCTTTCTGTAGAACCCTAGACCTATGTTTTTGACTCAATTGTTTTGCAAAATCTCTGCACTTTGTGGTGCTCATCCACTCTACCTCAACTATATCTATTCACAGGGTCAGCTTGCAGTTTCAGCCATGTCTGAGGGCAGTGATAGCCAAAACAAGTCAATGGAGCAGGCAGATCTTAGTGAGGGCTCTAGTCCCTCCAACAACAGCTACCACGGGTACGCGTCGGTTCCATACAAATGGTTTTAAACCCCTTTCCACGATGGCATTTGGAACCGTCTCCTAGTGAGTGCGGGCGATAGGGGGGGTCCTTCCAACACGACCCAGAAATCATCGGGGATAGGCCCTCGTGGGACACCAAATGAGCTCGTGTGCGATCGGGTGAGGCGTCGAAACCCAATCATTTCCGTAGGTATGTACATCCCACACGGTGAATCGCATAAAATTATTTCCGTAGGTATGTATATCATATAGATTCAATCCAAAGAATACGTTTACGTTCTTATGTACATCCCACACAGTCAATCCAGGGAAAACATTTCCGTTCGTATGTATATCGCACACAGTCAATCTAAGGGATACATTTTCGTTCTTATGTACAACCCACATAGTCAATCCAGGGAAAACGTTTCCGTTCGTATGTACATCCACACAGTTTTATGTGTAGGCTCGTGTGTGAAAGGTGTAACTATCACACACGCTCTTCCTTGGTTAATTGTTTGCTTTTATCAACTACATGACACACGATTTGATGAAGAAAACTATGTGGCATTGGGCTATCCATCACAACGATTTTACTGCTAGAACCATTTGCAAAGATCCATGACACATTTAGCGGGTTTATTTGTTTACAATTAATAATTCCAGTATTACACAAATTCACATTTCATATCGAATAGCTGTTTGCCAATTTCATATCAGGCACATAAATATATTATAAGATCACGGTACGATAGCTACATGAAAACAACATAGTACAATATATAGCTAGCTCAACTTCATAAGAACAATATATTCATTTCCCTAATCGAGATCATCTAGGCTTGTCTTATCCACCTCTGCTTTCAGTTCAGTAAGAACCTATTTTGCACGGGCCAACCGGGAAAGTGCCTCCTCCTTCGCCAACACCATCTTAGCAAAGTCTGATTTAAAAAATCTGAGCTCATTCTCCACCTTCCACTTTTTACCCTACATCTTCAAATATTCTTCAGTGTTGACAATAGTTTCTCTAAGCCTACGCTTGTTCTCTTCCTCATACATGCTCCAGAGCTTTGATTGGCACATCTTCAAAGACTGTGGCCACTCTTGATCAGTCCACTCCAAGTAAGAACACTTCCGTTCATCCTATAATATTTAAAACTAGATCAGTAACAATTGTACGGGAAATGGATTTAGAGCAACATAGAAAATCACCAATGCTTATTTTGAAAAACTAAAGAAACATGTTAATTATGACATATCTTCTCAAAAAGATCAATGTGCAAATGAATTAATTGCTACTGAGACAACAACCAAATTCTGGAACATCGGAAGCTATAATTAACTACAACATTGCTACAAGTTCTTACTCATGTACAATAAATAAAAAATTGAACATTTTATGAGGAAGGTAAATATAACTGCAACAACATAGCGACAGTGGTTGGATGACAACAAATTGATACTAACAGGTGTGTACATGCACAAATTTAGTAACATAGAACTAATAGCACTAAGTCCGTCCACTATGTATGCCAAAAGTGGTGTAAAGACAACTGCTCCTACATCTCGCGCCGGTGCCCAGCACTGGCAAGCCGATGCAGCGGAAAAAATTAGGGACCCGGATTCCGGAGCACATAGTTGCTCCGATACCCAGTTCCTTCGTGCCGCAAAGATTTAGTATTTTACTGCTTGGTTGCTCGGATGTGTGGACCAAAGTTGGGTGCACAAACTGCTGAAGCGGTGCCAAATAATTTTCTAATGGCACTGCTGATGAGATGGCAACAAGTTAAGATACTAGGTACAAACGGTTACACTGTCTTACGATGCGTTTGGTTGAAGGTGTGGTATGAATGGGTTGGGACCGTGACAGTGTCTGAATCACATCTAACAAATGATTTGTAACAACGAAAGAGGGTCTAACCTTCTCTGCACATGCCAGAAACTTCCTCCCACTGTCCATAGATTCAAACGCAACTAGCTTCATGCATGGAGATTGATGGTGACAACGAGCAGATAGATCTTCAGCCACCCCGCTCCATTCGTTGCACTGATGGTCCTAGGGAGCTACAAGAGGAAGAAATGACTCAAATCGACCGCCAGGTAAAAATCCTTCATTCCAAGTCATAGACCGAGAGAGAGAGAGAAGATAGGCATACCCGGGTGGTGAGGGAGTCGTCGCCGGAGGAGGAATCGCTGGAGAGGTCTTGGAAGAAGACCATGGTGACCCCGGCGGTAGGATGCGAGACGGCGAGAGCGAGGAAGTGGCTATAGCTTACGAAGGAAGGAAGGAAGGAGGAAACAAGGGAAATGTGACTTGTGGTCGGGAAGATAAGGGGGTGGGCAAGGGGGTAGGGGCGGGGGTAGATATTTTGGTGGTAGGCAAAAATTATGGAAATGTGGAGGGAAACTTTGCGCGCGGTGCCGCCGGAACATTCACTTTGAACGATTGTGTGCATCGCAAACCATTCTTCTGCTTTACACGCATGGGATGAGTTTGATAATTCAAAATTTGGTGGAAATTTCCCCGTGTACGTCATTGCATAAGTTAACATCGCTTGCTAATTTGAGCACACAAAGGAGCGTACAGAAGACATACCACACTTACTGAATCGAGCAATTTTAGTAATTAAACAGAGCCAATTGACCTAAACATTGCTCTAATAAAAAGACCAGCATTAAAAAGAAAGCCTAAGTACGCATAATTTTAACAAGTCCGCAGCCGCACCGGCCTATGCATCGTCGGTCTGAGATGAGACGTCGATGACTTGTCCTGGCGACATGCCGTTGTTGGTGGACTCCGCGTCCCCCCTGCTGAAGTCGACCGCGTCCTCGTCCTCGTCCTCGACGCCACCCTCAAGGTTGTAGTACTCATAGTAGTGGTTGCGCTAGAGCTCATGTTGGTACTCCACCGCCGATTCCTCGATGGACAGACTATTCTCTACCTTTACCTCGGCCACGCGCAACTCCTCCTCCCGGCGCTCCTCGATCTTTGCCACCTACTGCATATCCAGCTCCTGCTCGGCGACCTTATGAGGAAGCAGGTGCTCCATGGCCACGGCCGCCTCTTCGGACGTCGGTTGCATGCTGGAGTCCGAGGTGGCCTGGAATATCTTGGCATGTGCATCCTCGATCTTGGCATGGATGGCCTCGATCCGGGCCAAGGCAACATCAGCGACACGGACGGTAGCTCGAGCGCTCTCGGCGTTTGCAGCCACCATCGCAGCAGCAGCTGCAGCTGTTTCGACTGCTGCAGCTGCCCTGTCGTCTGTTGCAGACGCCCTCTAGGCAAAAGCGGTCCCGCTCAATGCGGATGCAGCAGCACTCTCGGCGTAGGCGGCCGCGCTCTCGGCGCAGGCGGCGGCGCTCGAGGGGGACGCGGCCATCGTATGGGCCTGCACAAAGCGTTTCCACAGTGTCATCTTTGCCAGAAGGGGGCACGGGAATGGGACTCGGGATTCGTGGATTTGGCGGTTGCCGGCACTCGTGCAGACGAGCCGGCGAAGATTAAGGGGGGAGACTTAAATAGACCCAGATATTTTCATCGCAGACGGTTCCTAGAAACCATCTATGTGATGTTGTAGATAATTTTTATTAAAATATGACCTTTTTTATGCATCCGTCATCGCAAACATTTTGCACCTTTTTATATGGTTATTTTACACCATCGTTTGCGATTAGGGTTTTGGACGAAAACTCATCTGTTACAAAGGGATTTCATTTATTTGAACTTATTTGAACTCCAGATTTTGTGTGTGTTCAAAATGCACCATTCAAAGCCATATCATCAATTTCAACCCTTTTTTACTTCATTTGGTATTTTTATGCATTTACTGTTTTTTTAGCTAAATGACCCTGAAATTGAAAAGTACTACAAATGAACTTTGAAAAGGTTGAAAGTTGGCATGGTATCATCATTTCATCCACATAGCATGTGCCAAAAATTTGAGAGGGTTACGGCAAAAACTGGATGCACTTCGTGTACAAAATGGACAATCTCCTTTGAAGTATTAGTGTTTCGGACGAAAACTCATCTGCTACAAAGGGATTTCATTTATTTGAACTCTAGACTTTTTGTGTTCAAAATGCACCATCTAGAGCCACATCGTCAATTTTCAACCCTTTCTGACTTTATTTGATATTTTTCATGCATTTGCTGGGGTTTTTAAGCTAAATGACCCTAAAATTGAAATGCACTACAAATGAACTCTGAAAAGGTTGAAAGTTGGCATGGTATCATCATTTCACCCACATAGCACATGCTAAAAAGTTGAGATGGTTATGGCAAAAACTGGATGCACTTCGTGTACAAAATGGACAAGCTCTTTCGAATTATCACAGTTTCGAACGAAAACTCATCTGTTACAAATGGATTTCATTTTGAACTTACTTGAACTCTAGACTTTTTGTGTGTTCAAAATGCACCATTCAAAGCTACATCATAAATTTTCAACCCTTTCTGACTTCATTTGGTATTTTTCATGCATTTACTGATTTTTTAAGCTAAATGACCCTGAAATTGGAAAGCACTACAAATGAACTCTGAAAAGGTTGAAAGATGGCATGGTGTCATCATTTCACCCACATAGCATATGCTAAAAAGTTGAGTGGGTTACGACAAAGACTGGACGCACTTCGTGTACAAAATGGACAATCTCTTTCGAAGTATCAGGGTTTCGGATGAAAACTCATCTGTTACAAAGGGATTTCATTTATTTGAACTCTAGACTTTGTGTGTGCTCAAAATGCACCATTCAGAGCAACATCATCAATTTTCAATCCTTTCTGACTTCATTTGGTATTTTTCATGCATTTACTGATTTTTTTTAAGCTAAATGACCCTAAAATTGGAAAGCGTTACAAATCAACTCTGAAAAGGTTGAAAGTTGGCAGGGTATCATCATTTCACCCACATAGAAAATGCTAAAAAGTTGAGAGGGTTACAGCAAAAACTGGACGCACTTCGTGTACAAAATGGACACTCTCTTTTGAAGTATCAGGGTTTCGGACGAAAATTCATCTATTACAAAGGGATTTCATTTATTTGAACTTATTTGAACTCCAAACTTTTTGTGTGTTCAAAATGCACCATTAAAAGTCACCTCATCAATTTTCAACCCTTTCTGACTTCATTTGACCTTATAAAGACATTTAAGTGATTTTCTAGCCATTTAATGACCGTAATTCAAATTTGAACTACATCTACATGCAACGGCTAACCATAACGGTTTGAAAAATCATACTTTTTTGTACTTGTGTGCGAGTTAAAAAAACTTCAGACCATGTTAATATTTGGTGTTCAAAAAAGAAAATGTAAAGATCTGGCAAGACAACCGCCCCCCACATGATTGGCACTCTATTTCGCGCCTCGAGGTTTGGAAGGCGAATGGCGGGGGTTATTAATCAAACACGGTTCTGTATTGGAAACCATCAGCTATTATGTTCACACATGGATTCTAATGCGGCAATCGTGTGTAATTCAAACTACAATCATCGTAAATTTCGGTGACAAGCGTGTGTACTGTTCTTGTCGATCTAGATTCTGGCTGCCAATAAATACTACCTTGTTCATGTCGTCCGCCTGCATTCTCATCTACATCCTCCCCTCACTCGCCCCCTCTCTCTCTCTCTCTCTCTCAAAGCTCTGCCATGGTGCGCCGATCTGCCCACCCGCCGACGAGGAGTCGCCGCCCCCCGAGGACGCTCATTTGATGACAGGCGACGAGGAGGACCCCTACGCGCTGCCGGACGAGGTTGTGCCGGACCCCCCCAACTTTGGATTGGTTTTGGGGCCAGTACAATCTTTGTCTGTGGAAGTCACTGTCGCCGGCTGAGAAAGCCATGCAAGTGGCGTTCAAGAAGGAGATGGCGGAGGAGAAAGCCAGGTACTGCTACTTCTCGAGCTTGCGTTGCATTCCCTCGAAGAGGAAAGGGTGATGCGGCACAGTAGCATAAGTATTTCTCTCAGTTTTTGAGAACCAAGGTATCAATCCAGTAGGAGACCACGCGCAAGTCCCTCTCACCTGCACAAACAGATAATAACCTCGCAGCCAACGCGATAAGGGGTTGTCAATCCCTTCATGGTCACTTACGAGAGTGAGATCTAATAGATATGATAAGATAATATTTTTGGTATTTTTGGTATAGAAACAGAAAATAAATAAAGCAAATAAATAGCGGCGGCAGAAATTAGCTAGTTGATGGGAGATTAATATGATAAAGATAGACCCGGGGGCCATAGGTTTCACTAGTGGCTTCTCTCATGATAGCAGAATTCTACGGTGGGTGAACAAATTACTGTCGAGCAATTGATAGAAAACCGCATAGTTATGAGAATATCTAGGCATGATCATTATATATAGGCATCACGCCCGTGACAAGTAGACCGAAACGATTCTGCATCTACTACTATTACTCCACACATCGACCACTATCCAGCATGCATCTAGAGTATTAAGTTCATAAGAACAAAGTAACGTCTTAAGCAAGATGACATGATGTAGAGGGATAAACTCATGCAATATGATATAAACCTCATCATTTTATCCTCGATGGCAACAATACAATACGTGCCTTGCTGCCCCTGCTGTCACTGGGAAAGGACACCACAAGATTGAACCCAAAGCCAAGCACTTCTCCTATTGCAAGAAATATAGATCTAGTAGGTCAAACTAAACAAATAATTCGAAGAGACTTGCAAGGATATTATAATCTTACATAAAGGATTTCAAAAAGAATCCAATATTGTTCAAAGATAATCTTGAATGTAAACCCACAATTCATCGGATCTCGACAAACACACCGCAGAAAGATTACATCGAATAGATCTCCTCGGAGATCGTGGAGAACTTTGTATTGAGATCCAAAAAGAGAGAAGAAGCCATCTAGCTAATAACTATGGACCCGAAGGTCTATAGTAAACTACTCACAGCTCATTGGAGAGGCTGTGGTGTTGATGTTGAAGCCCTCCATGATCGATCCCCCTCCGGTGGAGCTCCGGAACAGGCTCCAAGATGGGATCTCACGGGAACAGAAGGTTGCAGTGGTGGAATTAGGGTTTCGTCTGTTTCCTCGATGTTTTTAGGGTATGAGAGTATATATAGGCTGAAGAGGGGCACCGGGGGAGCAATAGGTGGCCCACGAGGGTGGGGGCGCGCCTACCCCCCCTAGGGGCACCCCTGCCCTCGTGGCCACCTCCTTCGCTTCCTGGCGTGTACCCCAAGTCTCCTATGTTGATATTGTTCCAAAAATAACTCTCCCAAAGGTTTCATTCCGTTTGGACTCCGTTTGATATTCATTTTCTGCGAAACATTGAAATAGGCAAAAAAAAACAGCAATCTACACTCGGCCTTGGGTTAGTAGGTTAGTCCCAAAAATAATATAAAAGTGTATAATAAAGCACATTAAACATCCAAAGAAAAATATATAATAGCATGGAACAATCAAAAATTATAGATACGTTGGAGACGTATCAAGCATCCCCAAGCTTAATTCATGCTCGTCCTCGAGTAGGTAAATGATAAAAACAGAATTTTTGATGTCGAATGCTAACTAACATAATTCTCAATGTAATTTTCTTTACTGTGGCATGAATGTTCAGATCCGAAAGATTCAAGACAAAAGTCTATATTGACATAAGAATAATAATACTTTAAGCATACTAACAAAGCAATCATGTCTTCTCAAAATAACATGGCCAAAGAAAATTCATCCCTACAAAATCATATAGTTTGCCTATGCTCCATCTTCGTCACACAAAATACTCAAATCATGCACAACCCCGGTTTCAGCCAAGCAATTGTTTCATACTTTAATTTTTTCAAACTCTTTCAACTTTCACACAATACATGAGCGTGAGCCATGGATATAGCACTCTATGTGGAATAGAATGGTGGTTGTGGAGAAGAAAAAAGAGGAAGATGGTCTCACATCAACTAGGCATATCAATGGGCTATGGAGATGCCCGTCAATAGATATCAATATGAGTGAGTAGGGATTTCCATGCAACGGATGCACTAGAGCTATAATTATATGACAGCTCAACAAAAGAAACTAAGTGGGTGTGCATCCAACTTGCTTGCTCACGAAGACCTAGGGCATTTGAGGAAGCCCATCGTTGGAATATACAAGCCAAGTTCTATAATGCAAATTCCCACTAGTATATGAAAGTGACTAAACAAGAGACTCTCTATCATGAAGATCATGGTGCTACTTTGAAGCACAAGTGTGGAAAAGATAGGAGCATTGTCCCTTTTTTTCTTTTCTTTTCTTTTTCCTTTTTTTGGGCTCCTTTTTTTCTTTGGACTTTCTTCCTTTTTTTTCTTTCGGACAATGCTCTAATAATGATGATCATCACACTTTTATTGATTTACAACTCGATACTAGAACAAAGTATGACTCTATATGAATTCCTCCGGCGGTGTACCGGGATGTGCAATGAATCAAGAGTGACATGTATGAAAAAATATGCATGCTGGCCTAGCCACAAATACGATGTCAACTACAAGATCATGCATGGCAATATGAAAATGATGAAGCGTGCCATAATAAATGGAATGGTGGAAAGTTGCATGGCAATATATCTCGGAATGGCTATGGAAATGCCATGCACTACAAAAAAAAAGACACATCCGTGACATTTTGGGCCGAACAATTTTTTTTCTGTCATACTTATGACACTTCTATGACAATAATTGTGACAAAACATGGTATCATCATAGATGTGGTGGGGTCCTACTTCTATGACAAAAAATCATGACAGAAAATGGGATTTTTGTCCTGGGCGGGCCGGAGATGCAGCTACATGACATTCTTTGGGCCGTCCATGACGGAAAAAACCATGGTAGAAGCGAGGGCGAAGAAAATATCGGAGTGTTCCCGGTTACGGTGGGTTGTCGGGGCCGAGCGATGCGTGTTTCTCTCGTACACGCACGCACGTGGGTGCGAGGCGTTGGGCTCTAAATGAACCCGAGCGATTGCACTGCAGGCTACGCGTTATTAAACCCGAGCGATCAATCGATGGCTCTTAACTGAACCTGATCGAGCGATTCCTTCGCTACTACTGCTGATTGAAGCCGATCGATGCTGCCTCTGCATGAACAGTGAGTGTTGCTGGGGGTTTGGATGAACAGTTCCCGGTGGGGGTGGACGAACAGGACCCCGTGGTGTTGCCTCTGGATGAACAGGACCCCGATCGATCGAGCCGGTTGGGGCTTGATGGGCCTCGAACCCCTCGTTGGTTACCCCAAGTGGAAGGTGTAAGATGCAGTAAGTAGAAGTGTTTTCCCCTAGCAAAGATGCCAAGGATCGAATCCCCAGAGACTCCTAGGTTCAACAAGTAGGTGTCAATTGCTAACGGCGCAATTAGCAATCAACGTGGACCTGCACACAGATACAAATAACTATGCTCCCAACGAGTACAAAGAGGTTGTCAATCTCTCCGGCCTTGTAGTTCACAAAGGGTTAAAAGCAATATGATAGTAGTGATAGATAGTGTTTTGCAATAGTAAGTAAATAGCGATAAGTAAATAGTGGATGTGATCAATGATGGTAATATGGACCGGAGTCTCATGATGTTCACTAGTGATGTCTCTCTCCCAAAAGACGATAAAACAGCTATGTGAGGTAAACAAATTACAGCTGGGCAATTGACAGGACCACGAACGCAAACCAATGCTGATTACATTGCAAGAAAGGTTGAGGTTCAAAGCATGGGCGGTACGCCAAAATAAGTAGACCGAAATCCATCAATATCTACTACTAATCATCCACCTTGAGATATCTATCCAGAACATCTCGCTGGTATTAAGTTGCGAGTCCCACCCATAGTGTAAACTCAATGCAACAGACAACTGCATTAAAAGAACTTTGCGTAAAGTAAACAATCCTTGCACCCGCGGGCACAAGCACCGTTGTTTTCCCCCTTGTGGCAACAGCACATCCCCTAGACTCATGTTTCTGTCACTCAAGCTAGTCATCGAGGGGCATGAACCCACAATCGAGCATAACGTTCCCTCTTGAAGTCACTACCTACTACTTGGCCAAAGCAATAAATAACAACGGAGAACATGCAAGAATTACTTATGAACTAAAATATAAAAGAGGTGAATCAAATATATTACTCAAGATCAATCTGAACATAATCTCATAATCCATCGGATCCTAGCAAACTCAACATAGCAACAGCATAAGGATTACATAGGTGCCTCGATCATGTAGGGCAGCTCACGAGGACTAATTAGTGAAGCACAAGAACGGGAGGAGAACATCACATAGCTACTGGTCATGGACTCATGGTCCAAGGAAGACTACTCACGAGTCATCCGGGAGGCGTCCATGGTGGTGGAGAAGCTCCCGGTGGTGATCCTCCCCTCCGGCAGGGTGGCGGGAAGAGTTCTCCTGGTGCTCCCGATCTTGGAAGCGGCGGCGGCGGCGGAACAGAGATGGGATCGCGAAAAGAAGTCCTGTTCTGAGGGTTACGGAGGACCCTTTAAATATATGCCAAAGTAGGGCACCGGGGGAGCCTCGGGGGGCCTAGGCGCCCCCCCCCCCGGCGCGGCCCAAGGGGGGGGGGGGGGCGCGCCCACAGGGCGCCTGGAGCCCCTGTGCCCCCCAGGTTGCCCTTCGGACGCAGTGTTGTTTCCGTATCGCTGATTTTTTATATAATTTTTCTGGACAGTTCTCGAAACGTGAAAACCTGAAATACAAAAACAGCCGAAAACAGAAACTGGCACTGGGGTGCACTGGATTAGTAAGTTAGTCCAAATATGATCAAAAGTGTATGGAAGTGTATGAATATCATAGCAATATCACCCAAAAGTGGCATGGAGCAAGCAGAAATTATAGATACGTTTTGGACGTATCAGGGCTGGATGAACAGGACCACCCCGTGGAGGGCTGGATGAACATTAGACAGTGGAGGGATGGATGAACAGTAGCCCGTGGAGGGGTGGTTGAACAGGAGCCCGTGGAGAGGGCTGGTTGATGTAGCGACCAGACCTCAAACAGTCCGATCTCTGTGCATCAGTGTGATCCCTGGATCAGTAATGCTGACATGCACAGTACTTGAAGGATTTATAACAGAGTGGCAATCACACACTTATTACATCGATAGTTCCAACGATGAACTTATTACAATAAAAATGGCTTAAGGCCATCTAATGACGATAACAGCGGAAGGCTTGGAAGATAAGTGAGTCCATCAACTCCAACGGCATCACTGAGTATAGAACCACGACCTAAGATGCACCTTACTCGTCGTCTGAAAAGTCTGCAACATGAACGTTGCAGCCCGAAAACGGGTCAGCACATGGAATATGCTGGCAAGGTAACACATAGAGAGTAACAAAAGTAATGCTATACTATATGCAATATGGCTGGTGGAAAGCTCTATGGTTACAGTTTTGCATAAAGCCAATTTTTCCCTACTGCAAAGGAATAGATTTTAATTAACTATCATGGTAGTTGAAACATCATTGAGAAGATTCACCCAACTCAATCCCAATTAAAGTAAACATTAACCCAACAATATTAATTAAAGTAACATGATGAGATTCACATGATAATCCAAGTACTAGATACTCAAGACGTCCATAACCGGGGACACGGCTAATCATGATCAGTTTGTACACTCTGCAGAGGTTTGTGCACTTTTCCCCACAAGACTAGATCTCCTCCGTTTGGATTCTCGCACTTCATGATATTTGAGAAACGGATGACCGAGACATAGTCTTTCAGAAGCACTAGCACCTTACGAACGAGTGGACCGTACCAACCTACATCCCCTACATCTGCTAGTCCACCACTGTAAGAGCTCGCACGACTTAGTCAACTATGCTAGAGCCCATAATAGCTTCTGGCAGCACACGGAAGTTTCTAGTATGAATAATCTCATGATCCCTTTGAGCCTGGGTGGCGGTCCATAAAGAAAACAGGCAATCGCTGGAATACCCAGGTGCCTCAATCCACCCAGATGTGTGTTTAAGTTTCCACCTTAAGTTGAACCATTAATTAAACAATCTCACATCTGTCATGGATTTCACTCAAACCCAAACCACGTCTACGAGCATAGCATAACCTAATAGCAAACGTAGAAGTAACTCCCAAGGGTTTGAAAATAATGCAGGTAATAGGTACTACCTCATCAACTTCCCAGTACCCACATGTTATTTGATCCTACTCATGCAATGTGTTTGAGGATAAACTAATGCAATGAAAACTGGGTAATTGGAAAGTATGATCAAAGTGTTACTTGCCTTGCTGATGATCCGCAAAACCTAGAGATTCAAAGTAGCAAGCGGCGCACTCCGGGTACTCTATCGCAAACAAACAAGCACACAATAAGTACTTAACTAATGCACGGGGAAAACTCAAATAAGAGATCTAACCAGAAAGTTCAACTTAAGAACTCCGGTTTGCAAAAAAACAAACCAAACGAAACAACTAAAGTCAAACGGCGAAAAAGAAACAACTACCGTGCCAATCTGGACCTAAGTCCAAATTTAACAGAGGCAAATGCTAGGGTGAATAGGTTAGGCGGAAAGAGGGTTTCGAGATGAAACTCCAGGCGCTTGAATCGCCTGATTCCGATAAACGAGCAAAAAGATAAACTAGAACGAAGATCGGATCAGAAATCGCGATCAGAAAAATAACTACGAAAAGAAAACTAAAAACAGCTTAACAAACGGATGTTCGTCAGCTGAGACTAAACGATGAACTCGTTTGTTAAAACGAACGAACGGGTGAACGCTCGCTAAACAACTAAACCGAGAAAAGAAAAAAATCGATCTAACTAAAAAAACGAACTAGGGTTCTAAAAAAAACCGGGCAGTTTACTACCGAAAACCGGCGGCGACGCGGCTACCACGTCGGGTTCCGGCGGGGGGCGTCGGCGGCGGGCGGTGGCAGGCGACGGCGGGGCGGCGGCGGCGGCTGCTGCTGCGGCAAGCGACGACGGTGGCGTGGTGGTGCTGCGGCGGCGGGGCGGGCTTGCGGCGGCGGCGTGGCTGCGGCGGCGGGGTGGTGCGGCGGCGGCGGTGTGCGGCAAGGCGAGACGAGAAGGGGGCCGGGGGCGGCGGTATTTATAGGAGGGGGTTG
>LR738713.1:546726381-546736972 GCA_902687465.1 Secale cereale
TGCTGCGACAAGCGGCGGCGGTGGCGGGGTGGTGCTGCGGCGGCGGGGCGGGCTTGCGACGGCGGCGTGGCTGCGACGGCGGGGTGGTGCTGCGGCGGCGGTGTGCGGCAAGGCGAGGCGAGGCGAGAAGGGGGCCGGGGGCGGCGGTATTTATAGGAGGGGGGGTTGTTGCTTGGGGGAGGGGGCAAGCAACGGCCGGCGGCGGCGAGTCCGCCTCGGGCACGGGCGGCGCGGCGCGAGGAAGGAGGCAGCGGCGGCGCGGGCCTGGCTCGGCTGGGCCTTCGGCCCAGTCGGGCTAGGGTCTCCTATTTTTTTTAAACGCCGAAGCTACGAAAAATCCTAGAAAATAAAATAAAAATCTAAAATTGCCAAAACAAATTTTCACCATCTAAATAGAATATTTAGAACAAGATGAACATTTTTTGGCACTAAATGCATTTTTGAAAACATGCAATTTTTCCTAATTCAAATAAAACTCCAAAGAAAAACTTATTTGATTTTTTTATTGAATCCTAAGTATTTCTTTATTTTTGGGAGAGTCATTTTACTCCCTATCTCATATTTTCATACCAGAAATACTTGAAGATAAAATAAATAAATCAAAGATCCTATTTTCAAAATTTGAGAAACCTCAAATATGAAAATATCGAAATCCCCAACTCTCTCCGAGGGTCCTTGAGTTGCGTGGGATTTACTTGGATCCACCAAAAGCAAGAAAATATGATATGCATGATGATCTAATGTATAACATTCCAAATTGGAAATTTGGGATGTTACAGTTGAACAGTAGCCGGTGGAGTAGCGCGCAGTGGAGGCTGAACAGTCATAGGTGGAGGCAGGAGGAGGTCGACGGTGGATGAACAGTAGCCCGTGGAGGCTGGAGGGGTTTGACGGTGGAGATGAACAGTATCCTGTGGAGTCCCGTTTTTGTGGTACGCCACACCCCTCCCTGATGAACATGACCCCCGTTTCGACCGTAGCGCTCCAACACAAGTTCGTTTCCTCCGTTTTGCAGTACGCCACATCCCTCCCGATGAATAGGACCCCCGTTTCGACCGTAGGAGGTCCTTTTCCTCCGTTTTGCGGTACGCCAGACCCCTCCCGATGAACAGGATCCCGTTTCGACCGTGGCCGGTCGAACACAATGCCGTTTCCTCCGTTCTGCGGTACGCCAGGCCTTGTTTCCATCGGCTGTTCCGTCCAAGCCGGTTGGCTCCCACGCGTTCCGTTGCCTCCCGATGAACACGACGCATTCCGTTGCCTCCCCATGAACACGACGACGACGCAGTTTCTCTGTTCCGACCCATCCATGTACACGACCCCTGGCCGTACGTATGCGCGAGTAGGCATTCGAGACCCTGCCTGTATGTACGTACGTGGCCGTATTTTCTTTCTTGCACACTGGCCGCTGTACGTACGTGTACATGCTACATGCGCGCCTCTACTACGACACGTGCACGCCTCTACATCGACTAGTATGTACGTACACTTTCGCGACCAGAATGACAACGCTACGTACGCTTCGACCAGGTGGGTCCCGACTATCAGACACTTCCTTGCATGCGAAGAAGTAGCTGGTGGGTCCCAGCAGTCAGGGGGGCGAATCGTTTTTTTTGCTCGAACGCACTTCCTTGCGTGCGAAGATGTAGCTGGTGGGTCCCAACAGTCAGGGGGAAACGTTTTTCCGTGAAATACGGTGGCTCGTCCGGTGGGTCCCCGCTGTCAGGTGGAGGAATAATTATTTTCGCGTAATAAGGAGGCACTTCCTTGCTGCGGCCGTGGACCCAGTTGTCAGCCTCTCCATGTACAGTACTCTTCCAATGGAAGTCGTTCCTTCACCACATTGACCACAGCGCGCCGAGAGCACCGGGGCAGTGGATGACGGCGAGGCCTAGGAAGAGGACGAAGCGGAGCCGGGGAAGACGCGGTAGTGGAACCCCGCGCAGAGAGGAGTACGAGGGTTCACTGGTTCGGCTGCGGTGTGAGGCTGCCAGCGCCGCAGGGCCTGGCCAGCGGTGGGAATAGTAGGGGGTGGTGAGGCCTCCGCGGCAGCATATCCGGCCACGGGAGGCAGGAGCATGCGGCACGATCGGCGCTGCTTTGGGCGGCTGGAGCAACAAGACGAGAGGTTGAAGAAGCACTACGGCCGTTGGATGGACATCGTGCGGTCACTGGAGCTGGAATCGTTCATATTGACTAAGTTGACAAAGAACTCCGTCCCCATCAAATTAGTAGGCCCACAAGTCAGCCACCCACCAAGGTGGGTCCCAACTAGTAGGGAGAGTATTCATTTTTTTTGTGCGTAATAAGGAGGCACTTCCGATGGGTCCGAGCTGACAGCGGGGGGAATGTTTTTTTTTCACAAAATACCGTGGCTCGTCCGGTGGGTCCCAGAAGTCAGGGGGAACGTTTTTTCGCCCAATATGGTGGCCCGTCCGGTGGGCCCCTGCGTTCAGGTGGAGGAATAATTATTTTGCGCGTAATAAGGAGGCACTTCCTTGCGGCTGTCGTGGACCCAACTGTCAGCCTCTCCACGTACAGTACTCTTCTGATGGAAGTCGTTCCTTGACCACGTTGACCACGCCGCGCCGAGAGCACCAAGGCGGTGGACGACAGCGAGGCCTAGGAAGGGGACGACGCAGAGCGGGGGAAGACGCGGCAGTGGAAGCCCGTGCAGAGAGGAGTACGAGGGTTCACTGGTTCGGCTGTGGTGTGAGGCTGTCGTCGCCGCAGGGCCTGGCCAGCGGTGGGAATAGTAGGGGGCGATGAGGCCTCCGCGGCATCGCAACCGACCACGAGAGGCAGGAGCACGAGGCATGACCGGCGATGGTTTGGGTGGCTGGAGGAAGAAGACCAGAGGTTGAAGAAGCACTATGGTCGTTGGATGGACATCCTACGGTCAATGGAGCTAGAATCGTGCATATTGACTAAGTTCACAAAGCCCTCCGACCCTGTCAACTTAGTAGGCCCACAAGTCAGCCTCCCACTATACTGGGTCCCAGCTAGCGGGGGGAGTATTCATTTTTTGTGCGTAATAAGGAGGCACTTCCGGTGGGTTCGAGCTGACAGCAGGGGAATGTTTTTTTCGCAAAATACGGTGGCCCATCCGGTGGGTCCCAACAGTCAGGGGGAAAGGTTTTTTTCACCAAATACGGTGGCCCGTCCGGTGGGTCGCCGCTGTCAGGTGGAGGAATAATTATTTTCAGCTTAATAAGGAGGCACTTCCTTGCGGCTGCCGTGGACCCAGCTGTCAGCCTCTCCACGTACAGTACTCTTCCAATGTAAGTCGTTCCTTGACCATGCCACGCCGAGAGCACTAGGGCGATGGACGACAGCGAGGCCTAGGAAGGGAACGACACGGAGGCAGGGAAGACTCGGCAGTTGTTTCCCACGCGGAGGGGAGTACGACTGTACGAGGGTTTACAGGTTCGTCGCCAGAGAATAACAGCAGGTGTGGGTGAGTAGAGGGATGGCTAGGCCAGCGATGGGAGTATGGTGATGCGGTGAGGCCTGCGCGGCAGCACAGCCGGCCGCGGGGAGGAGGGAGCAGGCAGTCCCGCCGGCACTTGTTTGAGCGGTTGGAGCAGGAAGAGCAGAGATTGAAGAAGCACGACGTCCGTTGGATGGACATCCAACAGTCACTGCTTGTGCGTCAACCTTTTTTTAGGAAGGTCTCAAATATGTGGAAAACATCATAGAACCCATCTGCCATTATTTCTAATAATTTACAGCCCATTTGCTAATTCTTAAGGTTTTTTTGCAGCCCATATTCTTTTTGTTAGCATTGCAGCCCATATTGTGGCCACGATTAAAAAATTATATGAAATATTGCATATTTCGGTGCGGTCCGAACTATTTTTAATCCCGAAATTTCAAGTCACATTCAAACTAATTTTAAATATAAATGTATATCAATATAAAATCCAACAAATTGTCCATGCATAAAAATCAATGCAATTTAAAATCTTGAAATGAAAAAAAAAAGAAATTTGAATCTAATTGCCGGTTTGATGTGTTTTAAAAATGTACAACCCATTTCTCATTATTGATAGGCCATTTTCTCGACCAGCCAAATGAAGCTCTCCTCGTCTTGAAAGATTTGTAGCCCAACAGGCTTGACAAAGCGACTTACTTGGCAAATCACAAAAAACTGGGCTGTGGCCGTGGACCCAGCTGTGGCCATGGACCCAGCTGTCAGCCTCTCCACGTACAGTACTCTTCCGATGGAAATCGGTCGTTGACCACATTGACCACGTCGCGCCGAGAGCACCAAGGCGGTGGACAACGGTGAGGCCTAGGAAGGGGATGACGCGGAGCCGGGGAAGACGCGACAGTGGATGCCCACGCGGAGAGGAGTACGAGGGTTCACTGGTTCGACTGCGGTGTGAGGCTATCGTCGCCGCAGAATAACAGGGGGTGTGGGTGAGTAGAGGGATGCCCTAGCCAGCGGTGGCAGTAGTAGGGGTGGTGAGGCCTCCGCGGCATCACAATCGGCCACGGAAGGTAGGAGCACGCGGCACGACCGGTGCTGTTTTGGGCGGTTGGAGCAAGAAGACCAAAGGTTGAAAAAGCACTACCGTCGTTGATTGAACATCGTATGGTAACTAGAGCAAGAATCATTCATATTGACTAACTTGACAAAGCCCTTCGTCCCCGTCAACTTGGTAGGCCCACAAGTCAGCCTCCCACGATGCTGGGTTCCAGCCGGCAGGGGGAGTATTCATTTTTTTTGTGCATAATAAGGAGGCACTTCCTTGCGCGCAAAGATAGCTGGTGGGTCCGACCTGTCAGCGGGGGCACGTTTTTTTCGCGAAATACAGAGGCCCTTCCGGTGGGTCCCAGATGTCTGGTGGAGGAATCAAAGACTTGAGGAGGCGTACAGAACAAGCTAGTGTACCAGTAAAGAAACATTGCTGAGTTTTAGAAAAAAGAGAGACGTGCTCCTGTAGCTGGTTCAAATCCAAACCTAGACTATGACTATATATGGTGCTATGCTGCTCTGCAAGTAATGAAACCGACATATCCATTGTTCGCTTCTCCTCTTCTCTACTTACTCTGCCTAGCATCAGAAGCTCTAGCCGCAGCAACCATGTCCGCTGGCTGCTCGTCCACCTGCTCTTCAAGAGGCAACAACCAAATATGCACCAAGTCGCCACCCGTACCATCGCATGTGGGTCTCAACACCCCCCCCCCCCCGCCGGCACGTGCACCTCAGCCGGTTGCTCATCACAACCCGCTGTCGTTGGTGTGGTGCCACTGCTGCAAATCACGTTGAGTCATACGTCGCGTCTCAACCACAATCCTCAACCCTGGCCGAGTCTTCTACAAATGCCCGAATCATGGGGTAATAATATGTTTAAGTGTTGTTCTGCTGCTTTCAGTTGCTGATTTTTTTAATAGTTTGGTTGATGATCTTACAATTTGATTCGTGCAAAAAAAGGGAAGATTCATGTGATTTGTATTTCTGGGAAGTTGCTGATGTGGGGGAGTGCAACTATGCTGATTATTTGGTTAGCCGAGGAATCCCAATACCAGCAGGTTGGGGTGTTGGACAGGTAACTGAAGGAACGGCAGAAGAGGAAGATGCAGAGCGGAAGGTTAAAGATGCAGTCCCTCTGATCATGGCCAAGCAACAGCTGCTGAACGGCCTTGACAACAATGAGGAGATGAAAGAGCTTGTAAAGATAATGGGCAAAATCGATGTGCTCTGTAGCATGATTGTCTCTTTATTTGCAGTGTATGTAGCACTCGTGATGTATTCAGTGGCTATGACATGAGCACTTTGCTGAAACTAGTAATGAATGAAACCTGTGTCGCAGGCTGGGCGTAGTGTTGTGAACATCTAATGATTTCTATTAACGAAACTCAGGTGGTATCCCCTTTTGCTCATAAAGAAATAAATAGCAGAGGCCCTTTTTGGTAATAAATAAATAAATTAGCAGAGGCCATGTCGGGTCAGCTTTGTTCTCATTCGAAGACGTCGAGAAAATTGTAGTCCAACATCAAACTATGTCCTCAAATTCAAGTTTCACAGCCAAATATGAGTACAACTAAACAACAATGTCATCATGTTTTAGTCGTCATACAATCACCAAACACAAATCAGCATACATAACAAGTGATGTTCTCACAGGAAAATACTAAACAACATGTTCATCAGGTTTCAGTTGTCATAGAAAACACAATTTCATATAGTAGATAAAAAATGTCTTCTGACAGGCAAATACGACAAAAGCAATGTAATCATCATCCGTAGCAGCAGCGTCAACATCTTCTCCATGTGTATCAGTCTGGATCGTAATTCCGCATGGTGTCATCTTCTTCTTCGTCCTCAACGTCCTCGAATGTTGGCTTCTTCTTGATCAACTCTTGTATGTCCACAGCACGACATGCAATCTTTTCACCGGCGTCATTGACGTGATGGTTCTCAAAGATATTAGGAACATCTGTGTTATCTTGTACATCAGGAGCAGTGTAAGCATCATCTTGTTGTGCAACTTCATTAAACAAATTCCTCTGCTCAAATCTTTGCAATATTCTCCAGTCATCGCTACGCGCAAATGTGTCTTCCAAGAAAAATATCGGTGTTGCTTGATTTGCCAAAATAAAAGGCTCGTTGGTCTAGTACGCTGCCTTGACATTGATGGATTTGAAATAATCTTCAGCTCTGGGTTTTGCAATTCTGGAAAACATGTTATACCAACGACAGCACAACAGAACCACACACCGATGATCCTCGAAACTGGAGATATACTGCAGCTGAACAATGTCTATTATGTTAGCATACATTTCAGTTATCTCTTTGTCATACGTATCCGTGCTCATGATGGCACTATTTTGTGTCTTCCTGCCTTCGTCTCATGCAAGGGTGTTGTAGCGCACATCTCCAACAACGCAAGATTCATAATGTCTTACCCGAGTATCAGGACCCATTGCTAGTGAGTAAAGGGCATCCACATCTGCCTGCCCATCCTCCCGCATCTTCTTAACCTATGGTTAGAAAATAGACAAGTTGATCATCTTATGTACTCAATATATTCAAAAAACTGATGGTGCAATTCAAAAGCTTAGATGGCTCTTGAACCATTTCGCAAATCTTTCCATAACAAGTTTGTCAATGTTTCTTGGATTTTGCGGTAGTAACTCCTTTTTGTAGATGCTACACAACATAGTGATCGCGTCAAACATCTAAATATATAAGAATTTGCTACAAGTTTAGTAGATTATGATGTATAAGCTGCAGTACTTAGCACTTACTTGATATAAGGTAGTATCTCAGGACAGTTATTCAACACGTACCAAACCATTTTGTCCAAATCTTTAGGTTTGTCCTCTTCTCGACTCTTCCTTGTAACTCGAACAGAATAATCGAAAACATTGAGCCCGGGATTGTCTTCATCCACCTCTTTGCTAAGTTGATCAGCTGTTTCAATGTATTTTGAGCAGAATGTCAACGCTTCTGCAGCAATGTAGGCCTCTGCAATGGAATCCTCAGGTCTAGCTGTGTTCCTAACAAAGCCCTTGAAAGTGCCTAGCCACCTTTCAATAGGGTACATCCAGCCATACTGTACTGGACATCTAAGTAGTGCCTCATCAGGTAGATGAACACCCAAATGCACCATCACATCAAAGAAGGCTGGAGGATATATCTTCTCAAGGTCGCATAGGATAGTTGCTATCTTGTCTCTAAGACGCTCCAAAGCATCTATCCTGATATTTCTACTGTAGAGTTTCGAAGAATTGTCCCAACTCTACAGCTGCTCTGTATAAGTCAGGGCGGCCCAATCCTCTAAGGATAACAGGTAAAACCCTTTGAAGTAGGACGTGGCAGTCATGAGTTTTCAACCCTTGTACCTTGTTTCCATCTGCACTGACTCTCCTTTCAGGGTTGGAAGCAAATCCATGTGGGAATCTCACACGTGATAGGACCTCGCAGAATTCTTTTCTTTTTACCTTGTCCAAAACGAACACATCTGGTGCCATATCCCATGGTTTACCTTCATATTGCACCTGCAAATCCTGTTTGATACCCAAGTGTGTCAAATCAATCCTAGATTTTAAGGTATCTTTCGTCTTGCCTTCAATATTAAGAAGTGTGCTGATAATGTTGTCACATATATTTTTCTCGATGTGCATCACATCAATATTATGCCGCAGATACAAATCTTTCCAATACTCCAAGTCCCACAAAGTGGACCTGCGGGTAAACAATAATATCTCTTCTGCCCTGCCACGCTTCCTTTTCCCGCTACCATTATCAGGATGGTTTCCTGGTGTAATATGCATGACCTTCTCTAATTCCACTTGCAACTCATCGGCAGTGAGCCTCTTTGGCACATCACGGTTTTCATGCTTTGCATTGGACACATGTCTTTGGTATTTTCTAGGATGCGGCTTGTCCTTGGCAAGGAAACAGCGGTGTCCAATGTAACAGATCTTGCTAAGTATTGCGTATGACAGCGGATTCCTGTCATAGCGAACACATGCATTGTAACCATGTGTCGTTCGCCCTGACATAGTGCCCAAAGCCGGATAATCATGGATGCACCAAATTATAATAGCACGCAGAAAGAAATCAGCTGGTGGGCTGCTATATAGGTCTCGAGTGAGAACACCCCTCCATAGATGTTGAAGTTCCTCCACAAGAGGCTCCATGGAACAAATCAAAATCATTTCGAGGACTTTTTGCACCTGGGATGAGCAAGGCCATCATGTAGTTTGATTATTTGGTGCAGACATTTGGAGGCATGTTGTAAGGGATAACAAGCACTGGCCACATGCTATATGTGGCGCTCTGGTGGCCAAATGGGTTAAATCTATCTGAAGCTAAACCAAGTCTAATGTTTCTCGGGTCAGCAGCAAACTTTTCGTGCTTCTGATTGAAGATTTTCCACTCACTACCATGTGATGGATGGCTCATTACATTCTGATCTCTGTACTCATGGTTCCTAGAATGCCACAGTACATCCTCTCTTGTTTTAGCATCATGAAACAACCTCTGCAATCTTGGTGTAACTGGAAAATGTCTCAGAACATTATGAGGAATCCTCTTCACAGCATCGCCATCTTTCCATCTTGCTGATTTGCATTTCGGGCATTCTCTTAAGTTGGCATAATCCTTCCAGAATAAAACACAATTATTCTTACAAACATGGATCATATCATATCCAATTCCAACTGTACGAAGGAAATTCTTCATTTTACTATAGGTGTGTGGCAGCTCAGACGCATCTATGAAAGCTTTGTGGAAAGCAGCCAACATCGCATCGAATGATTTGTTGGTAATCCGCTCAGATGTCTTCACCTGAAGAAAGGTGACCATAGCTGAGAATACTGACAGCTTATTTCCTGGGGTGATAGCCACGTTGCATTGTTCCAACATGCGGGCCCACCATTTTTCTTCTGCATGTGAAAGTTCACAGAATGCACGAGCATTTCGTAGCATTGTTTCAATGTTGGTCAAACTCACTGGCTCCACCACCACCTCCTCTTCCACCTGAGCATCAGGCAGATCAAGATGGTAATCTGCTGCTTCCACGTAGTAAATAACATTGACGTTCATAGCTTCACCATGATGAACCCACCTAGTATATGTGACCGACATCCCATACAACTGTAGATGATTTTGCACAGTTGACTGGGCTCTTGTAACTGAATTCATACAGCTGCTACACGGGCTGAGCACATCTGATTTCGGACCACCGTACTCAGCTCTGATAAAGTTCATGAAGTTTTCAACCCCCTCGACATATGCAGCGGAGAATCTTCGAGCAGAAGTTATCCAAGTCATGTCCATCTGTTATACATACAAATTAGTTCTTCTACTAGATATTACAGGAAAAACATATATGTTTTTTTATGAAGTCCAGAAGAAAATACCTAGGCCGATGTCTAAAGCTATGGCAAGATATTTGGACGAGAAGATCTAAGTAACGAAATATATGTAAAGCTAATTCAGCAAACAGATTTGAGTGCTAAATTATGGCAGGCTGTTTCAGCAGTCAATGTGACCAAGCAGACAGCCATCAAATTATCGAAGGCCATCGCAGCAACAAAGATCGAGTATAAAATGGTGTGGAGCTATTTCACCTAACAGATTGGCTACTAGAGCATGGCAATCTACGTCACAATAAATATATGGCACGATATTTTAGCAACTAATCGGCCTTGGCATGCCATCTCAGCCAAGCACATTGACTGCAGAACAGGGCAAGGAAGCTTATTAAGCAGAGCATATTGACTATAAACTACTTCGGCAAACAGTGAGATTAACAGCGTCTATCAGCTAACATTAAGCGCTACACCGACATGCACGGGGCCTCAGTCTAGAATGCGCGTACCGTGGGAGAAGCTAACCACCATGCGTCTCCAAACGAACGTCGCCAGTGGTGGCGGTGCTGACCGCCGTGCGCCTCCACAAGAACGTCGCCAGCGGTGGCGGCGCGGCTAGAGGATGGCAGTCTACGAGAGCGTACTGTGGGAGTGAGAGGATCACTGTGCATCCCCTCGACGAACCGTGGCGCCAATGTATGGGCGTGGCGGGGAGGGCGGCTTTGGCCGAGCGAATGGAGTGGAGGGGGACGGGGGGAGG
>LR738713.1:546737216-546767028 GCA_902687465.1 Secale cereale
ACGCGGTGGGCGGGGGGAGTTTGGCGCATGGTCGGTTTCTCCAAGTGCAGTCCCACGTGCTAGTGAAGAGGCAAGCCAAAGCACGTTCCATTTGCGTGAGCCGTGTGCAGGACCGAACGTGTGTGGGGTGCAATGCGACCGCAACAGGGGTGCTGTGAGTGTACCTCCTTTTTTCCTTTTAAACTAGGTGCTTCGCCCCCCTAAAAAACTTGTTGCTTCGCGCGATCCATCGATACTACTACTAGTAATCCGGCAATACCGACTAAAACGGCGAGGCCGGATCTTTTCCCGCGCGATATGCTGGGAGGTTGGCTTAGTTGGGTTTTTTGGACGAGCAATGCTACACCTACGTAGTCCCAGTTACGTAGTTAACATAATGTGAAACGTGTGAGCTGTTGATTGTAGATTGGGGCGAGGGAGGGGCCCACCACCATGAAAATCTGGGGTGGAGAGAGAGAGAGGCAATTTAAGTTACCCCTTTCGCAGGTTCCCGTAGATGTGAAATGCGTGAATGTGCATTTGCAGATAAGGCATTCCCTCGTTCATCCTTTTCTCCCACAAGATCTTGATCTTCCGTGCATTACACGGGCATCTTGCCAGTACTCCTACAGTATACTATATTATTGTCAAAGTTCATATACAACGGCCGAGATTGATACAAACACGGTAGATTTTCATAACATTTTGAACTTTTATAGGACAGAAAAATACAAGAAACCCGACCCTAAACCTATTCTATGGCGGCGACCGACGTCCTCCATCTGCGATCTCCATATACGGGGGCGGGGTTCAAGACACGTGAAGTGAAGGTGCGGTCTCCGGCCAGGAAAAGTAGAACACGGGAGACGGACCGGCTAGTTGGCACACCATGCCCTGCCGCCTCCCATGCCCTACTCATCCTCGGAGGAGTCCCCGACCTCGGCGGTGCCGGACGTTGGATGGTGATACGTCCAAAACGTATCTATAATTTCTGCTTGCTCCATGCCTCTTTTGTGTGATATTGCTATGATATTTATGCACTTCCATACACTTTTGATCATATTTGGACTAACCTATTAACTCAGTGCACCATAGTGCCAGTTCCTGTTTTCTGCTGTTTTTCTATTTCAGGTTTCCCCCATATTATAAGTGCTCCAAAAATTCCGGGAAAAATACAGGAAAAATCAGCGTACAGGAAGCTTCGAGAAGAACCAAAGCGGGGCCCAAGGGGAGCCAGGGTGGCCCAGGCGGCCACCTGGCGCGGCCCCACTCCTGGCCGCGCCAGGGGGCGCCTGGGGCCCCGGCTCCGCCTCTGGTGACCCCCCTTCGCATATATATTCCTCTCGTCCCGAAACCCTCGAGGACGGAACCCTTTTTCGCGATCTGGCCTCTATTCCGCCGCCGCAGTGCTTCCAAGATCGGGAGCATCAGGAGAACTCTTCCCGGCACCCTGCCGGAGGGGAGAACCACCACCGGGAGCTTCTCCACCAGCATGGACGCTTCCCGGATGAGTCGTGAGTAGTCCCCCTTGGACCATGGGTCCATGACCAGTAGCTATGTGATGTTCTCCTCCCCTCTTTGTTCTTCATGGTTTAGACCTCGTGAGCTGCCCTACATGATCGAGGCACATATGTAATCTTTCTGCTGTTGCTTAGCTGAGTTTGCTGGGATCTGATGGATTATGAGACTATGTTCAGATTGTGTTTGAGTAATATATTTGATTCACCTCTTTTATATTTATGTTCTTGAGTAATTCTTGCATGTTCTCCGTTGTTGTTTATTGCTTTGGCCAAGTAGTAGGTAGTAACTCCAAGAGGGAGTGTTATGCTTGATTGTGGGTTCATGCCCCCTGATGACTAGCTTGAGTGACAGAAACATGAGTCTAGGGGATGTGCTGTTGCCACAAGGGAGAAAACAACGGTGCTTGTACTTGCGGGTGCAAGGATTGTTTACTTTATGCAAAGTTCTTTTAATGCAGTTGTCTGTTGCTTTGAGTTTACACTTTGGGTGGGATTCGCAACTTAATACCAGCGAGATGTTCTGGATAGATATCTCAAGGTGGATGATTAGTAGTAGATGCAGATGGATTTCGGTCTACTTGCCTTGGCGTACCGACCATGCTTTTGAGCCTCTACCTTTCTTTGCAGCATAGTTAGCATTGGTTTGCGCACATAATCCTGTCAATTGCCTAGCTGTAATTTGTTTACCTCGCTTTGTTGTTTTATCGTCTTTTGGGAGAGAGACATCACTAGTGAACATCATGGGACCCCGGTCCATATTACCACCACTGATCACACCTTCCATTTACTTCCTGTCTTTATTTCCTAGTTGCAGTCATAGCTATCATTATTATATCTTGTGTTTGATCCTTTGTAAACAACAAGGCCGGAGGGATTGACAACCTCTCTGTACTCGCTGGGAGCAAAGTTATTTGTATCTGTGTGCAGGTCCTGTCAACCGCTAAGTTTCTGGCGCCGTTGACACCTACTTGTCGACCCTCGGAGTCTCACGGGATTCGATCCTTGGTATCTTTGCCAAGGGAAATTTGCCGCTACGCTACATCTCAACCTTCCACTTGGGGTAACCAACGAGGGGCGAGAAGCCATCAAGCAAAGTTTCTGGCGCCGTTGCTGGGGACTCCACTATTCAAGATAGGGGAGTTGCACGCTATCTTTTATCTTTGCTTTATAGTCTTGTTAGTTTACCTTTCAGTTTTTGCTTAGTGTCCCTTACCAAAAATCACAAAAATAGTTATCTCGCTTGCTGCTGCTATGGGTTCCACCGAGAACACCAAGTTGTGTGACTTCACTAGTCATAACAACAATGACTTTATCTGCACGCCTATTGCTACACCTGCCACTTCAGCACCTTCTTATGAGATTAAACCTGCTTTACTGAACCTAGTTATGAAAGATCAATTCTCCGGTGCTGGAGATGATGCTGCTTTGCACTTAAATAATTTTGTTGAGCTCTGTGATATGCAAAAGTACACAGAAATAGATGGTGATATTGTTAAGCTTAAGCTTTTTCCTTTCTCCTTGAGAGGAGGAGCTAAAATCTGGTTTCAATCCTTGCCTAGGAATAGTATAGATTCTTGGGACAAGTGCAAGGATGCCTTTATTGGGAAGTACTATCCCCCTGCTAAAATTGTCCAACTAAGGAGTAACATAATGAATTTTAAACAATTGGATAATGAACACGTTGCCCAAGCTTGGGAACGCATGAAATCTCTTGTCAAGAACTGCCCTACTCATGGTTTGACTACTTGGATGGTTATCCAAACTTTTTATGCAGGCTTGAACTTTACCTCGCGGAACTTGTTAGATTCGGCCGCGGGAGGAACCTTTATGTCAACTACACTTGGTGCTGCCACGAAGCTTCTCGACGAGATGATGACCAATTATTCCCAATGGCACACCGAACGCGCTCCAACAGGTAGGAAGGTAAACTCTGTCGAGGAGATTTCCTCCCTAAATGAAAAAGTTGACTTGATCATGTCTCTACTTTCCAAGCAATCTTCTATTGATCCTCATGATGTTCCTTTAAATTCTTTGATTGCTCAAGATCAAGTAGATGTGAACTTTATCTCTAGAAACAATTTCAATAACAATGCTTATAGGAGTAATTTTCGTAGCAACCCTAGACCGTTCCCCTCTAATTCCTATGGGAACAACAATACTTATCCTAGCACCAAGAACTCCACCCAAAGAGATAGAGACATGCCTAGTTATGAGAAACTTCTAAAAATAGAAAAGGCCACTAAGAACTACATGCACACCCAATATGAACAAAACAAGACCTTCTCGAGGCAATTAGATGAGCATACTGCTGTCTTGCAAGACATTGGTAGACAACTGGAGAGCCTAAATATTGAGATTTCTAACCTCCAGACTAGGCTCACCATCACTGAGACCCAAGTTTCCAATATGTCCCACACACAAGCCACTATGATAAACCAAATGGTAGCTAACCCTGAAGTGGTTGCACCCCTAAAGGAGGAAGAAGATAGAATTAAGAGCCTTCCTACCCACCACACTATTGCTACTATCCAAGTTGTTGAGGATATCCAAACTCTTAGCACCCAATGCACTCCTATTAATGGTGATGCTATGACCTCAACCGTAGAAGAAGAAACTCCTATGACCATAGAAGCTACCAAACAAGTGAGCCTAAAGGACACCACTACCACTTTACTTGATAGTAGTGACCCTGATTTTGATAATTGCACCCTTTCTAAAGTTATTGGTTTTCTTCACAAGATGTCTAGAGATCCCCACACTAGCACACTTAACCTTGCCTTCACAGAGCATATCACTAATGCTCTTATCAAAGCTAGGGAGGAGAAGCTTAGGGTCGAAGCCTCCATACCTAGAAAGCTAGAAGATAGTTGGGATCCTATGATTAAAATTAAGTTGAATAACTTCTCTTGCTATGCTTTATGTGATGTTGGAGCTAGTACCTCCGTTATGCCCAAAAGAATGTATGATATGCTTGAATTGAAACCTTTTGATCCTTGTTCTTTTGGTGTTCGTCTTGTTGATTCTTCCATAAAGAAACCTTTGGGGAAGATCGACGATGTTCTTATCATTGTCAATGACAATTATGTTCCCGTTGATTTTACTATTATGGATATTGAATGTGAACCTTCATGTCCAATTATTTTGGGACGTCCTTTTCTTCGCACCGTTGGTGCTATCATTAACATGAAAGAGGGGAATATAAAATTCCAATTCCCTCTCAAGAAAGGGATGGAACACTTCCCTAGAAAGAAGATTAAGTAGCCTTTTGAGTCCGTTACACGGGCTAGCTATTCTCTCACTCTTGATAAAACTTGATTTTCTCCTTTTGCATCATGCCTAGCTTAAAGGCATAAAAGAAAGCGCTTTTGGGAGGCAGCCCACAACGAATTAGGTTTTATTTTGCTTTTGTTGTGTCTTGATGTTTGTTACTACAGTAGCATCATCATTGTATCTTTTCTTTTCAGCTTTGGGCCAAGTTTAGCCAACGATTGCAAGAAAGTTCAAAAGTTGTGACGTGCTGTCCAGAAAACAGATTCTGTCCTTGGACAGAAAAATTCTAATAAAATCACCAGATCATCTTTTTGATCTGAATTTTTTTGACAGCGTGCTCTATACAATTGGCTTTCGAGCGTCTGTTCTGAGTTTTTTGATTTGAGTTGCAGAAGTGCCCCGAAAAAATTATTTACTACCTGCTGGTCTGTTTTTCACAGATTCTGTCCTGTTTTGTCTTTTCTTCGTTTTGCAAACCTTGAGCTTGCTTTTTCTTTGCAAAAACCTTTTGACAATCTTGAGAAACAGTAGCTCTTCAAGATTATCCTTATTTCCAGTAGGGAAAAATTATTTTATTATGGGTACTAACCTCGCTAATCAGATTATGATGAGTTATGTATGAAGGGAGTTTTCAAGTGTGCGAGGGAAGATGATAAAAGAAGACTCAGGAGGGTCAAACGCTCAAGCTTGGGGATGCCCCCGTGCACCCCCAAGTAATATTCAAGAAGACTCAAGCGTCTAAGCTTGGGGATGCCCCCATGCATCCCCTTCTCCATCAACAATTATCAGTTCGTCTTTTGTTCCACTATATTTTAATCACTTCATGCGTTATGTGCTAGGCTTGGAGCGTCTTGCTCTTAGTTTCCTTTTTAGTTTTCTTTAGCTTTGCTTGCTGTTCATAACAAGTTAGAACCCAGCTTTCTTTGTGTGGGAGAGAAACACGCTCAAATTCAGCCTAGAACACAACATAGGATTTTCATGCTTATCTTTGATGTGTGTGTTCTTTGTCTTTTCTTAGCTGCTGTCATGTTTAGCTCTTAGTTTTCATGCTTTTCTTTTTAAAAGAGCTTTTGTTTAGTTGGTTGCTGAAATCTCTTGAGTTTTCATGTTTATCTTGTTAAGAGAGTTTGCCTGTTGCACTGAGTTGTGTGTCTTAACTTAAAGTAGGTAATTGAGGTTGCTATTTAATTTTAGTAGTAACTTGCAATAGTTTTGAGGTATTGCCATGAGTAATGTCTGAACTTTTGGTGTCAAGAGCTTTAGCCTATTAGTGATAGATGTCGTATTTTGGGCAATCCGTGTTTATTTTCGAAAACCTACAAAATATTTGAGAACTTTAGCTACTAAATGGATCACTAATCTTTGGAGGGATCGAATATTAGAGTACACTCATGTACCATGAGCCGAGGATGCGCAAGGATAACCAAACCCCCATACACTCCTCCTCGGGGTACTTGTCTCTTTGTGAACCTCCTAATTAGATTGAGAGTTACCGATAATAAGTGCATGAGTTCTTTGGACTAATGTGAGTATTCGAAAGTTGACACTTCCACCTAGCCATATTTTTCTAGCCACTTCGGTACCGTGCATTGCCCTTTCTCACCTCGCGAGTTGGCGCATACTTCGCCGGCGCATCCAAATCCTTGGCACGATATGCTCTGTCATCATAAGCCTCATTATATCCTTCCTCAAAACAGCCACCATACCTACCTATCAAGGCATCTCCATAGCATTTCCGAGATACATTGCCATGCAACATCCATCTTCTCATGACTTGATCTTCATGTCATACATGCTTTTTGCTTGATCGATGAGCCGCATGCTAGTTGGGCCTTGCCCTAATCATTGCTACGTGACGCGCTAGTATCATTGTATATCCTGCTACACCGGTGTAACACCCCCAGATCCTCACCACAGTGATCACCTCTTAATCATGCCATGTCATCCTCTTTTGATTAATATGATCACAGTGGATAAGCAACCAATTCAAATCTTCTTTTTAAATCAATTCAAACTTTTATTGCAAAATGAAGTTGCTCCAAAAATTATGGAAAAATGTTCATTCCATTGCAATTATTCCAAAACTAATGTTGCTATGGAAAACAACATCACCATCAACTCCTAATTGGGCTAGAGCATATTAAACTGTGCCAAAACAGCACTTAAATATGCCATAACAATTTTTGGAAAATCCATAAGTGTTCCAAATTGTCCAAACCAATTTTTGGTGTTAGGGAATATTGCAACCTAATTTTTGGGCCAACTACCACAATTTACAAAAAGGTTTGGTGGCCTAATCTTTTCCTTTTCCCTCTCTACTATTTATAAAAAGAAAACAGAGGTAAAAGAAGCACTTACCTGGCGCCTACCTGCTGCCCAGAGCCGGCCCAGCCCACCATCTCCCTCCTCCTTCTCACCTGCCCCGTCGCGCTGTCGAACATGCCGTGGACGAGCGCGCGACGCCGGCCGTTCGCTGACACGGCGACATCTACAGACGCCGCGAGGGGATAAGGACCTGCAGCGCCTCCCCCCTGGTCGCCTCCCCTCATTCGGCGCCCTCTCCTCTCTCCTCATCGCTCGCTCGTTCTTCTCCCTCTCTGTCGAGCGAGCTCACCGCCGCCTTTCGTCGTCACCGTGGCCACCTGCAGCGCCTCGCCTCGCCAGGATGCCGTGCACGTCCGGCGACGTCCTCCACGTCGAACGGAGCCCGCGGATGGAGCGGGGAGCCATCACAGCCACGGATCCACCTCGCCCCATCCCGCTTCGGTTCCGACGAAACTCCGGCGGCCCCGACCCCTTCTGCTACTAATCCAACCACAGGCCACCGTGTGCCGCTGCGGTGAGCCTCTTCCCCCTCTCTTTTCCCCTCCTCGCGCTGCGTACCCGTCCTAGCTAGCTGACGCCGATGCCGCGTTCTGCCGTGCGCCATTGCCGGCGTAGAGCTCGGAACGGAGCTGCTCGAGCCCCTCCGCTTTGTCCCACGAGCTCCTGGCGCCCGTAGCATCACGCCTGGCCACCTAGTTCGCTCGCGCGCGCGCGGCAGCCCCGATCCCTATCGCTTCCCGATTCCGGCCGCCGCCACGCTCGCCGTAGCCGTCGCTGTGGTCCCTGTCGTCGCCGCCAGAGGCCGCCGTTGTGCTCCTGATGCTTCCAGGAGTCCAAAGAGCTCGAGCACGAGCTGTTCCGTGCCCCCTAGCGCTAGATCCCCAAATCCCGAACTCCGGCGACCGCCCTGTCGCTCGCCGTCGTCATTCCAGGCCGTTTCCGACAACGCCGCCGCCCTAGATGGATGCGGCTTGGCGTGCCCGTTCGAACGAGCCCGGTCGCGCGCGGAATGGCTCTCTGTAGCCATTTTCCGGCGAGTTCCGGCGAGATCGCCGCCGCGGGGCGCTCGCCGGCGCGTTCCGGCGGCCGTCCGAGGTGGCAAGGGTGGGCCCCACCCCCGTGCCGCTGACTGTGGGCCCTGCGGGCCCAGTTGACCTCGCCGACCAAGTCAACTTGATGACGTGGCAGCTATGGTCACTGACTGGTGGGTCCAGTGGCCCCCAGTTGACTGGTCAAGTCTCCCCGCTGACTGATGACGCAGGCATGACGTCATCGTGACGTCATATTCCTTTTCTGTTAAATCCAGTTAATAGAATTAAATCCAGAAAATGCCTAAAATCTTTAGAAATTCATATCTTTTTATCCGTAGCTCGGATGGAAAAACTTTCTACATGAAAGTTGCTCAGAACGACGAGACGAAGCCAACAGAGTCATCTGTTTCCGTATCGGGACCCTCTACGGAGGTGAACCCGCAACTTTTAGCCCGTTTCCGGTAGATGAATAGTGCACATACCCGGGTAAATAATCCCAGTTAATTCCTAAAATAACTAAAATGGTTTAGCTAGGTCTTTAGGCAACCCTGCACTGCACCCTAGCTGTCACCTGCTTCTAACACCGCAAACCTGCAACCGTTCCCCCCCTCCGGTCAACTGTCCGACACAGATCCGGAACCGGGAATACTTTCCCGGATGGGTTCCCCTTCTTCGTTATCGGTAGCACTGCGTTAGTTTGTCACGCTTGGTAATTACTTTTGTTACCGTGTATTTATATTGTTTCCTCTCCCCCTTTCTTCCCGGTAGACCCCGAGACCGCCGACGATGCCCTGGTGATCGACTACTTCACCGTCGGAAATTCCTTTTATTTGCCGAGCAACCAGGCAAGCAACCCCCCCCCCTTGAGCATTTCCGATATCGCCTATGTCTATTCTCTCTTATTCTTGCATTAGAATGGCTGCTACTGCTACTGCTCCTATTACTGTTGCATAGCCTGTCTTTGCTAAATTGTTGATACCTGTCTTTATTCATAAACTGCTTAGTATAGGTTGGGTAGCACTGCTATGGTCCCACATTCTCGTAGTTGCCTCGCATAGTACCCTTGCCTCGATCTAGCGATCGAGCCCCTTCCCCCGACCTTCTTCACATCACCGCACACCCCCCCTAAAATGCTCGACTCCGCAGAGTTAACATCGGGTGACGAGGGTGATACCTCCGAACTCACTTTCGATGTTGTCCCTGTAGTTTAGCTAGCTCGTTGTGGGTTACCGAGGGTGATTCCTCTTCCCACTTCCGACTTAGCTTTTGTCGTGCATCCGCTATGGTGATTACCGCCGAGGGTGATTCCTCCGGTATCACCTTATCGGGACTTGTCGTTTAGGAGTCCAACGAGGGTGATTCCTCGGATTCCTCATCGGCATAGAAACCACACGGATGCCCTGTTTCACCATACCGTGTTTAAAGACGTATCGATCCCCGAGGCCGGACGTCGCCAGGAACAAAGGCGTGCGGCCAGAGGTATCGTGCGTCTGATGACACTTTGAAGTTACTACTGCACATGTTGGATGGAGGCGGGTTGACCCAGAGGGGTACCCGCGAGTGCCTTTGAGGCGTGAGCTGTGGAGTCGGGTGACCAGTGAGGGTACCCGCGAGATAACTACGAGGCGTGGCCGGTCATTTCCAGTCCTTGTCACAAGTCCTCGAGACGGGACGACGGGGCCAACAGTATCGTAGGCTCTGCTCGTTACCGCGCGCTCCCAACACACTAAGCGATTTGGATATTTGATCCGAGGGGCCTTCGGGTCCGATAGCACTAACCACCACGTGGGTGTGAGTGGGTGCTCTGCGTCGTATACATCAGCCGGAGTCGTCACGACGTCAGCAATTGAGCGGACCGTTCGGATTGGACTTAGGATGCAACTGCGCTTGTATAAGGGGTTGCTAGGTCTGCTACCGAACGGCCTCGCAACGTGCGGAGTGTCCGGGGCGACGGCCATGACCCCCGGGGGCATAGGATTAGTCCGGCGTGCTCGATCCTCTCTGGCGGTATCCGGTCGGGTTGCGTCGTATTGTTTGGCCGAGGGCGGGCACGACCTGATGGTGTGTCCGGCCGGAGTTAAGCGAGCGTGGTGGGTAACTTGGTGCACCCCTGCAGGGATGAAACAATCTATCGATAGCCTGTCCTACGGTAACGGACACTCGGAGTTGTATCCACTTCGGTACAACTAGAACTGGTGACTTGAGATATGAAGATGATATTGCTATAAACACTAAACATTATGATGTACTATTCTGATTCCCTTCTAATTGCTGCAAGACCCTGAAGATGCTAGTCTTCGTAAGGACTAGGCTTTCCCCTCTCTACTCTGGCTTTCTGTAGTCTAGTCCACCCACATAAAGCCTCCTTTGAAAATAATGCATTGCTAGTATAGATCTGATGTAAGTCTTGCTGAGTACTTCGGATGAGTACTCACGGTTGCTTTGCTTCCTCTTTTGTCCTACCCGCATGATAATCCAGACGACGGAGCCATGGTGCCCGCAGCCCCCGTTGACGACTACTACTACCAGCCCGAGGCTGGCTACTACTACCCGGCCGGCGAGTACTTCTACGAGGAGCCGGCGGACGACGACCAGGAGTAGGATCGGAGGTCCCAGGCAGGAGGCCTGCGCCTTTTCGATCGTAGTTTTTCTTTTGCCCCGCCTGTGTAGCAGGCCTATCTTCTACTGTGTTGTATCTGTACCCAGATACCTAACGCTTCCGCTGACTATGTGTATGACATCATGTTATGTATTCTAGCCCTCGAGGCCCTGGCTTGTAATATATAACTTGTATGTATTTATTTATGTTTTAGAGTTGTGCTGTGATTCCTTCACGTGAGTCCTTAGGCTTGATCGTGTGCATTTGCGTGTATGATTAGTGCACGGTCGGGCCGGGGTCGTCACAGGTTGGTATCAGAGCCGACTGCCTGTAGGAACCCCCTTTCCAACTCCTTGGCCGAAGTCGAGTCTAGAGGTCCAAAAATGTTTTACTAACTTGGCTGTGTGGCTTATGGCCCCACGTCGCCACTTGGGTGGTGTAGCTTCTTTTATTCCTCGTCTATACTCTGGGACTCTGAATCTCTCCCCTATTCGGGTTAAACGATTTTACTAACTCCGACATTAGGTTCTCGTAACCGCTTTCTCCCGGAGAGTCCCCTTGTCCCGAAGATGGCGTGTCATCATCAGAAGACTCCGAAGATACTCGTTGGAGTTTCCCGAGACCATTATGCCCACTGCTTTTGCAAGTGCCCTATCACCGATAATCATCGTGAACAACTACACCTCCTTACCGTTTGAATCTTCGTTCTCAGCCACCCCTTTCTGAATAAGATACCCCGAAGTACTCCTTGTAATCCGAGAATCTTTTTGAGCCTACTGCCGTGCAGTTTCTTTCGCACTGTGGTTAATTCCTCACAACATCGGGATTTGTTCATCCCCAGTTGTTCCTATGTTCCCTGAAATATTTCTTATTGCCGTCCGCTCTCCCGAGTATCCTCTGCAATCTATTGCTTTCAAGGTTTTGTCCGTCTGCATCATGGTAAATCCTATATAACCTTCGTTGACATCCTTGTCGCTAGTAATTTGCGTCCCTTGATTCAATATGTTGCGACTATTCGCAATCATCAGTTGTTTCCTACTAACTCATCCGTCCGGCTCAGACGTTATTTTGAACATGAGCTGGTTCTCGGTAAATCAATCCTTGATTGATTAGCCATCTAATTCAATTCAACATGCCCATCTTTTTATCAGAGCCTCTGCCTCTGATTCCTCGATATTGGAGATCGTAAACCCTTCACATTTAAGCTTCGGCTTATCCAGTTAAATTCCATAAACTGATGCCCTTGCATTCTCCTTCTTCTGGTTGAGTATCGATACTCACATCAGATCCTTTGCCGACCACCTAATCTTTTGTTGGATTAATATCCGACATTGTCCTCCATATTCCATAACCTTGTTAGTTCCTCCTTGATACATATTGCCTTCGGTAAAATTGTAACCCTTGCCTTTGTCAACCATGCTCTGCTTCCGAGCTTGAGTTCATTACTCCTGCAAGTTTGTGGTATATGTTCTTAAGATGCCCCGATGGGTTGAACATATGCTTTCTCTAGTCTGTGTGAATCAAAAGCTATGCGAGATATATCCACTCGCGTTCCGTCGAATAAATTTTTCGACTCTACAATTTCTTCGAAGACGAGAAGTGAATGAAAGGTAATGCATTGAAGAAGTGGGAGTCGACCTTGAACCTTGTGTTCATGCCCATGGACCCGATGTAGAACTTATCATGGAAGCTGCTCGTATTACTTCCTTGGTACAAGTTCATCTTGTACCTGTGAATTGATCCTTTGCAATCGTGGTTCTGACCATATTCTCCCCTTGATTCCATTTCCCGGATAAGTTAACATACTTGTCCTCTGCAGATCATTTCACCCGTCCAACCTCGACCCTGATTGACCTCCGGGTATTACCCTAGTACCTGTTACTGGGAAGTCTAACACTCCATCACATCATTCCTAGCCTGATCGGCTATATAATTATCATGCTAAATTTTAACCGTGTTACCTGGTCTTTATGCCCAGAGCACAACTTCCGACGATGAGCAAAGCTTACGTCGATCTCCTTCATGTTATCATTTCACTTCGAACAACAAGCTTGATTTCGAGCTTGTGCCGTATCCGTGGCTCCATTAACCCTCTCGCTTCATCATTCCTTTTATCGATGCCGTCGCTGTTCGATGGCATCCTCGTGAAATCTCTCGACAAAATGTTTCTTGATCCATTATCCACACAACATCGTATGGGTAGTATCAAGACTCTTCTCTCGTCCCTTTATCCAAATGTTTTTGAACTTGCTGCCCTATCATGTATATCATGCTCCACTCTTTCTTGCGAAATGATATACCCCTAAAACTTGTGTGTAAACACATATTTCTTTCCATTGGCGTGATTAATCAATTAATCACATTTTCTTTTCCATTTGTTTGTTTAACCTTTTCTAAGATCATTATGACATAAGCAGGAATAACTCCCTGCTTGTGAAAACATCTTGGTCTACCACTCTGTCAGCTAGACCCTGTTACTTTTATTGATGATATTTCGGTAACCACCGATGGACGAGAACTTTGCCTATTGGTCCGCCTCGTTTAACGAGCAGGAAAATGGTTCTCTTCGTCCCTCGCCCTTGGTACCGACGATGTTACCGACATAACTGACAGACTGCCCCTGACATACCTTGTTGTCGTGACCGGTAAAATGTCACCGTTCTCCCTACTTTCGATCATCCCTCGCCACGATTCTACACGATCGGAACCTGACCCTTCTGTACATCCTTGATTCCGAACTATCTTTTGGTTCTTGGTTTTGCATGTTATCACGAGCCACCCCCCCCCCGAGAGATGGTCCGTTCCCGATGCTTTGAACCCCTTTTCATATTCTGTTCAGCTATGGACCGGATGTCCATCCGCTTGAAACTTCTTCTCATACTTTCATACTTTACTCTCGATGATTTCCTAAGTTTCAACTCGAGAGATTCTTTCTGCCGCATCCCTGAGTTATCTGTCAGATGTTCGACCTTGTCAGGGTCAGTTCCTCCGAAGTTACTCCTTTTCTTCCCCACTTAAATCTCGGGACGAGATTTCTTGTAGTGGAGGAGATTTGTAACACCCCCAGATCCTCACCACAGTGATCACCTCTTAATCATGCCATGTCATCCTCTTTTGATTAATATGATCACAGTGGATAAGCAACCAATTCAAATCTTCTTTTTAAATCAATTCAAACTTTTATTGCAAAATGAAGTTGCTCCAAAAATTATGGAAAAATGTTCATTCCATTGCAATTATTCCAAAACTAATGTTGCTATGGAAAACAACATCACCATCAACTCCTAATTGGGCTAGAGCATATTAAACTGTGCCAAAACAGCACTTAAATATGCCATAACAATTTTTGGAAAATCCATAAGTGTTCCAAATTGTCCAAACCAATTTTTGGTGTTAGGGAATATTGCAACCTAATTTTTGGGCCAACTACCACAATTTACAAAAAGGTTTGGTGGCCTAATCTTTTCCTTTTCCCTCTCTACTATTTATAAAAAGAAAACAGAGGTAAAAGAAGCACTTACCTGGCGCCTACCTGCGGCCCAAAGCCGGCCCAGCCCACCATCTCCCTCCTCCTTCTCACCTGCCCCGTCGCGCTGTCGAACATGCCGTGGACGAGCGCGCGACGCCGGCCGTTCGCTGACACGGCGACATCTACAGACGCCGCGAGGGGATAAGGACCTGCAGCGCCTCCCCCCTGGTCGCCTCCCCTCATTCGGCGCCCTCTCCTCTCTCCTCATCGCTCGCTCGTTCTTCTCCCTCTCTGTCGAGCGAGCTCACCGCCGCCTTTCGTCGTCACCGTGGCCACCTGCAGCGCCTCGCCTCGCCAGGATGCCGTGCACGTCCGGCGACGTCCTCCACGTCGAACGGAGCCCGCGGATGGAGCGGGGAGCCATCACAGCCACGGATCCGCCTCGCCCCATCCCGCTTCGGTTCCGACGAAACTCCGGCGGCCCCGACCCCTTCTGCTACTAATCCAACCACAGGCCACCGTGTGCCGCTGCGGTGAGCCTCTTCCCCCTCTCTTTTCCCCTCCTCGCGCTGCGTACCCGTCCTAGCTAGCTGACGCCGATGCCGCGTTCTGCCGTGCGCCATTGCCGGCGTAGAGCTCGGAACGGAGCTGCTCGAGCCCCTCCGCTTTGTCCCACGAGCTCCTGGCGCCCGTAGCATCACGCCTGGCCGCCTAGTTCGCTCGCGCGCGCGCGGCAGCCCCGATCCCTATCGCTTCCCGATTCCGGCCGCCGCCACGCTCGCCGTAGCCGTCGCTGTGGTCCCTGTCGTCGCCGCCAGAGGCCGCCGTTGTGCTCCTGATGCTTCCAGGAGTCCAAAGAGCTCGAGCACGAGCTGTTCCGTGCCCCCTAGCGCTAGATCCCCAAATCCCGAACTCCGGCGACCGCCCTGTCGCTCGCCGTCGTCATTCCAGGCCGTTTCCGACAACGCCGCCGCCCTAGATGGATGCGGCTTGGCGTGCCCGTTCGAACGAGCCCGGTCGCGCGCGAAATGGCTCTCTGTAGCCATTTTCCGGCGAGTTCCGGCGAGATCGCCGCCGCGGGGCGCTCGCCGGCGCGTTCCGGCGGCCGTCCGAGGTGGCAAGGGTGGGCCCCACCCCCGTGCCGCTGACTGTGGGCCCTGCGGGCCCAGTTGACCTCGCCGACCAAGTCAACTTGATGACGTGGCAGCTATGGTCACTGACTGGTGGGTCAAGTGGCCCCCAGTTGACTGGTCAAGTCTCCCCGCTGACTGATGACGCAGGCATGACGTCATCGTGACGTCATATTCCTTTTCTGTTAAATCCAGTTAATAGAATTAAATCCAGAAAATGCCTAAAATCTTTAGAAATTCATATCTTTTTATCCGTAGCTCGGATGGAAAAACTTTCTACATGAAAGTTGCTCAGAACGACGAGACGAAGCCAACAGAGTCATCTGTTTCCGTATCGGGACCCTCTACGGAGGTGAACCCGCAACTTTTAGCCCGTTTCCGGTAGATGAATAGTGCACATACCCGGGTAAATAATCCCAGTTAATTCCTAAAATAACTAAAATGGTTTAGCTAGGTCTTTAGGCAACCCTGCACTGCACCCTAGCTGTCACCTGCTTCTAACACCGCAAACCTGCAACCGTTCCCCCCCTCCGGTCAACTGTCCGACACAGATCCGGAACCGGGAATACTTTCCCGGATGGGTTCCCCTTCTTCGTTATCGGTAGCACTGCGTTAGTTTGTCACGCTTGGTAATTACTTTTGTTACCGTGTATTTATATTGTTTCCTCTCCCCCTTTCTTCCCGGTAGACCCCGAGACCGCCGACGATGCCCTGGTGATCGACTACTTCACCGTCGGAAATTCCTTTTATTTGCCGAGCAACCAGGCAAGCAACCCCCCCCCCTTGAGCATTTCCGATATCGCCTATGTCTATTCTCTCTTATTCTTGCATTAGAATGGCTGCTACTGCTACTGCTCCTATTACTGTTGCATAGCCTGTCTTTGCTAAATTGTTGATACCTGTCTTTATTCATAAACTGCTTAGTATAGGTTGGGTAGCACTGCTATGGTCCCACATTCTCGTAGTTGCCTCGCATAGTACCCTTGCCTCGATCTAGCGATCGAGCCCCTTCCCCCGACCTTCTTCACATCACCGCACACCCCCCCTAAAATGCTCGACTCCGCAGAGTTAACATCGGGTGACGAGGGTGATACCTCCGAACTCACTTTCGATGTTGTCCCTGTAGTTTAGCTAGCTCGTTGTGGGTTACCGAGGGTGATTCCTCTTCCCACTTCCGACTTAGCTTTTGTCGTGCATCCGCTATGGTGATTACCGCCGAGGGTGATTCCTCCGGTATCACCTTATCGGGACTTGTCGTTTAGGAGTCCAACGAGGGTGATTCCTCGGATTCCTCATCGGCATAGAAACCACACGGATGCCCTGTTTCACCATACCGTGTTTAAAGACGTATCGATCCCCGAGGCCGGACGTCGCCAGGAACAAAGGCGTGCGGCCAGAGGTATCGTGCGTCTGATGACACTTTGAAGTTACTACTGCACATGTTGGATGGAGGCGGGTTGACCCAGAGGGGTACCCGCGAGTGCCTTTGAGGCGTGAGCTGTGGAGTCGGGTGACCAGTGAGGGTACCCGCGAGATAACTACGAGGCGTGGCCGGTCATTTCCAGTCCTTGTCACAAGTCCTCGAGACGGGACGACGGGGCCAACAGTATCGTAGGCTCTGCTCGTTACCGCGCGCTCCCAACACACTAAGCGATTTGGATATTTGATCCGAGGGGCCTTCGGGTCCGATAGCACTAACCACCACGTGGGTGTGAGTGGGTGCTCTGCGTCGTATACATCAGCCGGAGTCGTCACGACGTCAGCGATTGAGCGGACCGTTCGGATTGGACTTAGGATGCAACTGCGCTTGTATAAGGGGTTGCTAGGTCTGCTACCGAACGGCCTCGCAACGTGCGGAGTGTCCGGGGCGACGGCCATGACCCCCGGGGGCATAGGATTAGTCCGGCGTGCTCGATCCTCTCTGGCGGTATCCGGTCGGGTTGCGTCGTATTGTTTGGCCGAGGGCGGGCACGACCTGATGGTGTGTCCGGCCGGAGTTAAGCGAGCGTGGTGGGTAACTTGGTGCACCCCTGCAGGGATGAAACAATCTATCGATAGCCTGTCCTACGTTAACGGACACTCGGAGTTGTATCCACTTCGGTACAACTAGAACTGGTGACTTGAGATATGAAGATGATATTGCTATAAACACTAAACATTATGATGTACTATTCTGATTCCCTTCTAATTGCTGCAAGACCCTGAAGATGCTAGTCTTCGTAAGGACTAGGCTTTCCCCTCTCTACTCTGGCTTTCTGCAGTCTAGTCCACCCACATAAAGCCTCCTTTGAAAATAATGCATTGCTAGTATAGATCTGATGTAAGTCTTGCTGAGTACTTCGGATGAGTACTCACGGTTGCTTTGCTTCCTCTTTTGTCCTACCCGCATGATAATCCAGACGACGGAGCCATGGTGCCCGCAGCCCCCGTTGACGACTACTACTACCAGCCCGAGGCTGGCTACTACTACCCGGCCGGCGAGTACTTCTACGAGGAGCCGGCGGACGACGACCAGGAGTAGGATCGGAGGTCCCAGGCAGGAGGCCTGCGCCTTTTCGATCGTAGTTTTTCTTTTGCCCCGCCTGTGTAGCAGGCCTATCTTCTACTGTGTTGTATCTGTACCCAGATACCTAACGCTTCCGCTGACTATGTGTATGACATCATGTTATGTATTCTAGCCCTCGAGGCCCTGGCTTGTAATATATAACTTGTATGTATTTATTTATGTTTTAGAGTTGTGCTGTGATTCCTTCACGTGAGTCCTTAGGCTTGATCGTGTGCATTTGCGTGTATGATTAGTGCACGGTCGGGCCGGGGTCGTCACAACCGGCAGAGGAATACATTTGCATACATCATGATAGTTTCATTTTCTTTATGTTGAGTACTTTTGTAAAGTGTGAAAGATCTTCTATACTTCTTGTAATTTGTAGAGTGTTGCCCCTAAAGTGAGGAAAAGATCCCAAAGAGGACAAATCAAAAGATCCCAAAGAGGACAAAATCAAAAGATCCCAAAGAGGACAAATGAGAGTTAAATAGAAAGAGCCATTGAGGCCACAAAAAAATAGAAAAAAGAGAAAAAGAAATAAAAAGAGAGAACGGGGCACACTACTATTCCTTTTGAGAGATCCACACTCGTACTCCATCTTATACCTTGTACTCCATAGAAATTATCATTCATGCATATAGCTATGTGGGGACCTTCACACTATAGAACTTGGCTTGTATATTCCAATGATGAGCCTCCTCAAAAGAGCTCTAGGTCTTCTTGAGCAAGCAAGTTGGATGCACCCCCACTAGTTCCATTAGAGAGCTTACCTTAGCTCATATGTGCATCCGTTGCATGGCAATCCCTACACCTCACGTCATATCTATCATTTGGCTTTCTCTCGCCTATGATTGTCCTCATTGATGTGAGCCTTTCACACCTTTTTTGTCTTCCCCCTCCATCATTTTTCTCTCTTTGCCATCCTAAGTGTTAACTTTCTTGCTTACGCTCATCCATTGCATGAGCGCTCAAAATATCGAAAGGGAGTGGATCATTTTGACATGTACCTGGCTGGTGGTCTGGGGATGAGTCAAGATAAGATTCCAAAGAAGACCAAGTGTGAAACTTTAGTAGATTAAGTTCTCAACAATACAAAAACTATGTTTTACTCTCTCGTATATCCCTATCCCCTTTCTTGCACGCAAACACCATTTGGAGACATCCGAGTCACGGACAGCGAGAGCTCTTGCACCTTTATGTTCTTATGTTACTTGTTACAATGCTAATATAGACTCTTTCTTGTTATGACTTGAATTGAATTACATGCCTTGATTGCTTTACTTAAAAAGTTCTTATATGGTTAATAGCATGTCACCACAGAAATTATGCTTGTTATCATTTACCTACTCGAGGACGAGCAGGAATTAAGCTTGGGGATGTTGATACGTCCAAAACGTATCTATAATTTCTGCTTGCTCCATGCCTCTTTTGTGTGATATTGCTATGATATTTATGCACTTCCATACACTTTTGATCATATTTGGACTAACCTATTAACTCAGTGCACCACAGTGCCAGTTCCTGTTTTCTGTTGTTTTTCTATTTCAGGTTTCCCCCATATTAAAAGTGCTCCAAAAATTCCGGGAAAAATATAGGAAAAATCAGCGTACAGGAAGCTTTGAGAAGAACCAAAGCGGGGCCAGAGGAGAGCCAGGGGTGGCCCAGGCGGCCACCTGGCGCGGCCCCACCCCTGGCCGCGCCAGGGGGGCGCCTGGGGCCCCGGCTCCGCCTCTGGTGACCCCCCTTCGCATATATATTCCTCTCGTCCCGAAACCCTCGAGGACGGAACCTTTTTTCGCGATCTCGCCTCTGTTCCGCCGCCGCAGCGCTTCCAAGATCGAGAGCATCAGGAGAACTCTTCCCGGCACCCTGCCGGAGGGGAGAACCACCACCGGGAGCTTCTCCACCACCATGGACGCTTCCCGGATGAGTCGTGAGTAGTCCCCTTTGGACCATGGGTCCATGACCAGTAGCTATGTGATGTTCTCCTCCCCTCTTTGTTCTTCATGATTTAGACCTCGTGAGCTGCCCTACATGATCGAGGCACATATGTAATCTTTCTGCTGTTTCTTAGCTGAGTTTGCTGGGATTTGATGGATTATGAGACTATGTTCAGATTGTGTTTGAGTAATATATTTGATTCACCTCTTTTATATTTATGTTCTTGAGTAATTCTTGCATGTTCTCCGTTGCTGTTTATTGCTTTGGCCAAGTAGTAGGTAGTAACTCCAAGAGGGAGCGTTATGCTTGATTGTGGGTTCATGCCCCCTGATGACTAGCTTGAGTGACAGAAACATGAGTCTAGGGGATGTGCTGTTGCCACAAGGGAGAAAACAACGGTGCTTGTACTTGCGGGTGCAAGGATTGTTTACTTTACGCAAAGTTCTTTTAATGCAGTTGTCTAATGCTTTGAGTTTACACTTTGGGTGGGATTCACAACTTAATACAAGTGAGATGTTCTGGATAGATATCTCAAGGTGGATGATTAGTAGTAGATGCAGATGGATTTCGGTCTACTTGCCTTGGCGTACCGCCCATGCTTTTGAGCCTCTACCTTTCTTTGCAGCATAGTTAGCATTGGTTTGCGCACATAATCCTGTCAATTGCCTAGCTGTAATTTGTTTACCTCGCTTTGCTGTTTTATCATCTTTTGGGAGAGAGACATCACTAGTGAACATCATGGGACCCCGGTCCATATTACCACCACAGATCACACCTTCCATTTACTTCCTGTCTTTATTTCCTAGTTGCAGTCATAGCTATCATTATTATCTCTTGTGTTTGATCCTTTGTAAACAACAAGGCCGGAGGGATTGACAACCTCTCTGTACTCGTTGGGAGCAAAGTTATTTGTATCTGTGTGCAGGTCCTGTCAACCGCTAAGTTTCTGGCGCCGTTGACACCTACTTGTCGACCCTCGGAGTCTCACGGGATTCGATCCTTGGTATCTTTGCCAAGGGAAATTTGCCGCTACGCTACATCTCAACCTTCCACTTGGGGTAACCAACGAGGGGCGAGAAGCCATCAGATGGCAGCAAGTAGTACGCGTGGCTGACGGTGCTCCCGTCATCGGCTGCCAGCGTGGCCATCGCTTGTGCGGCGACTTGAGCGAGGGCGGCGACCTCGAGCTCCATCCCCGAAGACAAGCTCTCCCACAGAGCATTCGCGCTTGCGGTCATGGCGGATGTGGTGCCAGGTAGGATGACGATGCGTTATGCTGTGGAGGTTAGCTAGGCGTTGCTGCTTTAAGTAGCGCATTCCGGTGAGGCCAAGCGTCCTGGTGCGTCATTAAGTCATCGGAGTTGGTTCCTCGGGCATCGAGCCTCTTAACGACGGCATACGGACGGACGGCATGAATGCGAGCAGCTGGCGCCGGCTGGGAACGCACCGCGCAACGGCGCGAGGGACGAGGATTTTTGGTGTGCCAGGGTAGTCAGCTACAGTCGTGGCAACGTTGGAGATGCCCTTTGCTCACATGCGATCGACGCATCTCATTGAAAAAGCAAGACGACCCGGCATGGTCTCAGGTCCTGGGGATGTAGTTGGACGTGCTACACAACTCCGCGGACGCGTCCCGGCGCCCCGTGCATCCTAGACGAGCCGGGTGTTGGGGTGTGTTTGGATTGTGGCCAAAGTGCACCTTACCAAAATTTTGGTCATGACCCAAAGATTGGTCTTTGTTTGGATGGTTGCCATTTTTTGGCATGCCAATGAACTCTAGCCAACTCTAGTTCATTTTTCTTCCCGATGTCGGCCAAATCATGGGCAACTAAAACCTCAACCAAAATTTTGGCTACCCAATGCTTTGATGGGGCAACCTTGGGAACAAACCAAACATACTGTTGGTCATGCCACAGGACTAACGCCACCCTCGGCACACTGAAACCGACCGTGTCTAGAGACGATGAGTGTGTCGCTCACCGCGGTCGCCGTGTCCCGAGGCGGTGCTGGAGCTGCGCCACGTTGTTGCCCCCCACGACCCACATGAACGGTTGCCGGTTGTGAGGAGGTCGTGGGCCAGCTCCTCCATTGGACTAGTTTGCGCTACGTCGTCCCGACAGGTGTGCCCCACATGTTGGTTTCCCTGTTTTCCTCGCCATATTCGAGCGTCAGTGCTCCACGTTGCACATTAGGCCTTTCACTATGTAGGCCAAGCGAGACAGCTTATTGTTTATTTGAGCCGTTCAAGTATAATCATGTGGCGTTTGCTTATTTCTCATTCCTCTCCAACCCTCTTCTCCATCAATCATGTCGCCCTTTGGTCGAGTCCATCCTACCGCATGCCTCATTTGAACATTCTGCTGAGTATCATTTGCATGTGGGCCTAGACCATGCTTGTATTTCCAATGTTTATTTGTAATTTGTCCGACATGCATACAAACAAACGGTTCATTTGAAGTTTCACTTTGCCTCCACTACGTGTCGCTTCGCGTCTTAGTTTTGACATCCCATTCGGTTCATGCCCCGACACATGTTGACGAGATTGATAGATGACATGGCAGTTCCTTATAGCCATCAACTGGCTATATTATTAACCATGCTCTAATGCGTTTTTCAAGACAGCATTTGACTATTGACAAGATTAATAGTACATGAGATGTATAATGTGAAAATTATATCATTGGAAGCTCCTTTCACATATTTATCCCTGCCTTACCCTCCCTTTCAGTCACTTACTGACGGACCCCATGCTTACTAGGCCCCGCATGTCAATTACTCAATGGGTTCGGCGACGTCAGGGGATCCTCATCCGTAGTATACTCCCTCTATTTTTATTTACTCCGCATAAAATGACGCGGGCGGGGGAGGGGGAGGGACATCGGTTTGCTCTCAATTGCGGTCCCACAAGCGAGCGAAAACGCAAGACGAAGCGCGTTCCATTCGATGAGTGACGTGGAGGGTCCAGCGTGCCGGGCTGCAACGCGAACGTGACAAGAGTGATGTACAGTGAAAACCTATTGACCGGTCGTCACCGGAACCACTATTCGCACCAGAACCTTCGCTGCTCGGCCTACGCCAGCCACTGCCCTAAAACCACACCTAATCGCCAGCCCCTTCCCCCACCTTTCGATCCCCTAGCCCGCATCAAGCATCCCCTAGTTCGCCGGAAAGCCATGGTGCGCCGCAAGATCACGTACTGCAAGATGCTCTCGTCGGAGCACCGTGCAGAAATCGCGGGGGCGGTCGGCGACAGAGACCTCCGTTCCCAAGCTCGCTCTGCGGCGGGCCAATCCCCGAATTCTCTGGAGCCAAGCTACAAGGAAGAGGAAGCCGATCCAATGTTCATGGCGGAGGTCGCGGCGCAGAAGGCCCCCGATGGGTATGAGACTATGGACATCGACTTCGTGCCGGCGTCCGAGTCCCCCATGGTGCAGGCGGACCAACGGTTCAACCTGGCGATACTAAAGGAGGACCGGGAGGCAGAGACTCAACTCGACGCGGAGCGCGCGCATGCCGCTGCCATCGAGGCTCTCCTGCAGGTGGAACCGGATGTCATGGATGTGAACCGGGCGGCGGAGGCTCAACTTGAGGCAGAGCGCGCGGATGCCGCTACCATCGAGGCCCTCCTGCAGGTGGAACCAGACGTCCTGGACTTGAACCGTGCAGCAGAGGCTCAATTCAACGCGGAGCACGCGGATGCTGCTCTCATCGAGGCCCTCCTTCAGGCGGAACCGGACGTCCTGGACTTGAACCGGGCGGCAGAGGCTCGACTCGACGTGGAGCGTGCGGATGCCGCTGCCATCGAGGCCCTCCTGCAGGCGGAACTGGACGTCCTAGACTTGAACCGGGTGGTGCTCTCGTCCGTGCAGAGCGCCCGCACGCTCCGCGTGAACGAGTAGCTCGAGGCCGAGGACAACCACGGTGCGGAGACACACATCGGCAGCTATGGCTGGTTCGCGCTGGCAGCCAAAGACAACGAGGCCATCTCGTTCCACGAGCAGTGATAGTTTTTCTTTATGTTGTTGTTTTTATGGATCTTTTGTTGTGTAAAAACATATATTGTTATGCAAGTCGCCTGACTTGGGCCAGTCTACCATTTCAGGCGGTTGGATTAATATCCTACGTCTCCTAACCCTTCTTCCTCACCTCTTCTTCTTCCCCAACAGACCACCGCACGGGCCGTACGGATACTCCCCAACATGCGGTTGGATAAACATACTCTATGAACGAAAGTTATGTGTCAGCGGTAGGATGGCTGAGTTTGGTTTGTTCACATGCGACAGCACGTGTCAGTGAGGGCGTGTTCCCTTGGTTGGGTTTGCGGCGTGCAGGAGCGACTGTGCATGTGAGCGTGCGGTGCGACCGAGGCGTGCAGGAGCGACCATGTGAGGGTGTGGTGCGACCGCGACAGCCGTGCGCAAGTGTACCTCCTTTTCATTTCGAAAACTTTAGGCAAGATTGGCAAAATGTGCGGAGAAGTATGGCAATGCAAGGCCTAGACCCAAACAGGATAAGTACGTAGTACTACGTACTAGGAGTACTGGTGTTAAAAAAGAAAGGCGGGGTTTTCCTTCACGGGATTAATCAATACAAATCCTCGTTTCACGTGTCAATTAATGAGTATTTTTTTCTCCAAAGCCCAAAGAGCTAACCATCTCACTCCTCGTCGCTTGATTAATGCAGCGTCATGCAAACCAACCTTCTCACTTCCGCATGCATGGAGGGGATATTAATGTCCTTGGTTGCTAGTACAAGGCAAACCCCATCAATTTTTGCCTCGATTAGTGTTAGTGGCCTTTTGCAAATTGTAATTTTGATATACTGGCCTTGTGTACAAAAAATGGAGGTAGTAACTATATTTGACTTCCTTCCCCATTGCGGTGACGTCGACGATATCTCGAACATTGTGGTTTGGCGAAGTGCGTTTGACGGAGAACACCATTGAGGAAGACCAGGGTAAGTCGTTCGCAAGTGCCGCCTGCCAGCCGAGACAACCGCCTTATTTGCATCCAGGAAGTCCGTTGAACCAAAGGACGTGTAAATGTACTAGTACTACTCGTACACAATAGCGTCGTCCGTCCAGCTTAGTGTGGTGAGATGGTTTCTCGAAGAAGACGATGGAGGAGCGGAGTCAGCGAAGAGTGAAATGATGGTTGCTTTGTCCATGCTTTGTGATTTGACGCCTCACTGCTTTGTGATTTGTGATAGAAGGGGCAGGGGAGTAGACTCTGTCCTCTATACTGTACATGCGTCCAAGCACGGGAGAAAGAGGAGAGACGTTGCATTTTTCTATTCCTTCAATCAATCAATCAGGGAGCTTCGGTTCCATCCTTTTGGCTTTGGCAACACCGTCCACAATGGTTCCCACGATGCCAAAAGCTATTTTCACATTTGGCTACACATTGTGGATGCCCTTAACTGTACCACTTAGTTTTGCTCCTGTGTGCTATCTATACAAATCTCAATTATATTGATCTAAAAAATTATAGAATCAAGATTAGTAAAAAGGAGGTGATTTTGCCGCGTGGATGGCGGGGATGTCTCTTATTTTTAGTGGACGTTATCCTAGCGGTTTGCTAACATGCACTCCCACGTGTCAGTGCTTCACCAAGCCGATCCGCTTCCCACATGAGGCAGAACAACTGTAGAAGCAACACGTGGTTAACTTGAAGAAGATGAGGGAGAAGCGGATTCAGCAATGAGTGAAATGATGGCTGCTTCATCCCTCCAACTTCTTTTTAAGCATTATTACTTTGTCCCTCAAACTTAACTACGGGAAAGGTGCAGCTTGGTGATTTGACGCCTCATTGCTCATTACTATGCCGGCGCCATGACTGGGTGCTTCACCCCGGCTGCTCTGCACTGTATTCCGGTATGGCACGTGGACCCGGTAGCTTGATGCCCCACATGTCGGCGAAAGGGACTAGAAGAATGAAAGCGAGCGCTCCACTCTTATGACGGAGGAGTACACGACACGATGGCCCAGTGAACTGTCACTTGTACTGTATATAGTACTACAGTTTTGCTGTTTCGCACGATCCATCGATACAAACCTGATTAAACAGGAAAGGTCGGGATTTTTCCTGCGTGGTATATGATATTGGCCATACATTTCAAAGGCAATTTTAATGTATGCAAACTGAATAATTAAGTAACAATATGATATCTAGTAAAACTAAAAACACATATGATTTATTGTGTTAAAGTGTAGTAGTAGTGTTGAATTGCATAGTTGTTAGATGTAACATGTGAGAACGTGTAGAGATGTAGTTTTCGAGGGCCTACAGAGAGAAAAGCGTAATACGTTCACCGGACTTCAGAATAAGCTGATTACGGTCACTATATATGTTTTGCGGTGATTATACGGTCACTTGCTCATGGTTTAGCATCGGATTGCACTCTGTTGACCGGCCAAATAGTCTACGTGGCACCATGTTGACTAGTTAAATTGACCACGTTCCTAGTGGGTCCCACCTGTCAGTTCGCATAGGGAAAAGGTTAGATAAACACAAATTTACGCCAGCGCGACAAGACTCCACCCTGTGCGCGGGAATCACCTGGTTGTGTATGTGTCTGTCAGGGCCTGGTGTGTGCGCATGCACATGTAGGTTGAGCACTTGAGCGTGAGAGTGTGTTGGTCATGTGGTGTACCGGTGTGTGCATGCATGTGTGCATGTGTGCGTGTGAGTGTTGTGTGCGTGCGTGGCTGCGTGTGTACATGTGAGTGTTGCGTGCATGCGTGGGTGCATGTGTTCGTGTGAGTGTTGCGTGCATGCAGTTCGTGTGCATGCGTGCGTGTGTGTATAATCACCACACCAGCTCCTGTGTGTTAAAACAGACGGCTCAGCATACCAATACAAGGCCACCTTGTCCGCTGTGCCCGCGGTCATGACTTCGAACCACCGTCCAATATTTGTTTTGTCGTTTTGTTTTCATTCTTACTAGCAAGATGTCCGTCCGTTGCACGTAACATCAAGATGCATTTGTATGACTAGTTTATCTTGTGAGAGAAAAGGATGAACGAGGGAAGGCCTTATTTGCAAATGTGGAGAGGTGTGTGGGTACCTTTTTGCAAAATTGTCATAGTTTCTTTCCTATCCGTCAGATATAAACCGGACGGCCTATATTGCAGGATGGCAGACACACCATCATCACCAACTCTGTTTTTATAAGAGTGTGTATTTTATCCATACTCTTATAAAAAGCATAGTCGGTGATGATCGTGTGTGCCATCCTGCAATATAGGTCGTTCGATCTATATCTGACGGATAGGAAGGAAACTATGGCAATTTTGCAAAAAGATACCCACACCCCTCTCCACACTTGCAAATAAGGCCTTCCCTTGTTCATCCTTTTCTCCCACAAGATAAACTACTCATACAAATGCATCTTGATGTTTCGTGCAACGCATGGGCATCTTGCTAGTATTTTATAAGAGTGTAGATGTAGAGTAGATACAAGCCGACAGGTGGGCCCGATGGTAGTGAGATAATGTGATGCAACACTAGAGGTGCCACCTGGAGCATTTAACTGGTCAACTAGTCGTGTCTTGAGCAAATACAGAGTTGTAGGGTGAGCCCGTGACTGTATAATAAGCACAAAACATAAATGGTGACTGTAATGAGTGGATTCTGAAGTCCAATGTATGTATCGTGCTTTCGCTTCAAATACAATGATCATCACTGTATATATCGCGAGAGAAAGATGAAACATGTGTGAATGTGCTGGGGGCTTACTTTTAGAGGACCTGGAGATAGTTTGTGTGCGTACGTGAAAGGGGCGTAGAGGGGGGGATGTGATGGAGAGAGAGATGCTCTTCGTTTCTCTTTATTATGACTAACTTTATATATAGTATAAAAATATACAAATTCACAGTGTGGAATAAATATCATTGTGGGCACCATGCAATGCAAGCGTTCATACTCCTCCATATAACTTTGTAATGTTGTATATATGTAGAAATTCTAAAATATTTTTTTGGCCACACTTTATTCAAAAGGAATGTTGTATGCGAAATAAACGTGAAGAGAGGGCTTTTTAGATCAATGGGGTACGTGATGTAACATGTGTGAATGTGTAGTTCATGCATTTGGCAGGGCCTAGAGAGGTATGTGTGTGTATTACGTATTCGAGAGAGGCATGGATAGAAGGGCTGGCAGGGGCGGCGTGGGAGAGATAGCACGAGAAATGAGAGTGGTCTAGAGAGAGAGAGATGAATACGACGTCACGGCGAGATATTCCCTTGAGTGTGTATATGCAAGGGGGGAGTGGATAGAGGCACCAGGAGCATATTTTTGTGTGTGTGGTGTCTGTGTTGGTATGTGTGGGTGTGAGAAGATAACGAGACGTGGGGGCAGAGGGTGTGTCACCGCGTGAGGTCCGGTGGGTCGAGGTGAGACCCTTCGTTTGGTTCCGTCCTACGCCACATTGGTCGGCCCGTGACGCATTTAGGGAGACCCATGGATGACTAGTTGTACAAGACAAAGATAGCATAATTGTGAAGGACTCTATGTCCACTGACAAAGCCGGCTAGGATTTGTAACCCTAGGTTCTCGGACTAAGGTAACCCCTTTATCTCTGATATTACTATTCATCCAACCTAACTTTAAGGGGCATCCTACAGAATGCTCTGCTAGAATCATACTCGTCGATTAGGAAGAGAGGTGTGAGACAATGAGTGAGAGACAGTCCTAAAGATAATGTGCGTACAGGAGACATGTAGGCAGGTCTATGTATATAGAAAGGGTCGATGGGGATTGTGCGTGTGTATGCTTGCGAGAGGGCGAGTGCTTGTGATAAAGGTTAGTGAAAACAGTCGTAAATGGTTACGAGAGGGAGGGAGGGTTATATCGAGAGCATGTGTGCGAGAAAGACACCTCGGGGGAGAGTGTGTGAGCATGTGTGAGAGACCACCGATGGAGAGTGAAACTACACGTACAAGACTGTTGTACACATTGATTAAAGATATAAATTGTATCCAAATATTAGGATGGGATCATGATATTTGAAATTAGCGTAAGGAACGGTCATTGATCCATCAGACATCTAGATTCTATCGAATTTGAGCATGTCTATGTTATTATTCGACACAATTGATCCACATAGTTAGTATTTTGAACTCGAGACAATGCATCGCTTTAGCAATCGAATATAAACGTGAGTATACTTCATGTTGTGTGTGTAAAGCACATTATACATACGAAAGTTACACAATGAACATTATAAATAGCTACCTATGAACTAGCATACATTTGAATTGGTGGTTTAAAAAATCGAATTCAACATGAAGTCCATTCAATTATTTGAATTTGATATCATGGCATTTGTAAATCATACCTAAATTATGGGGGCACCAATCTTTGCTCTGATTTTGTACATAATAGCATATGTAGTCGTGTACAAAATAGATTCTAATTTAGATCCTCCATTCCAAAATAATCGTAGTTATAGGATATTCAAGTGTCAAAATTTCAAAATGAAGCGGATAATTTAATGAGGTTTTCAAACATACAAGGTCAAATTTAACGTTGTCTATTTAGGTCAATCCTCAAAGTTCAAGAGTACTCTAAATGTGAATGCTTGTGTTTCAAAATTTCAAACGAAGTGCCAAAAGAGCCTCTACTCGCCCGAAACCGCGTGAGACCAATGTTTGGTAGTACAAGGAAATTACTTTTCTAATAACTCCGACCCGTGAAACCAACCGTCCCGACGTCCAAAGGTCTAAACCGGGGTAGGTTTGTAGCTTCATCTAGACGCCACACAACCGCCTCCGAAAAACATTCATACACAATGGCCGCCTAAGCACACATGTGCGCGGCCGAAATCGCTCCCGCTCACTATTTGGGACACCTGGGATTACCGTCCTACCCCGACCCACAGTAGGTCCGAAATTTAAGAGGGGGGCAAAGTTTGTACTTTCCCCAAATTTCAAACAAGCGCGTCCTAATCTTCTGTTCAAAAAAGCCAAAAACAAGCGCGTCCCAGAACTGAAACATGGTTCCTC
>LR738713.1:546767108-546872628 GCA_902687465.1 Secale cereale
TACTCCGTGGACGCAAAAACTACCTCTCCACCAGCCGCGAAACCCGAGCGTCCTCCGTCCGCCACCCCATTCCACCCATCAACCGCCGCCCTCCTCCATCACGCCGGAGCCGATACCCCTACGTTGCCGTCCACCGCAACCTCAACCGCAATGCCCTCCACGGCTAGTAGTTGAAGCCGAGGCCGAGCCGTCCGTACCCGAGCCAGTTCAACCACGCCGTCCTGCGCCTCACCGCTGCTGCTCCAACTTCGCCACCCTCCACCGCACCGGAGCTGTTCCTGCTACGCCGTCCTTTGCCGCCTCGGATCTGCTTCCCCTCCGCTGACATACGGCCACGGCAACACAGTCAACAATTTGGCAGGGGGTTCGTCCAAGCCTGCACCCTGCTCAAGAACATCGGTTTCCCTTGCAGAAAGAAGAAGATCGGTGCGACATGTGGAGGCGACCACACCGGCAACCGAAAATGGTACTCCTCTTCCCTTATTCGTGCAAATCTTACGTGTCTGCTTGCACGGTATTCATCCCACAGAAGACACTAGTTGACCGCTTCTTCTTGATACTAGATGTTCCTAGTAACTCGTGATGCACAAGGTTTCTCCTCATATACTATTTCACCTTAGCTAGAGGTCCGTCGCCCCCCTGAATTTCAATTCCTGGTCAGTTGATTCCCAATTAACGGAAGCATTCCCCGGCGTAACAGGCGCTAGTCCTCCTACTACACTGGGAAAGCAGCACCTCGGTGTTTATCTTAGGGGCGTGTGGGGCCTAGAGCTACTGGCGCCCGATCTGGAGGTCGGCCGAGATTGAAGGGATGGCCTGGGGTGCAGCCAAGCACGGCGGTGGTGTGAGGTCGAGGGGAGGGCGGGGCGGCGGAGGCAGGGGTCTGGGCCGGTGGTCACTGGCGGTTCAAGAAAGATCGTCAATAGTGACTCGCAGGAGGTAGACGTAGGCCATGTGCCTGTTCCTTATAGATCGGACGGTTCATTAAAAAAATTGACTGACCTATTTATTTTCAGTCGACTGTTATCTTGATATGACCACATGTGGTGGTGTGCTAGAGGAGTACCTGCATTTCCTGTGCTCATATATTACAAAATCATACGAAGTAGAATCTAATTTTGTTTGCCATGCAATGTTGTAGAGCTATCATATGTCTCATGTCATTTATTTTTCAGCCACCTGCTATCTGCTAATTTTACAATGCACTAGTTCTGCACACACTTCACGCATACTCTCACTATTGTGTTTTTATGCAAGGGTATTTCAGACTCTGCTGCTATGAGAGAAGCAAAAAAGAAAAGAGAGAAGTCTCTCCAGCGTCGTAGGCGGATAGGCCACACACGTTTAAGCCTTACAATAGGTGCAGTGTCAGCAGATGGAGACCGTAAACGTAGCTCTGAAGTTGATGACCTCGCTCGCAATGAACCACCATCACAAGTGCTTGCTTTAACATCGTGGTGCCATATGTGGTTGCATGTTCCATATGGTGTCTAGCTTGTATTCGAAAGGCCGAAGTCGGTCTTTATTAAGATAAGGAAAGATATTTTTTACATGAACCACCATCCCGTGAGCACCAAAAGACAAATAGCTAGTCAGGGCACTAGCCGAGCCAGCGACAAGCCCAGCAAAGAGAGGCATCACCTGGAAGCCAACTAAAAAGCCGTGATGGTGGCGAAGCAGCTAGCCTCCCACCAGGCTCTCAGGTCCTAGATGATCATGCTCACCACTCCAGCCGGATGTCTAGCTTGTATTGCTTCCAATTTGGTTAAATTGCATTTGCTTAGCTTACACATTATACCTTTGAATATGACATGCCTTTTTGTTTTTGGTACATACTAGTACATCTGTGTATTAACCATGTTATTACATCAAACTAATGTTCTTGTGTATCCCTCATTAATTACTTATGATGAGGCAGTCAGGCCAGTCGATTACTCCTCATTTAAAGAATGCAGCGTCAGCCTCCCGACATGATTCTCAAGAAACAGCAAGGCTAGATGAAGATAGTGAACGTAGCTCTGTAGTTGATTACCGCATTTCCCCTACACTAGCATCGCAGGTGCTTGCTCTAACTTGGCAGCGTGATATGTGGTTGCATGTTGCATATGGTGTCTAGATTGTAATTTTTCCAATCTGGTTAAACTGCATGTGCTATTCTGCTTAGCTTATACATTATACCTGTTAATGTGACATGCCTTCCTGTATTTAGTACATAGTACATCTGTCTATTAAGCATGTCCTCACATAAAACTATTGTTTTTTTGTATCCCGCATAAATCAATATGATGAGACACCTTTAGTATATGCAGTGTGATATTAGTTGCATCTTTGATATGATTTATAGCATGCGCTGCTTCTAATTTGTTGAAATGCCATTTATGATGGGACACTTTTAACTTGGCAGAGTCATATTGGTTGCATCTTTCACGTGGTGTCTAGCTTGCATTGCTTCTTATTTGGTGAAATGGTTTCTGCTTAGTTTACACAAACAGTTGTGAATATGCCATGCCGTCCTATTTTTCGTATTATTCCATCCTGGAATCATGTGGTTGCCTTACATCAAAGTAGTGATTGTCAGTATCATGCATGAATGAGCTCTGAAGAGTGAATTTTATTGCTTTTTCTTGTCGGTTTTACTTGACAATTCAAAATCAATAAAGCGGAAGGAAGTTAGCAAGGCAGCGGATGAAGGTGCTCCTTCCAAATGGAGGGCCTCTACAGATTCTACTCCTCCATCCCCCCAAGATGATTTCCAAGACAACACATGCATAGACACTCAATGTAGTTGTGTTGGTGATGAGCACGTCTCCCCTAGTGCACCATCACAGGTGCTCCCTCTAACTTGGCATTGTTATATGTTGTTGCATGTTATGTATGATGTCTAGCTTGTATTGCTTCTAATTTTTTTGAATTTCATCTGCTTACTTTACACATTATACTTGTGACTAAGACACGTGTTCCTGTTTCTAGAACATACAATATCTGTCTATCACACCACGTACTTACATCAAAGTACATTTGTTATGAAGAACTAAATTGATATTCGTTTTTCTTGTCTGATTGACTTAACATGGCACAGAGCAAGAGGAAGCAAGATAGAACGACAGGGAAACGGAAGCGGAACAATCCTGCAGATTCTGATGGTACTGATGGTGCAATAGAAGGTCAAAGTCTAGTGGAAAATTGTACCGACGGGGTATCCCATGCTACACGAGCTGCAGAACAAGCCAAACAGAAACAAATAGCTGCCACTAGACAAGCAGAGACAACCCTAGTTGTTGCAACACCTTCCACAGTGCCACCAGCTACATGATTTACTCGTTGGTCAACTCAACTACAGCACGTTTCCAAGCTCCCTTGCAACTTGACACTACTTCCGAAGCACTCTTGACACAAGATGAGTTGGCAAGATCAGATGAACTTTGTGAGCTTCAACGGCAATAAGGTAGTTGCTGGAGTCAAGTTATAGTTGCATGATTCTTTATATGTAGTCTCACAGTCTGATTTACACTAACACTTCCTATGTTTGTTGTTGGACTAGCACCTAGGCACAAGAGGAAACAAACATCAGGGATAATGCTCGATAGGTTAACTAAATCTAGAGGAGGAAGAATGGAGATCCATTTTGAGGCAGGTTTAAAAAGGCCATGTGATGCTACAGAGTCAGCCAAGTTAGTATCAGAGGCAGCGGTTGTTGTTAGGTGTCATGTACGTATCCTCCCAACATGTATTCAGTACATGAATGACAAAGACGAAACCCAGTTCAACACCTTCCTCAACCATTTATCTGTAAGTATGGTTATGTATGGAAACTAGTAATATCGTCTTGCTCTGTCCAATACTTTCTAGGTTGCTGATAATGAGACTCCCATAATTTTCAACAGATGAGGTTCAAGTTGGATAGCCAAGATTATGCAACCAGACAAGCTTGCACCCATGTTTTCAAGTCTCCTCTGCAACAGTATCGGTATAACTTGAGGAAAACTCACTTTGAAGGCAAGGCTGACAGTGAACTTGCCCAAACATCTCCAGTGGAAAATATATCTGATGAAGACTGGAGAGGCCTCGTTAAACACTGGTCCGATCCGAAGTATCAAGTACATTATATATATGTGATCAGATCACATGTTGAAGTCCTATTTACACATGTGCCACACAAATCTATCTTCTTGTAGGTGAACTGTTCAAAGAACAAGGCCAACCGTACGAAAGTGAAATTCCAACAGACGACGGGATCTCGTAGCTATATTGCACACTGTGAGGCTCTTGTAATTAGCTGATGTTTCACTCTTTTCGTTGTACCATATTATCAGATCTATATTGACTTGTTCCAAATGCAGAGGAAAGCCCGCAAGGACCAAAAAGTACCTGAACCAAACGATGTGGAAATCTTCAAGGACTTTCACACCAGCAAGAAGAAGGGCATGACTACACCAGTCAAAGCCGCTGTTGTAAGTCCTTAATCCTCATGCCTTTTAACTACTACTTACTCTGACTTGTGCGTTGAACTGCATGGTTTGCAGCCAATGTCTATTACTCTTTTCAATTTTATACATAATTTTCTTAGCGTATCATTGCACCTTACAAGGTTTAAAAGAGAGGAGTGATGTTCCTTTGATCTTGACCTGTAATCTAGTTCCATGCTGGACTTGCCCACACAACGTTACAATTGCCTGTTTGTCTGTTCTCAGTTGTTTTGTGATATGAATGATGTCATAATATGCTTATCATATTATAAACTTCGTCTCTTTATCCTTAGCCCTCAATACAATGTGAAGAAATAGACAATACATTACCGATGTACATGGTCATATGTTTGGAACCTGGTTTTATTATGTACTTTGCAATAAAATACAACTATTATTTTACATGGGTTCACCAGAATAAGTTCTGTATATAGACCAAAGCTATTTTGTTTGGTTTTGATGCCTCTTTAATATCTTCTGTTCTGGTACTACTAATGTAAAACATCAACTTTTCAGCGAGCTATGGAAAAAATGGTGGAACCGCCACCTTGTGAAGGTGGTGAGGCAACTATAACCGCAATGTCAGCTCTTGCTGTAGTGGGTCAGTACCTGTCCACTAACAGTTCCAAAAGCACGTTCCTGCGTAATACTCGCTTGGTTGTTAAGGCAATCTCATCCAAACTGCCTCATGATCAAGATATGCAAGCTCAAAACAATGTTGTATCTGCGCTCCAGACACAAGTCCATTCCCTAACAGAGACCCTTTGTGAAACAAGGCGAGACATTGTTCGATGTTGTCAAGATATGCATGGTTTTGAAACCAGACTATCAGACATTTGCTATGTTGTTTAGGAGCCTAGGAGAACCGAAGGCGAAGGCTATGGTGCTCCATCGGACAATACAACATGAAAACGTAACAGTCGGGTCAAATGAACTGAGCTTCTGAACTTCTGGTGGTGCATTTATCTGCTAGACTGTTAACTTTTATGTCAACCTTCCTTTTGTTTTATATAGTTGTAATTTGTTTTGGTGCGATACAAAATTTATTCTTAACGTGCAGCCACCGGCTGAAGAAAACAGCAAGCCATTTTTGTATAGTGTAGGGTGTTCCCTATATTTGCACTGGTGGCGAACTTTGATGCCCACCGGCTGTAGTTAACATGGTCCTCCTACGGGCCGTAGAAACAATGGGCCTTCTAAGGGCCGTAGAAACAATGGGCCTTCTTTCTTTAAAAAAACAATGGGCCTTCTACATGGCGTAGAAACAATGGGCCTTATACGGTTTGTAGACACAATGGGCCTTCTATGGGCCGTATCATCAATTGGCCTTCTACGGGCCGTATGATCGGTTGGCCAAACATGGCCCAATAACAGACCACATTATGGTCATAAATGGGCTAGAGTTGAAATCGTCCATTCATGGGCCGACCATAACAGGCCGCCGTTAATCGGTCGTATTTTGATGACGCTATGAAAATGTCCCAACATACTAACGGGCCACAAACGGGCCGACTGTAACCATGGGCTGGATTCAGCCCACAAGCAGAAAATGACATTAATGCGCTATAAGTAAACGAATGTGGAAATGAGCCCAAGAATAAATGGGCCCCGAGAAGGCCGAAAGATAACATGGGCTGGAAACGGCCAAACGTGATAATGCACCGTTAATGGGTATAAAGTGATACATTGTTCATTACGGGCCAGTTTCACCACGTGCAGTTAATGAGTATAAAGTGATACACTATTCATTACGGGCCAGTTTTACCACGGGTCGTTAATGGGCCAAGAGTAATAAGGGCCTCATATGGCCCAAAAGACGTCATGGGCCATACATGGGCCAGAAGTTAAAACGGGCTAGAATTATATTGGACGGCCTAGATGACGCTACTGGGCCTAAATCGGATAGGCCGTAAACGGGCCCTGGGTTAGCGGGCTGTATATGGGCTATATGCGAACATGCCGTTAACATGCTTGCTGTGGGCCGGGCCGCCACCTTTTTACCAAGTCAAACGGGTCGACCTTTTCACAGGAATGGGCCTCTGTTGGGCCGTGCCACGTGTCGACTTACCATAGGCACTTTGGGTCCAATGAGTGGATGACATCTGTCCCAATGGTGAGTCGACACGTGTTTCCTCGAGCCAATGATGATTTTACAAGTGGAAATCCCCATTGGTCGGGGCTGTTAGCGGGTTATCAGATCCAAAACCGGACCCGATAGCTTAACGGCGTTCCGTTAGGGTGGATGTCACGTGTCGGTCACCCTTGACGAAAGCACTTTTGTATCTCTCGATTTATCGTCATGGAAGTGGACACTTCCGTGATGATAATTTTGGTAATGTCATGGAACACTTCTACGACAACACAGGTATGACTATCTTGATTATGTCATAAAATTGTCATGGATGTACATGCACGACAAAAAACGTGACCTACTGTGACAAACGCGTATCATCATGGAAGTGTATTTTTTTGTAGTGATGATAGGTAGGTATGGTGCCTGTTTTGAGGAAGGTAAATGGTGGGTGTATGGTACCGGCGAGAGTTGCGCGGTACAAGAGAGGCTAGCAATGGTGGAAGTGTGAGAGTGCGTATAATCCATGGACTCAACATTAGTCATAAAGAACTCACATACTTATTGCAAAAATCTACAAGTCATCAAAACAAAGTAATACACGCATGCTCCTAGGGGAAGGGTTGGTAGGAGTTAACCATTGCGCGATCCCGACCTCCACACAAAGGATGACACTCAATGAAATACCTCATGCTTAGAATTTGTCACACAACGTTTACCATACATGCATGCTACGGGACTTGCAAACCTCAACACAAGTATTTATCAAATTCACAAGTACTCTACTAGCATGACTCTAATATCACCATCCTCATATCTCAAAACAATCATCAAGTATCAAACTTCTCTTAACATTCAATGCACTTTATGAAAGTTTTTACTATACCCATCTTGGATGTCTATCATATTATGACTAATTTTATAACCAAAGCACATTACCATGATGTTATAAGAGACTCTCAAAAGGATATAAGTGAAGCATGAGAGATCAATAATTTCTACAAAATAAAACCACCGCCGTGCTCTAAAAGATATAAGTGAAGCACTAGAGCAAAACTATCTAGCTCAAAAGATATAAGTGAAGCACATAGAGTATTCTAATAAATTCCAATTCATGTGTATCTCTCTCAAAAGGTGTGTCCGGCAAGGATGATTGTGGTAAAATAAAAAGCAAAGACTTAAATCATACATGACGCTCCAAGCAAAACACATATCATGTGGTGAATAAAAATATAGTCTCAAGTAAACTTACCGATAGACGAAGACAAAAGAGGGGATGACTTCCCGGGGCATCCCCAAGCTAAGGCTTTTGGTTATTCTTGAATTTTACCTTGGGTGCCTTGGGCATCCCCAAGCTTATGATCTTGCCACTCTTTGTTCCATAGTCCAACAAATCCATACTCAACACTTGAAAACTTCACAAAACAAAACTTAGCCAAAAATATCATGGGCTCCGTTAGTATAAGAAAACAAACCACCACTCAAAGGTACTGTAATGAACTCATTCTTCGTTTATATTGGTGTTAAACCTACTGTATTCCAACTTCTCTATGATTCATACCCCCCCCCCCGATACTACTCATAGATTCATCAAAATAAGCAAACAACACACGAAAAACAGAATCTGTCAAAAACAGAATAGTCTGTAGTAATCTGTAACTTTCAAATACTTATGTAACTCTAAAAAAATTGAAATAAATTGGTGGACGTGATAAATTTGTCTATTAATCATCTTAAAAAATAATCAACTAAAAATCACTCTCCAGTAAAAAATGATAGCTAATCTCGTGAGCACTAAAGTCTCTGTTTTTTACAGCATGATCGCATAAACTTCGCACAAGTCTTCCCAAAGGTTCTACTTGGCACAAACACTAATTAAAACACAAAACCACATATAAACATAAGCTAGATGCAATATTTATTCCTAAACAGAAGCAAACAAAGAAAATAAAATTGGGTTGCCTCCCAACAAGCGCTATCGTTTAACGCCCCTAGCTAGGCACGATACAAGAATAGATCTAGGCATTGCCATCTTTGCTAGGCAATCCATATGTGGCCCTCATAATAGATTCATAAGGTAATTTGATTTTATTTCTAGGAAAGTGTTCCATGCCTTTCCTTAATGGAAATTGGAACTAATATTTCCTTCCTTCATATCAATAATTGCACCAATCGTTCTAAGGAAAGGTCTACCAAGAATAATAGGACATGTAGGATTCCAATCTATATCGAGAACGATGAAATCTAGGGGCACATAATTCCTATTTGCAATAATAAGAACATCATTAATCCTTCCCATAGGTTTCTTAATGGTAGAATCCGCAAGATGCAAATTTAAAGAACAATCATCAAGTTCATGGAAACCTAACATATCACACAAAGCTTTTGGAATTGTGGAAACACTTGCACCCAAATCACACAAAGCAAAGCATTCATGATCTTTAATCTTGATTTTAATAGTAGGTTCCCACTCATCATAAAGCTTTCTAGTGATAGAAACTTCTAATTCAAGTTTTTCTTCATAAGATTGCATTAAAGCATCAACGATGTGCTTGGTAAAAGGCTTATTTTGACTATAAGCATGCAGAGAATTTAGCACGGATTGTAACAAGGAAATACAATTTATCAAAGAGCAATTATCATAATTAAGTCCCTTGAAATCCAAGATAGTGGGTTCATTGCTATGTAAAGTTTTGAGCTCTTCAATCTCACTTTTAACAATCTTAGCATCAAGATCTAAAAACTCTGAATTATTGGGACGCCTTTTGACTAAAGTAGACTCATATCCAGTCCCATATTTATCAAGATTCATACTAGAAAACAAGGATTTAATAGGAGACACATCAATCACTTTTAGAACTTCATCTTTAATATCATGAAAACTAGAAGAACACACTTTCATAAAGCAATCTCTTTTACCACGCATCCTAACGGTTCTTTCCTTGCATTCATCAATGGAAATTCTCATGGCTTTGAGAGACTCATTGATATCATGCTTAGGTGGAATAGATCTAAGTTTCAAAGAATCAACATGAAGAGAAATTCTATCCATGTTTCTAGCCAATTCGTCAACCTTTAGCAATTTTTCTTCAAGCAAAGCAATGAAATTATTTTGCGAATTCATAAATTCTTTAATACTAGATTCAAATTCAGAGGGCATATTACTAAAATTTCCATAAGAGTTATTGTAGGGATTACCATAATTGTTAGAGGAATTACTAGGAAAAGACCTAGCATTAAAGTTTCCTCTATAAGCATTGTTACCAAAATTATTCCTACCAACAAAATTCACATCCAAAGATTCATTATTGTTCTCAATCAACGTGGACAAAGGCATATCATTAGGATCAGAAGAAGCACTCTTAGTAGCAAATAATTTCATAAGTTCGTCCATCTTTCCACTCAAAACACTAATCTCTTCAATAGCATGTACCTTTTTACTAGTAGATCTTTTGGTGTGCCATTGAGAGTAGTTAACCATAATATTATCTAAGAGTTTAGTAGCTTCTCCTAAAGTGATTTCCATGAAAGTGACCCCAGCGGCCGAATCTAAAAGATTTCTAGAAGGAAAATTCAAGCCAGCATAAAAGTTTTGTATAATTATCCATAAGTTCAAACCATGTGTAGGGCAATTACATATCATTAATTTCATTCTCTCCCAAGCTTTTGCAACATGCTCATGATCTAGTTGCTTAAAATTCATAATATCATTTCTAAGAGAGATGATCTTAGCAGGAGGAAAATACTTAGAGATAAAGGCATCTTTGCACTTATTCCATGAATCAATACTATTTCTAGGCAAACAAGAGAACCAAGTTTTAGCACGATCTCTAAGCAAAAACGGAAATAGCTTTAATTTAACAATATCATTATCTGTATCTCCCTTCTTTTGCACATCGCACAAATCAACAAAGTTGTTTAGATGAGTAGCGGCATCTTTACTAGGAAGGCCAGAAAATTGATATTTCATGACAAGATTCAACAGAGCAACATTGATTTCACAAGATTCAGCATCAATAGTAGGACCAATCGGAGTGCTCATAAAATAATTATTGTTGGTATTGGAAAAGTCACACAATTTGGTATTGTCTTGAGCTATAGTGACGAACAAGCAATCAAACACACAAGCAAACAAGAGGCAAGCGAACGGTAAACACACGGAAAAAGAAGGGCGAATAAAACGGCAAGGGTGAAGTGGGGGAGAGGAAAACGAGAGGCAAACAATGTAATGCGAGGGATAAGGGTTTGTGATAGATACTTGGTATATGACTTTTGCGTAGATCTCCCCGGCAACGGCACCAGAAATTCTTCTTGCTACTTCTCGAGCTTGCGTTGTATTCCCTCGAAGAGGAAAGGGTGATGCAGCACAGTAGCGTAAGTATTTCCCTCAGTTTTTGAGAACCAAGGTATCAATCCAGTAGGAGACCACGCGCAAGTCCCTCGCACCTGCACAAACAAATAAGAACCTCGCAGCCAACGCGATAAGGGGTTGTCAATCCCTTTACGGTCACTTATGAGAGTGAGATCTGATAGATATGATAATATACTATTTTTGGTATTTTTGGTATAGAAACAGAAAATAAATAAAGCAAATAAATAACGATGGAAGAAATTAGCTCGTTGATGGGAGATTAATATGATAAAGATAGACCCAGGGGCCATAGGTTTCACTAGTGGCTTCTCTCATGATAGCAGAATTCTACGGTGGGTGAACAAATTGCTGTCGAGCAATTGATAGAAAAGCACATAGTTATGAGAATATCTTGGCTTGATCATTATATATAGGAATCACGTCCGTGACAAGTAGACCGAAATGATTCTGCATCTACTACTATTACTCCACAAAACGACCGCTATCCAGCATGCATCTAGAGTATTAAGTTCATAAGAACATAGTAACGCCTTAAGCAAGATGACATGATGTAGAGGGATAAACTCATGCAATATGATATAAACCCCATCTTTTTATCCTCGATGGCAACAATACAATACGTGCCTTGCTGCCCCTACTATCACTGGGAAAGGACATTGCAAGATTGAACCCAGAGCCAAGCACTTCTCCCATTGCAAGAACTATAGATCTAGTAGGTCAAACCAAACCAATAATTCGAAGAGACTTGCAAGGATATTCTAATCATACATAAAAGATTTCAGAAAATAATCCAATATTGTTCAAAGATAATCTTGATCATAAACCCACAATTCATCGGATCTCGACAAACACACCGCAAAAAGATTACATCGAATAGATCTCCTCGAAGATCGAGGAGAACTTTGTATTGAGATCCAAAAAGAGAGAAGAAGCCATCTAGCTAATAACTATGGACCCGGAGGTCTGTAGTAAACTACTCACAACTCATCGGAGAGGCTATGGTGTTGACGTAGAAGCCCTCCATGAACGATCCCCCTCCGATTGAGCTCCTGTCGGAGATATTGACCATGGGTACCCTCGGTGACCACCCTTGGTATTTCAAAACAAATTATGGCTGCCCACTCCACCACGGTCGTCTGCTCATCAGGCCGCCTCCTAGGGTAGCCTGCCCTAGGAGCCGGCTGCCAGCAGGCGGCAGGGACCCAACAGGCGGCGGCGCCAACACCAACAGTTTGTAGACGGTCTCACGTCCCTCCCTCGGGACGCGTGCTGGGGGACCCCCACGCAGCAGAGACATGGCTACAGGTGAACATGTCCTTAGGGAATCTATAAGGGCGTGGCTACAGTGAACGTGTACCTTATGAATATCTCCTAAGCGGCGGGTCACTATAGCCGTGTTGCTCGTGACCAAGCATCAGTCAGAGGAGGCCACGATCCCAATACTCACAGACGGCGGGGCTAGCAGGCGGCTTGCCCCATCGGCCAGCGAGTAGCTCATAAACAAGCCGCCCCTGGCAGACGGCCAGGGGAGACGGCCGCTTGGTAGCAGGCGGCAAACCTCACCCTGGAAGTTTGAACCTCATCAAGATGATAAGACAGGGCGTGGCGGCAGCGTACGGCAGGAGGCGGCGGCACTGTAGCCATTTCCCTCCTGACGAGGCTGTCGTCAGCAAAGGTGCGTCTACAGTGAAAGACAATCACGTGAGCCCGCAGGCAGCGGGCCCCAGCAGGCAGGCGGCAAGGCCGGCGCCGGAAGACACTGACGGCTGGGAGCCACACCATCGAGATTACCATTGTACCCCTGGGGGGTAGGCCTATATAAACCCCCCAGGGTCCTCCATGAGGAGGGGTTAGAAGGTTGGAAGATTGGACTCAGAGAGAGAGAGAGAGAGAGAGAGAGAGAAAGAGATAGGAACCCTAGCAACCTTCCCGATCCCTAGAACGTAGGAGGTGAGCTAGCCTTGTTCATGTTCATCCTCTAGACCACACAGCTCGAGGAGCAACCTTGTAGCTACCATAGTGACATCAGTCATGATGCGGAGCCCCGCCGAGCAGGACTAGGGGTGTTATCTCCACGGAGAGCCCCGAACCTGGGTAAGATCCGTAGGCGTCCTAAGTTTCGCCTCATCCCGCTTCCCGAGCCTGGCGATGTTCTTTTGACCCCATGCATGATAAGTCATCCGTTGGCATATGTCGCTCCAAAACCCCGACATTTGGCGCCCACCGTGGGGCTAGGTGCATCGTCGTCCGGAGACATGTTCTGGATGGGAACTTTGTTCCTTCCTGGCGAGAGTAGCCAACCCGGCACGCCTGCTGGCGTCGAAACCGGGATGCTTCGCGGTGCTGAGGCCGCATGCGTCGCGAACGGGCTCGCCGACCTTCTCGGCGGCGTCCGTATCCATGACGAGCCCTCTCCGGCGGCCGAGCCAATGGCACCGGAGAGCTGCCTCATTGAGCTCCTCGACAAGCTCCACATCGTCGACGAGCGCGCCTCTGACGAGGAGTCAGTAGGCTCTTCTGACCCACCAGTAGACATGATCGTCGACCTCGGCGCGGGGCCCGTCGACTCCTTCCCCGAGCACGTGGTGATCATCAACGACCCCCTCCCCGCTCTTCCGACCGGCTGCACCATCAGCACCGTCACGGAGGTGCTCGTCACCGACCACGCCGAACCATCCAGCAGGGCGGGCCCAGACCCGCTCGAGGCCGCTCTACAGCACCTCGTCGCTCCTGTCGCGGCGGGGGCAGACGGCGAGGCGTTAGAGGTGCTCCGCATTTCGCTTCTCGACAGCGCCAACAAACAGGCTGCCTCCCGACGCCTCACCGAAGCTTACCGCCGCGAGATGGACCGCGCCATTTGTGGCACACCAGCTGCTGGCGAGCCTAGCTGAGCCGGTGCCGTCCACGATCGCGGCGGGCTGCTAGCAGACATGCTGGGGGCCCCGCGGCCTGTGTACCTCACTCCATCAGAGAACCTAAGGGCTGCCCAGGCGGCGGTCGATGAGATGGGCCACTTGCAGGGAGATGAGCTTCGTTGCATGACTCAGCGCGCCCGCCAGCTCCTCGACGCTGCTGCCACGCAGCAGGAGGCCCGTCGCCGGGTATCAGAGGCCGGCGCGCACGCAGACAGCCGCCCTTTTCGGCGGGAGCATGGAGCCACGTCTCGCTCTCCAACAGTCGGCGCCACCAACCGGCGAGACTCAGAGCCGGCTGCCAGCCGCAGCCGGCAGACTCGCGTCACCATAGAGCGCGATGAGGACGGCCGCCCATGGGGCGTAGACCGGTGAGGGGAACATCCGCCTCCTCCCAGGTGGGAGAGGCGTGTGTCTCCTCCGCCTGTTGACCACCCCTCTCTGGCAGGCAGTTTGGGCCGCCGCGAGGAGGTTGGGGAGAACGACGCCCGCCACCGCCTGGACCGTCTGGCTCGGTCCCAGGCGGTCGAATAAGAAGATGACCTCAGTCCGGCTTGCTTCGGCCCTCGCATCCGCAATGAGCCTTTTCCCAAGGGCATCTCGCTCCCCAGAGATACCCCCAAGTACAATGGATTAGTGAAACCGGATGACTGGCTGGTGGACTACTCCACAGCCGTCAGCATAGCTACCGGCAACAGACGTGTTGCGGTGAAGTACGTACCCCTTATGCTCCAGGGCACGGCTCAGACCTGGCTGAACAGCCTCAAACCCAATAGCATCAACGGCTGGCTGGACTTCACCGACGCCTTCACTCGCAACTTCACCAGCACCTACAAAGCGTCCTCCCAAGCCGCGTCAGCTCTCCCTGTGCATCCAAGGCCCAGACGAGTCGGCCCGCGATTATCTGACGCGCTGGGCAGAGCTACGAAACTCTTGTGAAGGAGTGCATGAGGTACAAGCCATCGAGTATTTCATGGCCGGGTGCAGAGAAGGCACCTTACTCAAGCACAGGCTCCTTTGTGACGAGCCGGCCACGTTGGATGAACTGCTGAGCATAGCAGACAAGTACACCACCGCTGACTCCTCCATGAAGACCGAGCTACGAGTGGACGCTTCTGGCAAGATGACTCCTCCAACTTCCAAGACGTCGGCGGAAGAGTCCAGCCGGCGCCAGCAAACAAGCGATCAGAAACGCAAGACCCACGCGCCGGCTGCCAATAGCCGGATGGTGGCAGCAGTCGACGGCCAGCAGCCAGAAGCTCAAGCAGGACCCAAGCGCCAGAAGGGCGGCAAACCAGACTGGCAACCGGCTTTCTCCTTTAACCAAGCTCTGGACGCCCCCTGCAAGTTCCACAGTGGCGCGAAGCCTTCCAACCACACAACACGAAAGTGTCATTGGCTCACAAGAATCGCGAGGGGAGAAGCTCTGCCACCGCCGCCTGCTGGGCAGCCGGCCCCGCCTCCTAATCTGCCGGCTGCCCGCCCTAGCGGCCAGGTCCAGGACGAGTTCCCAGAAGAAAACGGCGCCTACGTTGTCTTTACCAGCCAGACGGACGATAGGCACAGCCGGCGCCAACAGCGCAGAGAAGTCAACATTGTTGCCGTCAAGGACCCAGAATTCATGCATTGGTCTGAAAGGCCTGTCAGCTCGAGCCGAGAGGATCACCCGGCTGTCATGCCGTCGCCAGGGGCCTATGCCTTGGTCCTGGATGCCACTCTCTCCACTGATAGGCGGGCCTGTCGTTTCTCCCGGGTGCTGGTAGACGGCGGCAGCAGCATCAACATCATGTACCGTGACACCATGGAGAAGTTGGGCATCAAAGAGAAGCAACTTCAGCCTACCAGGACTGTGTTCCATGGCATTGTGCCAGGCCTCTCTTGCTCACCAATCGGCAAGACCAAGGTCGATGTCCAGTTTGGTGACAAGATACACTTCCGGAGGGAGCCGATCTGGTTTGAAGTGGTGAACCTGGAAAGTCCCTATCACGTGATCTTGGGCCGGCCAACTCTTGCAAAATTCATGGCAGTACCCCATTATGCCTACCTCAAGATGAAGATGCCGGGCCCCAAAGGAATCATCACCATAGCCGGGGACTACGAGAAGTCCATTGCATGCGCAACAGCCAGCAGCCGCCTGGCAGAGTCCCTTGTCGTAGCTGAGGAAAAGCACCGTCTAGAGCGGCTGGTGGCAATGGCTGGCGAGCAGTCGGCCATACCAGCCGATCCCAGGGAGGCGGAGCCGCAAGGCTCGTTCCAGCCAGCCAAGGAGACGAAGAAGATCGCCTTGGACCCATCTCACCCGGAGTGATTTGTTGTCATAGGGTCAAGCCTAGACAGCAAATAGGAAAGCGAGCTCGTCGATTTCCTCCATGAGAATCGGGACATCTTTGCATGGTCCCCCAAAGACATGCCGGGTGTCCCGACGGATTTCGCCGAGCACAAACTACATGTGAGAGAAGATGCAAAGCCTCTCAGACAGCCGCTGCGCCGCCTGTCAGAAGAGAAGAGAAGAGTCGTTGGGGAAGAAGTTGCCCGCCTGCTAGCAGCCGGCTTCATCATGGAAGTCTTTTACCCCGAGTGGCTTGCGAATCCAGTCCTAGTGCTGAAGAAGAACAACAAATGGCGCATGTGCATTGATTACACCAGCCTCAACAAAGCTTGCCCTAAAAATCTGTTTGCTCTGCCGCAAATAGATCAAGTGATCGACTCCACAGCCGGATGCGAGCTACTGTCTTTCCTTGATGCTTATTCTGGGTACCACCAAATCAAGCTTGATCCAGCTGACCGCCCGAAGACCGCCTTCCTCATGCCATTTGGGGCCTTCTGCTACCTGACCATGACGTTCGGCTTGAGAAATGCCGGCGCCACCTTTCAGCGTTGCATGCAGAAGTGCCTCCTCAAGCAACTTGGCAGAAACGCCCACGTTTACGTGGACGATATCGTGGTGAAGACAGAGAAGAGAGGAACCCTTTTGGAAGATCTCCAAGAGACATTTGAGAACCTGCGCCGCTTTCGGATTTAGCTAAACCTGGAGAAATGCGTCTTCGGGGTACCAGCCGGCCAACTCCTTGGCTTCCTCGTATCCGAACGCGGCATTGAGTGCAACCCTGGGAAGATCAAGGCCATTGAGAGGATGGAGCGGCCGACCCGTGTGCGGGATGTCCAGAGATTCACGGGGTGCCTGGCATCTCTCAGCCGTTTCATCAGCCGGCTGGGAGAAAAGGCACTCCCCCTGTACCAACTGATGAAGAAGACCACGTGCTTCGAGTGGAACGACCAGGCGGACGATGCTTTCCAGCAGCTCAAGAGACTGGTGTCCACCCCGCCTGTCCTGGCGGCACCAACATACAAGGAACCCATGTTCCTGTACATAGCCGCCACCAGCCGAGTGGTCAGCACCGTCATTGTGGTCGAGCGCCCAGAGGACGGCAGAGCCTTGCTCGTCCAGAGGCCCGTCTACTACTTGAGCGAAGTGATGTCAGTATCCAAGCAGAACTACCCCCACTACCAGAAGATGTGTTACGGCATGTACTTTACCGCCAAGAAACTTAAGCAGTACTTCCAAGAGCATTCTGTCACGGTCGTCTGCACGGCCCAGCTTGCTGAAATCATGGGCAACTGATACGTCTCAAACGTATCTACTTTTCCAAACACTTTTGATATTGTTTTGACCTCATTCTTGCATGATTTGAACTAAACTAACCCGGACTGACGCTGTATTCAGCAGAGCTGCCTGTATGGTTTTATTGTGTGTAGGAAAACGGATTTTTAGGTATCTCAGAAAAATCCATGAAAAATCACAGAAAATCCACGCACCCGAAGGAACCAGGTGCCAGAAGTGGGGCCAGAGGGGGGCCAGGGGGTGCCCAGGCGCCCTGTGGGCACGCCCCCCCCCCCTGGGCCGCACCGGGGGGCCGCCTGGGTGGGTCCCACACCCCCTGGTGCCCTACTTTGCCTCGTATTTTTACTCGCGATGCAGAAACCCCAGATCAGACGTTCTTTCGCAGTTTTCCATCGCGGAGCCGCCGCCACCCTCTGTTCTTCCTCGGGAGGGCTAATCTGGAGGCTGAATCGGCCTCCGGAGAGGGGAGATCGTCGCCATCGTCATCACCATCACCACTCCATCATCCCTCCATGACTTCTCCCTCCATGTGTGAGTAATTCCCCTGCTGTAGGCGAATGGGATGGTAGGGATTGGATGAGTTAGATCATGTAATAGTTTATCAGATCGTTGGGGGCATGTTGCCTATCATCTACTATGGTGTTTATCATCTTTGCTTCAACTTGTTATTCTTAATGCTTGACACTTAGGGCCCGAGTGCCATGATTTCAGATCTGAACCATATGTGTTTGTATGAATATATTTGTGTTCGTGATCCTATCTATGAGTTGTTTGCACCTATTACGGTTCGGAACCGGCGATCCCAAAAGTGACAGCTTGGGACACCAAAGGGGATGGTCCGTAGTTTGAGGATTACATGTATCCATTGAGTTCATTGCTTTGTTCCGGTGCTCTTTGACAGGAGCACCTTAATCTCCATTAGTTCCTTTTGGCCCCGTTCATAGCGGGATGGTAGGACAAAAGATGTTGTGCAAGTTCTTATTGCAAGCACGTACAACTACCTATGGGATACATGCCTAATGTTTGATATTTGCCTAGATGATCATTACTTTTCCGTGTGCCGTGCCCCAAGTTAGAATCTATCTCATCCATGCAGCGCCCAACCATCCATCTCCCTAGCCTACAGTGTTCTAAATCCTGCTTGTCACTAGTTGCTATTCTTGCCATTTACTTTTGCTATTTACTTTTACTGTTACTTTTACTATCACTATCATATCACTGTTACCACTTATCTTTTGTTGCAAGTAAGTATATTTCAGGTGCGGTTGAATTGACAACTCAACTGTCAAAGATTATAAATACTATTTGGCTCCCCGTGTGTCGAATCAATAAATTGGGTTATTCTTACCCGCGAAGACTATCTCGATCCCTTACGGTTGAGGGTTATCAAGTACCGTTTTCTGGCGCCGTTGCCGGGGAGCATAGCAATATTTACAAGTCTACTTGAGGTATCCTACCTGCTGCACTTTATCCACTATGGGTAAGAAAGGACACCCCAAGGTTCCGATCTTACTATCCACTACAAGAAGAGGTACTGCTCTGAGCACTAGTGCTACACTTGATTCACCTTCCGTTATGAGTAAGTTTGCCTCACCACCACCGCATGATGCTCCTACTGAATCTGTTACTATGTCTGATACTCTTGATGATGCTTCTACTACTTTTGATGATATTAGCTCGCTTGGCTATGCTCTTGAGAAACAAATTGCTGCTGCTGCTAAAAAGTCTAGAATTGAACTTCCTGTTACTCGCTACCCTATTGGTGAAACTTATGATTATCCTCATTTGAGTAAACTCAAGGAGAGTCTCCTTGATGATGATTACTATATACTAGATGAAGATTTATGTAGGGAACTGACAGAGTTTTCCGGCTCTGACCCTGAAGCTATTAAGAAGTTATTTGAAAAACACTCTTTGAAGAACAAAACCGTTCCTAATCCTGAATTTGCTACATCTCCTATATGCATTGATGATCCTGATTATAATTTCTCTGTTGATCTTTCACTTATACCTATGGTTGAAGCTGACCCCTTTTATGGCAGAGAAAATGATGATGCTATTGCACACCTGACTAAACTTGGTGAGTTGGGTAGCCTGTTTACCACAGATGAGAAGATACGATGCTTTTATGTGACCAAGCTTCTTCCTTTCTCCTTGAAGGAGGGTGCTAAAGCCTGGTATGATTCACTCCCATCCGGTTCCATTAAGAGTCCTCAGGATTTAGCTCACTCTTTTGTTGATAAGTACTTTCCTGCTCACATGCAACATGTTGCTTTACAAAGAATTTATAACTTTAAACAGTTGCAGGATGAGTCCCTCCCTAAAGCTTGGGGGAGGTACTGCGGTCTGATTCGGGCTAGACCTGGACATGAAATCCCTAAGAATGAATTAATCGATATATTCTATGCTGGTCTAACTGATGAATCCAGGTCCTATTTGGACAATTGTGCTGGTTGTGTTTTCAGGAAAAGAACTCCGGACGATGCGGAAGATTTAATGGGCAGGATTGCCAATAACCATGAAGATTGGTCCGTCCCTAAACCACATCCACCAACAAAGAAGAGGGGCATGTTTGTTCTAAGCCCCGAGGATATGCGAGAAGCAAAGAAGTCTATTAAAGAGAAAGGTATTAAAGCTGAAGATGTGAAGAATCTACCCCCTATTGAGAAGCTGTGTGAGCCTACCACTCACCCTCCTATGGTAGAGGTACACTCTCTTTTAGATTTCAACGCAAGTGACATCCCTCATGGTAAGCCTCCTGATCAATGTTTAGATGAGTTTGATAATTTTATTATGAAACAGAATCATTTTAATGAGAGGATAGAAAGTCAGTTGCATGATAATTCCCTTGCTATCAAAAGACTGCTTGATGTTTTAGATAGAACAGTTAATGATGTTCAATGTCTTGTGAAGCATTTTCATATGGTTCAAACTCAGCTTGATCAAATTTCTAATGTGCAAAGAGATTTGCTTGCTAACAATGCCAAACAAGATAATTTGCAGGCTTTTGGGATTAAGACCCGAGGAGGAACTAGCACTCAAGATCCTCTCTACCCAGAGGGTCATCCGAGGAGAATCGAGCAAGATTCTCAAATGCAAGAAGAAGAAATTGTTGTCTCTCCAAAGAAGAAGAAGAAACATAAAGAGACTGACAATTCTAATGATCCTATTGCAGATGAAGAGCCAGCTATTGATCCCAACAGTGTATCTATCTCCGATGCTGAGACTGAAGACGGTGCTGAACCTGAAGGTAATGATAATGAGAAGAATGATCCGCCTGAAGTGCGAGAAGAAGAAGCACCTGACAAACGTAAGAGGTACACTAAAGAAGACTTCATCGCGAGAAAACATGGGAAGGAAAGAGAACCATGGGTACAGAAACCCATGCCCTTTCCAGGTAAGTCCATCAAATCTAAAGAAGAAGAGTATTACAATAAGTTTTGTGAGTGGATTAAACCTCTTTTTCTTCAAATCCCTTTGACTGATGATATTAAGTTACTTCCTTATTCAAAATATATGAAACATATTGTCACTAATAAAAGAAAAGTTCCTAATGATGCAATATCTACTATGCTTGCTAACTACTCTTTCAGTGGCAAGATTCCTGAGAAGCTCGGTGATCCAGGTATACCCACCATTCCTTGCTCCATAAAGAATAATTATGTCAAAACTGCTTTATGTGATCTTGGAGCAGGAGTGAGTGTTATGCCTCTCTCTCTTTACGAGAGGCTTTGTTTAGAGAAACTAATCCCTACAGATATCTCCCTTCAGATGGCTGACAAGTCAACCGCTGTTCCGATAGGTATTTGTGAGGATGTTCCCGTAGAAGTTGCTAATTGTTTAATTCTTACTGATTTTGTTGTGCTTGACATGCCCGAGGATGGGAGCATGTCCATTCTTCTTGGTAGACCTTTTCTTAACACCGCAGGTGCTATTATTGATTGCAATAAAGGGAAGGTTACCTTCCATGTGAATGATAAAGAACACACGGTATATTTTCCGAAGAAGATCGACAGGAGGCATGGCCTCAACTCTATAGAGAATATCGAGACCGTGAAAATTGGAGAATGGGACTGTCCACTACATGTGCCTCACAAATACAAAACTATCATGGTAGGGACAATGTCCATCAAAGTAAAGGTTCAGTGATTACTTCGTAAGAGGTGAGACTTTTTGCTCTATATATCGCTTGTTTGTTGGTAAGACTTGATCAACCTTACTAGTGAACATGTTTTATATGGATAAAAAGTTGAGCTTGTTATATTTCCATTTGTTTTTAGTTTTGTCCTACTTGTTGTACCAAGTATTTATGTTTTTGAAGCTTCACAATACTACTAACTGCTTCAAGTTTTCAGAGAGTTTCGCAGCTTTTTGAACTTCGAAAAAATTTCAACAGTGAAGTTTTCAGAAAAATTCCAGAAAAATAAAAATAAAAATTTCCACGACGGGAGAGACCCAGAGGGGCCTGGGGCCAGCCAGGGGGGGCCACCAGTGGCCCAGGCGGCCAGCTGGCGCGGCCCAGCCCCTGGCCGCACCCACAGGGCGCCTGGGGCGCACAGGATCCCCCTCCAGGTATGTCTTCTTCCTCCCTCTCTCTCTTTCTCCAAAAACACGAGTTCTGCTCTTGTTCTTGTGTTCTTGCTGTTCTTGGAGGCGATTCTTCGATCTCTCTCTACAGCCCATCATTTGAGCTGAAATTTTGAGCAAATACTCCCTGGTATGTGACTCCTCCACCCCTCCAATTAGATTTTTGATTGGTGGCCTCATTTGTGAGTATTTAGTAGTTCTTGGTGCTGTAGAGATGAGCTTGCATGCATGTGTAGAAAGTTATTTTCCAAGTTTTGATGCAAGTTTATGCCTTGGGCAAGTGAGTTGAGTAGTTTGCCTTAGCTCACTTTGTTTTAATCCTCGTTTTTGTAAATTGTAAAAAAATTCAGAAATGAGTTTGTTAGGAAGGGCAAAAGGGTGGCTTGAGAAGAGGAGGCCCGCACACTCCGATCGAGTTACTAGAGCCGCAGCTTCACCATCGACTGCTAGGGTGAGCCATAATGAAGATCATGTGCCCCTGGAGTTGTTGGAAGATACAAGTCCAGCACGTGCGATGACATTTCCATGTGATGAATTCATGGAAGCTGCGGGAATCAAGGATGAGTTTTATAATCTTTGTGCTAATGCAGGTTTGACACGACTCGTCACGAGCCGTGTTACTCAGTATCAAAAACTCACCTCTAGTTTCATTAACAGTTTTAGATATAATCCTGATTCAGGTGCTATTGAGTTTAAAATTTATAATGATCTTATCACCATGACTTTGGGAAATTTTTGTGAAATAATAGGTGTGCCGAACGTTGGGAGGACGGCTAGGATGGCCACTCAGCCCTCCGAGCTGAAAACCGTCATCAACTCTCTGTGCAACATGGGTACGAGGGATATTCATCGGTCAAAGATCTCCAGCATCTTATTTCCTCACCTCGGGTATTTTGCATATTATATTGCTAGAGGGGTGTTAGCTCGTGATAACACGAGCAGCATTTCTGCTCCGGATATTGCTATCCTGGCAGCAGCCCTCTCAGGGAGGCCTGATTATAATCTGGGTGCCTTAATTGCTCGATGCCTTGCTATGAACGGTAACAAGGGAGACTTATATGGTGGCGTTTATGCCACACTTATCTTAGAACATCTTGGAGGCACCCCACACCCTGATGATACTCCTTTTACTTATTTAAGCTTTGATCTTGCTGCTATGAAAAGGCATAAGTTTGTTACCATGGGTTCTGAACTTGATAATCTTGTTTATATCTTGCGTTTCGGAACTACTGCGGAACGCGAGATCCGTCTACCTGCACCTCTTTTGTTTGATTTTTCTCGCAGGAACGGATGGTCTTTTGATGTTGTTCAGTTCGATGAGTTCATGGTCCAGCATCAGTTTCATAACCGCATGGAGGGGGTTGTGCCCGACGAGGAGGAGCACGGTGAGTTACCACCTTTTCAGGAAGAGACCGCCACCGAGTTTGGTGAAGGTTCTTCCTCTATTTGGCGTTCGTAACCTTCCTCGTGGGAGACTCCGAGGAGTTCGGTGTACGCGCCAGCATCCTTCTACGACCCTTGGACTCACCACCATACCCCTGGAGCAGGAGGCTCCTGGGGGCAGTAGCTGCTACCAACTTAGGCCAAAAGCCTAAGCTTGGGGGAGTACGTGCCCTTCTCACTTTTCCATTGTATTATCCGTTTTATTCACTTTGATCTTTTCGAAGTTTTTGCCCGTTCTTCTTTGTTTCTCTCTTTGCAAAAACAACAAAAAGATTTTCTCTTTCTTTTGCTTTTATTCAACCTTTGAAAAAAAACCAAAAAGATTTCCTTTCTCTCTTTAGTTTGCTTTGTTTTCAGAGATCAGCTCGAGTCCGTGATGGCATTTAATTACATTTCCCACGTTCGATCGTGCAAGTGACAAGCAGTAATGACGAAGATCGACTGAAGGGGAGCAACAAGGAAGACCGGTATGAACTCTTTTTGTTTCTACTTTTGTACATATGCCTATACTTATGATCTAGAGACCAGCTTGTAGCGACATAGTGCTATGATTACAATGCTCTTCCAGCGGTTCATGTTTTCCTTGTGGCTAGTCTCGAATAACTAGAGTATATAATGTGTTATTGAAATGATCTACATGCATTGCACTGTTCATAGTCTGGTATATTAAGGTGGTATTTCCCTTTAGAGAATTTTTGGATTGACTTGGCACATGCTTACACATGTTTAAGACTAAAAAGTCTACTCTGCCTTGATGATCTTTGAGTTTTAGAATAGTTATATCACTTTCATGCCCGATTCAATGTTGGTTTGTTGCTCTGCATGATTATGACCGTTATTGCTTTCTAGTTGGTCGCTTCCCAGTCTTTTGCTAAACATCCACCTGTACTAAGCGGACTGACTGCTTGTGCATCCAAATCCTTAAAACCAGTTATGCCATATGAGTCCACTATACCTTCCTATACATGGTATTTACCTGCCATTCCTAACGAAGACTTTCGTGTACCATCTCGAAATTAATCAAAAGCATTTCTCTTTTGTGCCTATGTTTTAGCTCATGAGGAAGTAGTAGTTAATTCATAATCTTTTTAAGTTGGACAAGTTTCACCCTTGGATTGCATGTATAATGTGCAAACCTCTAATACGAAAAGGAACTGGCATTGAGTGCGCCCGGCTCAAAAAGATAATATAACAAACAAACCCTCCTTCACGCTTTGTTCATGAGAAATCAGAAAACTTTGGCAGTGATAAACAAAGGAGATTAAGAGGATGTGATCGTCCTCATGCGGGAGCCATTCCTCGAGACTTGTCCACTCAAAAAGTGATTGAGTTATCTACTAGCATTCGTTGACGAAATATGCACTTCTCAAAACATGTTTACTTCTGTTTTTAAAACCAAGAGCTCTGGTACATGTTTAGTTTTTGTTTCCGATCACGGGTTTTCAACTTTGCCAACAAAAGCCATGGTTCGAGAGTCTCCACCTTCTTTCTTCAAGGCACCAACTAGGAGAGCATAATTGTCATTCTGAGTGTAATGTGCATTGTCCCAAAGTATTACATTGTCTTCTGCATACTTGTGATATGATTTATTCTGAAATTCTTAGTTCTAGTCTCCTTTAAAACTCTGGAGGAGTTTCTGCATTTATGTTTTGCTTCACTCATGGAGACTAGCGAGATACCACCCTAGTATGCTCAAGCTATGTGCAATGTAATCTTGTCTTGATTTTCAGTAGTATATTATTTACTTTTAAGTATTTGTGACTAGTCACTTGAAAGAAGGATTGCTCCTTGCATTGTCCTCATAGTACTGTTTCAATACTTGCTAAACTCTTTTCGTAGTACATGCTTATATACATCTAATGAAGCAAAAGAGTTTGTCAAAGTTTTCTTTGTCGCGTCCAGTTCGTTGAACTGAATTGCTTGAGGACAAGCAATATGCTAAGCTTGGGGGAGTTGATACATCTCAAACGTATCTACTTTTCCAAACACTTTTGATATTGTTTTGATCTCATTCTTGCATGATTTGAACTAAACTAACCCGGACTGATGCTGTTTTCAGCAGAGCTGCCTGTATGGTTTTATTGTGTGCAGGAAAATGGATTTTTAGGTATCTCAGAAAAATCCACGAAAAATCACAGAAAATCCACGCACCCGAAGGAACCAGGTGCCAGAAGTGGGGCCAGAGGGGGGCCAGGCGGTGCCCAGGCGCCCCCCCCCCCCCCTGGGCCGCGCCGGGGGGGCGCCTGGGTGGGTCCCACACCCCCTGGTGCCCTACTTTGCCTCGTATTTTTACTCGCGACGCAGAAACCCCAGATCAGAAGTTCTTTCGCAGTTTTCCGTCGCGGAGCCGCCGCCACCCTCTGTTCTTCCTCGGGAGGGCTAATCTGGAGGCTGAATCGGCCTCCGGAGAGGGGAGATCGTCGCCATCGTCATCACCATCACCACTCCATCATCCCTCCATGACTTCTCCCTCCATGTGTGAGTAATTCCCCTGCTGTAGGCGAAGGGGATGGTAGGGATTGGATGAGTTAGATCATGTAATAGTTTATCAGATCGTTGGGGGCATGTTGCCTATCATCTACTATGGTGTTTATCATCTTTGCTTCAACTTGTTATTCTTAATGCTTGACACTTAGGGCCCGAGTGCCATGATTTCAGATCTGAACCATATGTGTTTGTATGAATATATTTGTGTTCGTGATCCTATCTATGAGTTGTTTGCACCTATTACGGTTCGGAACCGGCGATCCCAAAAGTGACAGTTTGGGACACCAAAGGGGATGGTCCGTAGTTTGAGGATTACATGTATCCATTGAGTTCATTGCTTTGTTCCGGTGCTCTTTGACAGGAGCACCTTAATCTCCATTAGTTCCTTTTGGCCCCGTTCGTAGCGGGATGGTAGGACAAAAGATGTTGTGCAAGTTCTTATTGCAAGCACGTACAACTACCTATGGGATACATGCCTAATGTTTGATATTTGCCTAGATGATCATTACTTTTCCGTGTGCCGTGCCCCAAGTTAGAATCTATCTCATCCATGCAGCGCCCAACCATCCATCTCCCTAGCCTACAGTGTTTTAAATCCTGCTTGTCACTAGTTGCTATTCTTGCCATTTACTTTTGCTATTTACTTTTACTGTTACTTTTACTATCACTATCATATCACTGTTACCACTTATCTTTTGTTGCAAGTGAGTATATTTCAGGTGCGGTTGAATTGACAACTCAACTGTCAAAGCTTATAAATACTCTTTGGCTCCCCGTGTGTCGAATCAATAAATTGGGTTATTCTTACCCGCGAAGACTATCTCGATCCCTTACGGTTGAGGGTTATCAGCAACAGAGATGCTTCAGGAAGAGTGGCCAAGTGGGCCATAGAGCTGGCCCCCTTCACCATCTTCTACCAGCCATGCACCACCATCAAGTCATAGGCATTGGCCGACTTCCTCGTCGACTGGGCCGAAACCCGATACCTGCCGCATGTTCCAGACTCAACCCATTGGCGGATGCACTTTGACGGGTCAAAAATGCGCACCGGCCTAGGAGCCGGCGTCGTCCTCACCTCCCCCAAAGGCGACAAGCTCAAGTATACCCTACAGATCCACTTTGCCGCCTCCAACAACGTGGCCGAGTATGAGGCACTTATCCACGGGCTCCGGATGGCCAAGGAGATTGGCATCCGCCGAGTGTTGTGCTATGGTGACTCAGACTTGGTTGTCCAGCAGTCGTCTGGGAACTGGGATGCCAAGGACGCAAACATGGCAAGCTATCGCTTCCTTGTCCAGCAGATCAGTGGACAATTTGATGGCTGCGAGTTCCTCCATGTACCACGAGCCGACAACATGCAAGCCGACACCTTGGCACGAATCGGCTCCACCCGCCAAGCAATACCAGCCGGCGTATCTCTTCAATGCCTGCGCAAGCCGTCTATCAAGCCTTCACAAGAGTCAGAGTCAATCTTCATACCAGCCGACCCTGGAGCAGGCGGCCTCGCAGCTTCAGCAGCCGGCCCAGAGACTGCTCCAGCAGGCGGCCTTGACACTCCAACTCCAACAGACGGACCACCTACAGCTGCGCCGGTTCCTGGCCCGGGAACTGCTCCAGCAGGCGGCCAGGAAGCGCCTGTTCCAGCAGACGGCTCAGGGACTTTGGACGCACAGCAGACGGCTCAGCCCAGCCCTCCGCCTCCCAGCCCAACCACCCTGGTGTGATGGCCTGGCTTAATAGGGATGATAGACTACTCATATCAATAAGGAATTCCTTCTTTTCCGGGAGCCCATTCGGATAGAACTCCAAAGTTAAGCGTGCTCAGCTTGGAGTAGTTTCAGGATGGGTGACCGACCGGGAAGTTGCTCCCGGGTGCGCACGAGTGAGGGCAAAGTGCGCAGAAAAGACTAGTATTGATATGTGAGGCCAGTCTAGATCCCGCCAGGAGTAACGACCACCGGCGCATGTGTCCGGGGCGTTACAAGTTGGTACCAGAGCCGACCCTCGCGGTTACACGGATGTTTGCGGACAGTTTGCAGTCATGTTGTGCATGACGTTTGTGACCCGTCGTGGCACACGGCATGGCACATGTGCTGTCCTGGAAGCACAGACGGTTGTGCCAAGAGGGAACGTTCCTGTGGCCCGACGAGGACGTCGGTTCCTCTGAGTGAGGGTGTATGTGATGGCCTGGCTTAATAGGGATGATAGACTACTCATATCTATAAGGAATTCCTTCTTTTCCGGGAGCCCGTTCGGATAGAACTCCAAAGTTAAGCGTGCTCAGCTTGGAGTAGTTTCAGGATGGGTGACCGACCGGGAAGTTGCTCCCGGGTGCGCACGAGTGAGGACAAAGTGCGCAGAAAAGACTAGTACTGATATGTGAGGCCAGTCTAGATCCCGCCAGGAGTAACGACCACCGGCGGGTGTGTCCGGGGCGTTACACCTGGTCTCTCTGGCCGAAGCAACAGGAGTCTCAACGCCGTCTTGGGCACAGCCAATCCTCATATTCCTGCTCAGAGGATAGCTACCAGTAGAAGAAACTTTGGCACGACCAGTTCAACGCCGAGCTTCAGCATACACCATAGTCAACAAAGAGCTTGTCAGGAGAAGCGCAACGGGCGTCTTCCAGCGCTGTGTAGAAGCAGAAAAGGGGATGGCTATCCTGAAGGACATTCACCAAGGGGAATGTGGCCACCACGCGGCCTCAAGATCCCTCGTCGCCAAAGCTTTCCGCCACGGTTTCTTCTGGCCGACTGCTTTGCACAATGCCAAAGATTTGGTAGGAAAGTGCAACGGCTGCCAGCGCTTCAGTTCCAAGCAACACTTGCCGGCTTCTGCACTCAAGACTTTTCCGATCACTTGGCCATTTGCCGTCTGGGGCCTGGATATGGTAGGCCCTTTCAAGACAGCCAGAAGAGGCTTGACACATTTACTAGTGGCAATAGATAAATTCACCAAGTGGATCGAAGCCAAACCAATCAAGAAACTCAATGGCCCAACTGCTGTGACATTCATCGCAGACATCACAGTCCGGTATGGTATACCGCACAGTATCATCACCGACAACGGCACAAATTTTGCCAAAGGTGCACTTGCCCGTTTCTGTGCAACACAGGGCATCCGACTGGACCTAGCGTCCATTGCCCACCCACAGTCCAATGGCCAAGTCGAGCGCGCCAACGGCCTTATCCTGTCCGGCATCAAGCCCCGGCTGGTCGAACCATTGGAGCGGTCAGCCGGTTGCTGGATCGAAGAATTGCCGTCTGTCCTTTGGAGCCTCAGAACCACTCCGAACAAATCCACCGGCTTCACTCCTTTCTTCCTCGTGTACGGGGCCGAGGCTGTCATCCCAACAAATGTTGAGTTTGACTCACCTCGTGTCACCATGTATACGGAAGCCGAAGCCAAAGAAGCACGCGAAGACGGCGTGGACCTGCTGGAGGAGGCCCGGCTGGTAGCACTCAGCCGCTCCACCATCTACCAGCAAGGTCTCTGTCGCTATCACAGCCGGCGAGTCAAGCCATGCTCCTTCCGCGAGGGGGACCTTGTGCTCCGGCTGATCCAGCGAACAGCCGGCCAGCACAAGCTCTCGGCTCCTTGGGAAGGACCGTTCATCGTCAGCAAGGTACTAGGCAACGATGCCTACTACCTCATTGATGCCCAGAAGCCAAGAGCACGCAAGAGGGACGACTCAGGCAAGGAGTCGGAGCGCCCATGGAACGCAAATCTACTTCGTCGCTTTTATAGCTGAAAGACAGTATGTGTCACGCTATCTAAATTATTTTGAGAACCAATGGGACCCCCGAGGAGTTCTCGGGGACTGCCCAACCCTTTATCTATATGATAAGAATTATGCCCGTGAATGATTATTGTTCACTCCTTTGTCCGGCACCGGAGCCTAGCAGACGGCCCGGGGACTGGCCGCCTAGCCCTATGTCTAGGAATTCTCCTTAAATAGTCGGACAAGTAATGTGATGGCATCCAAGCCCTCTCCCGCATTAAGTCACAGACTCGCAGAACGCGGTTGTCCGACTGGCAGGAGCCGAAGGCAAGAAATGGTGCCCACATGAAAATGGCTAAGAAAAAAGACATAGGGCAAGCCGGCCCCACACACGAGCAGCCGGCTATCAAACAGCCGGCCAGCCAGTTCTGGGCTTAGCCGCGCCACCTTCCAGAAGGCAGAATACTTGCCTACCCTGAAAACGGCCAAGTTCCTGACCCAGCCACAGAATCACAGAGTGGCTGTATGGCTGGCAGAGCGGCAGTTAAAGGAGACGGCAAAAGGAAAATTCGCCATAAGGAATCTAGGGCGAGGCTAATCCTAGGACTCGGCACAATTGCATAAAAACCATGCAGCATTAAAAGAATATTTACATCCAAAAGGCCTCAAGGGCCGCCTTGCAGTAACAACTTACTGATACACCCAGCGGGTGGAATTGTTCAGATTAACCCTACAAAGTCTTACAGAGAAACAGGAACCGAAAGGTACAAAAGAAAAAACTTAAGGCGCAGCAGGCTGGGCAGGCGGCACGACGGAGCCGACTTCCGAGGGGGCCGCCTGGTGGGTCTCGGTCTGGCCGCTTCCTCCGGCAGGCGGGGCCACCACACCTGGTCCGCTTGTCGAGGACTGGTCAGGCTGGCAGCTAGCAGACAGATCCGCCTCCTAGGAGCTAGCCTCCTCGTCGTTGCCTTCCTCCTCCTCGTCCCCTTCACTGGAGGCGATATCCTCGTCCGGCTCCTCCGACGCCGCCAGGTCCAGCCCGAAGTTGCTAGGCGGCACCACATGGCCCCTGTCGTCCAACTCCGGGATGAAGACGGAGGTGTCGGCGTACTCGGCAAGGGCGGCGGCGCGTTGGACGAGCTCCTTATGCACCACAGCCAACTCAGGCTGGGCTTCCACATGGAAGGTCTCCAGCTGATCGAGGCTCAGGCCCGGATACCAGCTCTTGACAAATTCCAGAGCGGTCCACGTGCCAGCCCTCGCTGCGGAGCCCTTCCAAGCCTCGAAGCGTCGGCCGGCCGCCTCCAGCCAGTCGACAGTCCGACTGGGAGTGCGGAGTGCCGGCACACCTGGCCAGAGGGCGGCCAGGACCTGGGCACCCGCATGCTGCAGGCGGCGAAGCAGACGGCGGACCGGCAAGAGACGCACCCGAATGGCAAGAAGCTCCTCGGCCGGGGTCCTGGGCGCGTTGGGTGCGATCGCCCAGCCCGCCTGGCGCCCCGCAGCATTCTCGGCCTCGATGGCCTGGGTGGCGGCCACAGAGTAGCCCGGGAAGAACTCTGCCAAAATTAGAAGAAGGATCAGAAGAAAAGAAAGACGGCTATTACAAACGGCAAGTACAAGAGGAAAGGATAGACATCTCACCGTCAACCATGTCTCCAATGGCTACGTAGCCATCTTGGAGAGCCGCCTCCTTCTCGGCCCAATTCGAGCGCTTGGTCTCGAATTCGGCCCGCAGAAGTGTCTCGGCGTCCGACATCTTCCCGAGCTCGATCTTATGGGCCACCTCCTGGTCCGCCAGCTCCTTGGCCAGGCGGTCGCGGTCCTGAGCGGTAAGACCACGCTCTCGCTCCTTAGCAGCCAGCTCCGACTGGGCCTCGCCCAGCTGGTTGCGGAGGTTGGCTGCGACCGCTGGCAAGAGAGGAAGAAAAACAACAAATGTCAGCAGCAAAAAGATAACCTTGGAGTTCCAAGCCGCCTGCTCAGCAGCCGGCTCGGAACTCGGGGACTACACCCAGCGGGTGCGCAGACGTGCCCCCGCAAGGAGAAGAGGAGAAGCACTCACCTTGGTTGTCTTCCAAGGCAGCCTGCAGCTGCGCCAGCTCCTGGCGCTGAGCGTTGTAGGAGGCCACGCGGAGGTTTTGTTACTCCTGCAACAAGACGCAAGATCAGCCCACGACACGCACTTTGGAGTTCCAAGCCGCCTGCTCAGCAGCCGGCTCGGAACTCGGGGACTACACCCAGTGGGTGCGCTGACGCGCCCCCACAGAAGAAATTGGAGGAATAAAAACAGAAGAACACGAAGCAAACGTACCCGAACGGAGGACCGCGTAGCCACGAACTCCTGCATCGCCGTCTGCACGACATTGCCCAAGGAGTTGAAGCGGTCGAGGACGTCCCGCGACGCAACGATCAGTGCGCCACCACCTCCGGGCCTCCAACCTGACGGCGCCGCGCTGGTCGCCTCATTCTCCGGCATGGACGAGCTGGCCCCGCCGGCTTCCGCCTGCTGCGGCACGGAGACCGCCCTCGCAGGGCGCGGACGGGCTGGGGCTCGGTGGGCTGGCTACGCGCCAGTCACCAGCGCGCCCCCTGCTGGCGGCACCTCCGTCCCCGCTGGCCGGCTGCCCTGCTCCCCAGCAGTCGGCGCAGGGGGCGGTACCGGCATCTCCAGGATGACGCAATCGTCCCCCCCCCCCCGTCACCTGGAGCCGGCTGCTCATCAGCAGCCGGCGCTTGGGCCGACGGCTCCAGAGAGCCTGCCTCCGGGAGGACGATGCGGCCCGTTGGCTACTGGGAGCCCGCTTCCTGCTCCCGGGTTCGGGCCGCGTCTGCCTGGGCCTTATTGGCGGCTTCGGCCTCCGCCCTGGCGGCGGCATCGACCACCGCTCGCTCACGATCTGCAGCCTCGCTCTCCGCGCATGCCTCGCGGGCGTTCCTCTCCGTCGCCTCCCGGAGCGCGACGGCTGGATCCACGCGAGGGGGCACGGGAGGGGCATCCGTGCCTCCCACAACAGAGCCCGCTGGCACCCGTGAGAGGGAAAGCGGCGCGCTGCGAGGATATCCCAAAGAAACGGGGAGTCAACCAAGAGGGGATCGGCTAAGAAAGCTGAGCATCACACAAAGGAGGGATGCAAAACACTTACCCGGACACGATTGGCCTGTCCTTGGGCAGCTTGGGCACATTCGCCCTGGCGGCCGCCTCCCGACGCCTCGTGGCAGCGGTCGACAGCCGGAGCTTCTTGGGCGGGGCACTAGACGGCCCCGAGGAGGACCGTCGTTTCCCATCGCCGGCTGTGCCACACGGCTCGGCCTGCTGGCTGGCGCGGACGGGTGCCTCCTCCACCTCCTCGTCATCATCCGGCCAGCTCTCAACGCCGCCTTCTGGCAGGCCGACCGATGGCCGGTCCCCCGCTGCCTGTCACCTCCTCCTCCTCCATGGCGGCGGCCCCAAGATCGGGGTCGCTTGTGTCGCTCTGGGAGCGATTCGGCTCCAGGGGCGGCCCGACTGGTCAGAGCCCGGCGCCGGCTGGCCGGGGAAGATCTGAACAAGATATCAGGATCAGACGGCTACAACAGCCGGACGGAAAAGAAAGAAAAGAGAGGGTTGAAGAGCTTACTGCGGGCGGCTGGTTGCCGCGGCTGTACGGCGGTTTGCCGAAGGCCCAGCCGGAGTCGGAGACCCTGCAGCTGGAGATGTGGTTCACCAAGCGAGCTACCTCCCTGTATGGCAGGGGCTTGGTGCACGTCCGGCTGGGGTCCCGGCGCCCGCTCATGTCGCAGATCAGATGACGGCGGCGCTGTAGCGGCAGCACTCGACGCTCAGCAAATGTGAGCAACAGATCCTCGAAGACGAGGCCCTTGATGTCCTTCAGCTCCCAGAGACGGTGCAACACGATGGAGGCTCCTTCCGTGAGGGAGGCAAGCCGGGCCCTCCAGGGGTCGCGAGGCTCAGCAGGCGGCCCAGGCACCCACTCCGGCAGGCAGATGAAGTCCTGCTCAGGGTCGACATTGGAGACGTAAAAATGTGTCTTCTGCCACTGTTTTACTGACCCCACAAGCTGCGGCGCCGGGAAGAAGTTCCTCGTCCCACTGCGCTTCATCGCAATGCACCCCCCGCACTGGACGGGCATGCTCTGGACGGCGGTGCCGAGCTTCACGTAAAAGAGCTTGGTCCAAAGCTCTATGGTGGGGAGGATGCCGAAGTACGCTTCGCAGAGGACGACGAAGGACGAGAGCGTCATCACCGTGTTCGGCGTATGGTGGTGAGGTTGGATGTGGAAGAATTCTAGGAAGGATCGGAAGAAACCGCTCGCCGGAAGGCCGAAGCCGCACGAGAAGTGTGAGCGGAAGACGACCCGCTCGCCCTACCGTGGGGCCGGCCTGATCTCCTCCACCGGCGCCAGGCGCACGGCGACCCTGTTGGCCGGGGGCAACTTCCGCGACCGCCGGAGGACGTCGATGTGCTCCTCCAGGACCTCGCTGCCGTCCCACTGGTCGTGGTGTCGGGGAGGTGCTGGGGCGGACATGGCTCGGGCGGCTGCTCACTGCGACGTCGGCGAGAGGAGCGGGAGGAAGCAAGGAAGAAGAAGGAGGACGGGGAGGAGCGAGCACGAGAACGGTGCCAGCTCCTCTCCCCCGGCCTATTTATAGGCCCGGGGCGGCGAAGCCGAGGGGATGGGCGTGGGATCAACCGCTCCATGCCTCGCACGACCCCCGCTTTTCGCGCGCATTAAATGCGCGTGGGAGGGTAATCGATTACCCCTGCCACTCTGGATTCGCGCAAGGACCGAGGCCTTGTAGTGGCGGGCCCCGGCCCACTGTTACGTCCCGTCACGCGCGTGGGCTGGCAGGCCGATGCGACGGGGTGGTGATGCATGGGGAGCTGCCAATGGTCGGCAGGCCTGCTCGACTGCCTGCCGACCAGGCGGCGCCTTCCCCCCGAAGATTCAAAGACGACGGTTCGGCTGTCGGAGACCGGCTCCATCAACGCAGGGCCGGCTACCCGCAGACGGATCTCTACGGAAGACGGGCGAATGATGCTTAGCCTGCCTGGTGAGAGAAGCTGCTGGAACCCCTCGGCCCTCCAGCGCCCGCCGCGGAGTTCCACCAGCTTCAGGGACTACTGTCGGAGATATTGACCATGGGTACCCTCGGTGACCACCCTTGGTATTTCAAGACAAATTGTGGCTGCCCTCTCCACCCCGGCCGTCTTCTCATCAGGTCGCCTCCTAGGGTAGCCTGCCCTAGGAGCCGGCTGCCAGCAGGCGGCAGGGACCCAACAGGCGGCGGCGCCAACAACAACAGTTAGCAGACGGTCTCACGTCCCTCCCTCGGGACGCGTTCTGGGGGACCCCCACGCAGCAGAGACATGGCTACAGGTGAACATGTCCTTAGGGAATCTATAAGGGCGTGGCTACAGTGAACGTGTACCTTATGAATATCTCCTAAGCGGTGTGTCACTGTAGCCGTGCTGCTCGTGACCAAGCATCAGTCAGAGGAGGCCACGATCCCACTACTCACAGACGGCGGGGCCAGCAGGCGGCTGGCCCCATCGGCCAGCGAGTAGCTCATAAACAAGCCGCCCCTGGCAGACGGCCAGGGGAGATGGCCGCTTGGTAGCAGGTGGAAAACCTCACCCTGGAAGTTTGAACCTCATCAAGATGATAAGACAGGGCGTGGCGGCAGCGTACGGCGGGAGGCGGCGGCACTGTAGCCATTTCCCTCCTGACGAGGTTGTGGTCAGCAGTGGTGCATCTACACTGAAAGACAATCACGTGGGCCCGCAGGCAGCGGGCCCCAGCACGCAGGTGGCAAGGCTGGCACCGGAAGACACTGACGGCTGGGAGCCACACCGTCGAGATTACCATTGTACCCCTAGGGGTAGGTCTATATAAACCCCCCGGGGTCCTCCATGAGGAGGGGTTAGAAGGTTGGAAGATTGGACTCAGAGAGAGAGAGAGAGAAAGAGATAGGAACCCTAGCAACCTTCTCCGATCCCTAGAGCGTAGGAGGTGAGCTAGCCTTGTTCATCTTCTTCCTCTAGACCACGCAGCTCGAGGAGCAACCTTGTAGCTACCATAGTGACATCAGTCATGACACGGAGCCCCCGCCGAGCAAGACTATGGGTGTTATCTCCACGGAGAGCCCCGAACCTGGGTAAGATCCATAGGCGTCCTAAGTTTCACCTCATCCCGCTTCCCGAGGCCGGCGACGTTCTTTTGACCCCATGCATGATAAGCCATCCATTGGCATATGTCGCTCTAAAACCCCGACAGCTCTGGAACAGGCTCCAAGATGGGATTCCACGGGAACATAAGGTTGTGGCGGTGGAATTAGGGTTTCATCTGTTTCCTCGATGTTTTCAGGGTATGAGAGTATATATAGGCCGAAGAGGGGCACCGGGGGAGCAATAGGTGGCCCACGAGGGTGGGGGCACGCCCCCTGCCCTAGTGGCCACCTCCTTTGCTTCATGGCATGTACTCCAAGTCTTCTGTGTTGATATTGTTCCAAAAATAACTCTCCTGAAGGTTTCATTCTGTTTGGACTCCGTTTGATATTCCTTTTTTGCGAAACACTGAAATAGGCAAAAAAAAATAGCAACCTGGCCTTGGGTTAGTAGGTTAGTCCCAAAAATAATATAAAAGTGTATAATAAATCCCATTAAACTTCCAAAACAGAATATATAATAGCATGGAACAATCGAAAATTACAGATACGTTGGAGACGTATCAGGTATCAGGCGGCCTGTGAAGCCCGTGATGCCGCCTGGAAAAGGAGAAGGTGGAGCTTTGGGGGCGGGCGCGTCATCATGCGGAGGAGGTGTACGAGGACAGGTACTTTGCGAGGAAGGCCAAAGGCGCTAGGCGCCTCATCGCTGCATGGAGGTGGGCCGATAAGCTCCAGCGTGCCACCCACGAGGAGCTCCGGTGGGCGCCCAACGAAATGGCAAGATCGCCCGCGCTCGTCCGCCAGCAAGAGGCAGATCGGTACGTCAAGCGCTGCGAGGCAGAGGAGACGGAGTATTTCCTCCACGCTGGGATGACACCTCACATCAGGAGTGATTATTAGTTTTAGTATTGTTCGTTTTCAATTTTATGCATTGTACCTAGCAGTTAAGTATCATCACGTATATGTGATGAATTCCATTTTCTATCTGTTTTTGTATACTAATTTGAATCTAGTTGTTATCATCCACATATGCAGAATGGAAAGCATATATACACACATTGAAACAAAACATATAAGAATGGAAAACAGAGTACGCACATTGAAACAAAGGAATTAACAGAGCAATACTATGATTGTTGTTAATACATAGTTATCCATGTCGAAACGACTCAACAAAATAAAACGCATCCATGAGACCATGACCAACGGCCCTTGCCTATGGTAGCTCTTGGCTCTGCCTGAACTCGTGCACGTATTCGTCCAAGCGGTCGACACGCTCGCGGTACATCTGGAGTGCGATCTCGAGCTCCAAGTTGGCTATTTCATCGGAGATCACCAACTCGAGGATGCGACGGCCATGTTCCTCTACTGCGCCTAGGTGGACACCTGGGCCAAGGAGGCGGTCGAGCCTACGGACCAGCGCGTTGGCATCCAGCCGGCCGCGGACAGGGAGATCATCCACCAATGTTTCGACGTGTTTGGTCTTAACGACTACATCGTCAACATATGCCTCTACTGTCTTGCCAATTTGTTTTTCTAAGCATGTTTGAATCATGCGTTGATATGTGGCGCCAGCATTTTTAAGTCCAAAGAGCATAGTGTTGAAACAAAAAGGACCGTACGGGGTGATAAATGTCGTTGCGGCCTGATCGGATTCCTTCATCTTTATTTGATGGTATCTGGAGTAAGCATCCAGGAAACACAACGAGCCGTGTCCGGCCGTTGCATCGATAATTTGATCGATGCGGGCCAGAGGAAAGGGATCCTTAGGGCAAGCCTTATTTAGGTCTGTAAAATCGACACAGAGGCACCAGGATTTATCCTTCTTCGGTACCATGACTAAGTTGGCTAGCCAATCTGGATGTTTAATTTCTCTGATAAATCCGGCTTCTAATAGCTTGTCTAGCTCCTCTCCCATTGCTTGTCTTTTGGATTCAGAGAATCGTCGCAGTGACTGCTTGACAGGTTTGAACCCTTTGGTAATGTTGAAGCTGTGTTCGGTCACCCTGCGTGGGATTCCTGGCATATCTGAAGGGTGCCAAGCAAATATATCCCAATTTTCGCGAAGAAAGGCGTGTAACGCACTATCTACCGCCAGATCCAGTTGTGCCCCGATAGACGCTGTCTTATTAGGGTTCGTTGGGTGCACCTGGAATTTTACAATTTCATTTGCTGGCTTGAAGGAGGTAGATTTCAATCTTTTGGCAAGGATTACATCGTCCTTGTCCTTCATAGATCGTAAGGTGGTTAGTTCCTCGGCCGCGAGGGCTTCGGATAATGCTGCCAGGGCTAAGGATGCCGGGTTATTTTTGGCGTGGAGTGCTCGGTCCGGATCACTTGTTACTGTGATTACTCCATTGGGCCCTAGCATTTTAAGATTCATGTATCCATAATGGGGTATGGCTTGAAAGCGTGAAAAAGCATCCCGTCCTAAAAGTGCGTGGTATCCGCTATTGAAGGGAACAATGTGGAAGAGCAGTTCCTGTGACCTATAATTCTCGGATGTGTCGAATACTACATTGAACTTAATCCTTCCCGAACAACGGGCTTCCCGGCTGGGAATAATTCCCCTGAAGGTTGTGTTAGTGTGCTCAATGCGGGATTTTTCAATCTGGATTTTTACAAGCATTTCCTCGTATATGAGGTTGAGTCTGCTTCCTCCGTCCATAAGTACTTTAGTGAGGCAAAAGTCGTCTACTATTGGATCTAGTACAAGAGCTGCTTTTGCTCGGACCGCCCAGACTCGAGGTGCGTCTTCGACAGAAAAGCTAATTGTTGCGTCGCTCCATGGGCTTGCAGAGCTAATTTGATAAACCTCGGCAAGTTCGCGATTTGCTCTCTTGCGGTGGTTGTTTGAGGAGAATGTCTCGAAGACAGTGAAGACACCAACTTCCTTCTCCCCTGATACTTCGGTGGCGAGGATTGCTGCACCGCTCTTTGCTACCTGCCGGAGTACCCAACATGCCCTAAGGCGGTGGTTTGGGATATTGTCCGGGGCTGCATGTATTTGGCAAGGTTTATTGAGCAGTTCATCTAGTACGAACCTGTGTCCTGTAGAAGGTTTGTTCTTCTTGCCGATAGGAATATTATCGGATGACCCGCTAGGGTATGTCCATTTAGCCTTAACAATGTTTTGTCCGAATATGGACTGTTCTAGAGGTGTATTCTGGGCTTTCCAAGTGTTTTCCATTGCGCAGTACTTTCGTACTAAGTGTGACATGTCTGTGAAACTCAGAACACGACGTCAGTTGAGGGCGTTCCAGACTCCCTTATATGTACAGTTGCGATGAAATAAGTGGATCGCATCGTCATCGCAGTGGTCCTTAATCTTATTCTTGACAAGCAGGAATCTGGCCCAAAAGTGGTTGACCGTCTCCGTGGGCTGCTGTTATATGTTCATGAGATTATTTATGTCCGGAGATCCAGATTTACTTGGAGAGGTTTTTCCGGGGTGGGTGGGTGTTGGTAATTTTAAGTCCCGACCCAACGTGGTATTTAGGGTTTTGACAACCTCTGCTGTGGATGATCTAGGCTCGGCAAGATCTGATCATTCCGTGGGCCCAGCGTCAATCCCAGAGCCCGAAGAACACAATGTGCCACCCGACAGGGGTGTGTTCGGATCGACGGGTTCGGAGATCTGAACTGTGACGGTCTCCGTCTCTAGAGGGGGAGTATCTTTGGCTCCGTCCTCGACTGCCGCCACTAGATGAGTGACCGGGATGGGATCAATCTCATCCTGACCGGATTTAGGTCCGATTTGATCTCCTGGCAATGAAAGCCCGAGGACGGTGATGCGATCCAGCAGCTCGTTTAAGGGTGAGAGATCTGCCGAGGTTGCATCATCGGAGTGGCCGGAGTCAACATCAGGGTGATGCTCAATGACCACAGGGAGTGCGCCCGGCCCGGAAGCCATGCGTGCGCATACAGCAAACCCACCGAGTTGGAGAACCTGGCCAGTGGCCAAGTTCTTTCCGAGGGTGATCTCATCGTTGATGACGAGATGTGCCATCAATCGCTTATTGTGAGCGCACAGCGGAGCTCTCAATGAAAGCACCATTGTCAGTGTCAAAACCGGAAGATCTCGGGTAGCGGGGCCTAAGTTATGCGTCTAAGGACCGATGGTAACAAGAGACTGGGGACACGATGTTTACCTAGGTTCAGGCCCTCTCGATCGAGGTAATACGCTACTTCTTGCTAGATCAATTTTGATGAATATGATTACAAGAGTTGATCTACCTCAAGATCGTAATGGCTAAACCCTAAAGCCTAGCCTATGGGGATGTTATGATTCTGATCTTCCCCTCCACAGACTAAACACTCCGGCTTACATACACGCCGGAGGGTGCCTAGGGTTACAAGGGTGACTTGGGGAGGAAGTAATAGTTACATCCGGACATCATGCCTGCCTTTCTACGTACATAGGAGTCCTGACCGAATACGGGGGAGAGTCTTCTACTTCCATCTTCGTGCCCCATCAATACGGCCTAGCTTCATCGACCCGGACGACTGAGGACCCCTGAATCTAGGACTCCCTCAGTCGCCCTCCCTCGTCCACCACGATCTCCACCTTCCATTACTAAAATTTTCAGTAGTCGCGGTGGTATCCTCAAACACCAACCCCCCCCCTCCATAGTCCCCCACCCACCTCCTCCCCCTCTCGAACCCTAGCTCCCGGCCGCCGCCGTCACCAACCCCTGCCGGTCTGCCCATTCCTCCTAGCTTAGATAATAAAGTTCAGGTTACCCAGCGATTCCCATATCGTCGCCCCACTCCCTTGAGTTTTTAGATAAGGCATGCGGTGTCCCTCCCCTCTAGATCCACATCCCCTGCTACAGAATGTCGCAGCCTAAGCTGGACCACGTATCCCTGGGAGCCTGACGAGCGTTCGACCAAGAAGAGGTTTGTCATGGCCTCTCCCGCGGATGTTGGCGAGGTGGCCGCCATTCGCCCCGACCTATCGATCCCGGAGAAACACGTCGTCGCGGAAGCCAACGAAGACGTTGACTACGGTGCCATGCCGAAAGCTTCATGTCAGTGGGCTAGCATATTACTGTATCTCGAGAAAGCTGGCTATGACATCAAGCTCGTCCATAGCGATGGCTTCACGGGGGCCATGTCACAGGTTAAGTGGTCCATCCCCAACCCTTCTGGTTCAATCACCGTTGATCTCTTGGACGGCCCTGCTGCTGATCTCCTCCGCCAAGCGGTCAAGAATTTGCAAGCTTTATATGCCATCGAGCCCATTTTGTCATTTCTGAAGCACACGTTCTACGACTGCGGCTTGGGATCCTCAATTTCCAAGTCAGATCTCATCGACCACGACCGCGACCAAGAGGAGGGCACCCACAAAGGTTCTTCCAAGGTGAAACAACCCATCTGTGACATCAGAGAGCGCACCATGGGTCTGTGCTCTTCCACCTGGAAGGATCCCGTCCATGAAATGTGAGGCAACATTCTATCAACTTTAACTGTGTTGTGTTTAATTATTTCAGTTATGCAAAAATGTATTGTTCAATAGGGCTATGTGATGTTTAAGTATGAATTGTCCACTTCAGTTTCACGAATGGCTATATTTGGTTGTTTATAGTGAGTAGATGCCTTGTTTATCTGTATTTGGTTGTTAGGTTGGTTGGAGTGAGCATTTTTTTAGTTATCGAGCAGATGCCTTGTTTATATGTATTTGGTTCTTAGTTTGGTTGCTGTGAGCATTTGTACAGTTATCAAGCAGATGCCTTGTTTATCTGTATTTGGTTGTTAGGTTGCTTTTTTAGCATTTGTCCAGTTATCAAGCAGATGCCTTGTTTATCTATATTTCATTGTTAGGTTTTTTTAGCATTTTTCAGTTATGAAGCAGATGCCTTGTTTATCTTTATCTGCTTGTTAGGTTGGTTGCAGTGAGCATTTGTCCAATTTTCAAACACATGCCTAGTTTTCTATATTTGCTTGTTAGTTTGGTTGCAGTGAGACTCTGTCCAGTTTTCAATGGCTATATTTGGTTGTTATACTCGTCATTTATGCCTTGTTTATTTCAGTCATTCACAATGTGTTGTTCATTATGTGCAAGTCGGAACTGTGCTGCTCGACTACATCAATACCAGTTTGAACGCCTATATTTGGTTCCAGTTATTCCTGGTGTAGTTAACACATGCCCCTTATTTAAGTTTTACACATTTATCCAGTGTGATGTTTAAGCATTACCTACGTTCTATTCATTATCAACAATACCAGTTTGAATTGCAATATTTGATGGTTGTTAAGCCTGCTGTCGGTAACATTGCCTTCCATTTTATATCTGCTTTAACAGCATGTTGAAACCAACACATTCAAGCTATCATTTGGAGATGATGTCGTTTACCTTTGCTATATTTGTTTGATGTTAAGGTTGTTGTCCTTATCATGCCTTTCCACTACTTATGCAGGACAACAACGGGAGTGGCCACCATTTTCCGCTGAGGTTAGCTTCATCCCTCAGCTTGTACTCCCCCCGTTGTTCCATAATGTAGTGCATATAGATCCAGGCCTAGAAACTTGTTAGCTTCTAATATTGACTTGTTTCTTGTAGGTACATATGCCCTTGGCAAGGATCCACGCATCGACCATTTTTGCGTATGGGGCAATGAGATATTCATGAACAAGCATCAAGTGAGGAAACTGATAAGGATTATTAGCAAAAAGATACAAATGGTGGAAAGTAAATTATTTATTTATGCTCTATCAACACAAAAGTGAGTTGTAGGATGGTAACTACAAACTCTGCAGCCTTCTCTTTTTACTGCCCATAATGAGTTGTTAGACAACAATGTCTGAATCTTTTTCGTTCCCATTGGTTCCCGAAGTAGTTCACTAAAGATTACCTCACAAAGTACATGATTGGTGGACACACAATGAAGGATAAAGTATTTCATCCAGACTACAATGGGCATCGAGAAGTTGTAATGAAGACAGTGAAGGATGGACGGGCAGCCATCACAAGGGGTTGGCCTAGAGTCGTGCACGCATTACGCATGGAGGAGGGCACAATATGGGCATTACGCTTCATCTTCTCCAGCAACCAGAATGTCTTTCGCCTCTCTCTTTACAATCTTTAGTACAACTGTGGTTCATCATTCTTTACTTGGTGCTTCTGTAGTTCTTCAGTATATGTACCTGCGCATCGAATTATGCATTCGTGGTTGAACGTATATTTGTAATAAACATGGTTGGATATGAAATAAGTGATTTCCTACATTCAAATTCAGAACATGTGATTTTTAAATTATGGATTAATTAGGGATTACACTATACATGGTTTGCGAAAGTGAAACGTCTACGATCGACGTGGATATCAGAAACGTTTCTAGGATTCACTACGTATACGGTCAATCTCCACTGCACACACGACATCCTCATAAAAATTGTGTGTGATGGACAGCATTTGCCACACAATTTCTTCTATGCACCGTGTGTGATGCATTCAATAATGCAAATGATGAAATTGCTGACATCGTGTGCAATGGCAACGCTACCACAAACGATTTAACGAGGAAAATTATGTGTGATTGACCTGTGAACGGAAAGGTTTTCCTTCGAGCGACTATGCGGGATGTACATACGAACGAAAACGTTTAGCGGGGACTGACTGTGTGGGATGTACTTGCGACCGGAAACAATTTCGCCTGTATAATTGTTTTTAGCTCTATTGTACGTATTTCCGTATTTGAGCGCTCGTCGGTCGGACACGACCTCATTTTGCCGAGCGTCTCTGCCAGGAGGGCATATCCCGGACGGTTTCTGGGTCGTGTGGGAAGGACCCCCCTATCTCCCACACTCACTAGGCGATGGTTCCAAATGTCGTTGCGGAAAGGGGTTTAAAACCATTTGTATAGCACCGACGCGTACAAGTGTATGGTTTTTCCCCTCTCTATCTTGTTGTGATGAATTGAGTTTTCCCTTTGAGATTTCTTTGGATTGAATACTTTTATGGATTTGAGAACACTTGATGCATGTCTTTCTATGAATTCCCGCGGTGACAATGGGGTATCATATTGATTCACTTGATATGCGTTTGGGCACTCAACTTGAGGATTCCCGCGGTGACATTGGGGTAATCTATGCATAGGGGTTGATGCACGTTCTTTTCTTTGTTTCTCCGGTAGAAATCTTGGGGCACTCTTTGAGGTTATTTGTGTTGGATTGAGTATTATGAATCTGAAATTGTTTTGGTGTTATTTTAGTACAAACTCTTGATAGATTGATCCGGAAGAATAACTTGTGTTACTTTAGTACGAACTCTTGATAGATCGATCGAAAAGAATAGCTACAAACAATTCCTTCTTATGTTCTCCGCTAGATAGGAAGTCTGGAGTGATTCTTCATCGCACTTTGAGGGATCGTTATATGATCCAACTATATTAGTATTGTTGAGAGATTGCACTAGCGAAAGTATGGACCCTAGGCCTCATTTTCAAGCATTGCAACGTCGTTTGTGCTCACTTTTGTCACTTGCTACCTTGCTGATTTTATGGTTACTATTACAAAAATCAATATCTACTATCCATATTACACTTGTATCACCATCTCTTCGCCGAACTAGTGCACCTATACAATTTGCCATTGTATTGGGTATGTTGGGGACACAAGAGACTTTTTATTATTTGGTTGCAGGGTTGTTTGAGAGAGACCATTTTCATCCTACACCTCCCACGGATTGATAAACCTTAGGTCATCCACTTGAGGGAAAATTGCTACTGTCCTACAAAACTCTGCACTTGGAGGCCCACACGAGTCTACAAGAATAAAGTTGCGTAGTTGACATCAAGCTCTTTTCTGGCGCCGTTTTAAGGGAGGTGAGTTCTTGAAGGTATATCTTTAGATCTTGCAATCGAATCTTTTAGTTTCTTGTTTTATCACTAGTTTGGTTTTGTAAAAGAAAACAAAAAATGGAATTGAGGTTGCATCATATTATTCATCTTTATAATGTCTTTCGTGAAAATGATGGAAAAGAAAAGTGTGCTCAATTGTTAGAAGAAGAATGCTATAAAATGTTTGGCATACATGATGAGCATGATTGCAATGTTGCTAGTATGATTTCTTTGAATATCCATGATGCTAGTAATATGCAAAGCCATAAGCTTGGGTTTGCTATGTTTGATGAAGATGATATTTTTAGCCCCCCAAGATTTGATGTGGAAATTTGTTATAATGGTAGCATGCCTCCTATTTATGTTGAGTACATTGATAAAAGTGGATTTGGAGAGGTCGTGACTTTATTTAGTGATGAATCCACTACTTTGGAGGATGTTTCAATTGACTATGATAACAAAGTTGCTATCTGTGATGAATATGGTGATGACATGTATTCTATAATGAATAATGATAGTCATGAAACTTGTCAATATGATTTTAATTTTCAACCTCGTGATAGTTATTTTGTTGAGTTTGCTCCCACTACTATTCATGGGAATAAATTTGCTTATGTGGAGAGTAGCAAAGTTTCTATGCTTATGCATCATGAAAAGAATGCTTTATGTGATAGCTATATTGTTGAATTTATTCATGATTCTACTGAAAATTATTATGAGAGGGGAACATATGCTTGTAGATATTGCAATAATATCAAGTTTCCTCTCTATGTATTGAAAATCTTGAAGGTTTGCTTGTTTTGCTTTCCTATGCTAGTTGATTCTTGCTCCCAAAAGTTGTTTGCTCACAAAATCCCTATGCATAGGAAGTGGGTTAGGCTTCTAGTCATATTCTTCATGATGCTCTCTTTGTGTTTCAATTCATATCTTTTATGTGAGCATCATTGAAATCATCATGCCTAGCTAAAAGGCATTAAAGAAAAGTGCTTGTTGGGAGACAACCCAACACTTATACCTACTGTTTTTGTGTGTTCACATGGTTAAGCTACTGTAGTAATCATGTTTTACATGTTTTGTTTGAATAAATTGCCAAGTAAAGCCTTTGGGATAGTGTGGATGATAGTTGACCTGATTCTGTGGAAAAACAGAAAGTTTTGCTTCCAGTGCAGAAAATTCAATAAATCACTGGAACATGATAATTAGCTGAAGTTTTGACACATGATTGATATACAAATTGCCTACGTAGTCCTAATTTTTCAGATTTTTTTAGAGTTTCATAAGTATGGTGGTTGTCCAGATCATTACAGACTGTTCTGTTTTTGACAGATTCTGTTTTCAATGCATAGTTTGCTTGTTTTCTTGTTTCCATGGCTTATATTGATCAATATAAATTGTAGAAATGATATGCTACAGTAGGCATTGTGTGAGAACAATTATGAATCTTGTCTTTGACAATACCCAAAGTGAATGATTTATTTTATCATACTAACCCATCTCATGAAGTTTTGTTAAGTTTTGTGTGATTGAAGTTTTCAAGTTTTGGGTGAGATGTCGATATGAGGAGAATAAGGAGTGGAAAGACCCTAAGCTTGGGGATTCCCAAGGCACCCCAAGGTAATATTCAAGGAACAACCAAGCAATTAAGCTCGGGGATGCCCCGGAAGGCATCTCCTCTTTCGTCTCCAACATTATCGGTAACCTCACTTGAAGCTATAATTTTATTCGTCACGTGATATGAGTTTTGCTTGGTGCGTCATTTTCTTTTGTTAGGATTTGCTTGCTGGTATTTGGAATAATGTTTTGCATCTCTATTTCAATAAAAATGTCAAGTATAGCCTTTGCCATGCTTATTTTGCAAGTCTATATGTTGCTGTTTGAAAACAAAAAGTTTATCGCTGTTGCAAAAATTCCCGAGAAAAGTCAGAATGTAATAAAATGTTGAAACCTTTTGCACATCAAGCTATATGATAAATTTCCTACCGCGTGTTAAAATTTCAGAACTTTTTGAGTTAGGGAAGTATGGATCCTCTTGCATTCTTTATAGTGTCATGTTTAGACATATTGATGTTATGTTTGCATTGTTTGCTTATGTTTGCATGTTTTATGATTCTATTTAAGGATAGGACTATTAAATATGCAAAGACATTTAGTATGCAATGTCAAATTATAATTTTAGTGATTTCCTACAATAGAGAATGATAAGGTTTTGCATTGATTTATACTAACTTATCTCATGAGTTCTTGTTGAGTTTTGTGTGGATGAAGTTTTTGAGATTTAGGAAACTGTGATATAAGAGGAATGAAGAAGACACTAGAGCTCAAGCTTGGGGATTCCCAAGGCTTCCCAAGTTAATATTTTAAGAAGTATCAAGCATCTAAGCTTGGGGATGCCCTGGTAGGCATCCCACATTTCTTCGTCAACAATTATCGGTTAGTATCGGTTGACCCTAAGTTTTTGCTTCTACACATGATGTGTGCTATTCATGAAATGTTATTTGTTTTGTTTTGCTTGCTATTTTAATAAAATATTTAGATCTGAAAGTTTTCAAATAAGATAGAGTCGTCACATATCTATCCATTTACTTAACTACTCGCATGATCTTCCCTCATATCTTTTTGGAGTAGGTTGTCATTTACTCTCGTGCTTCACTTATATCCTATGAGTGAATTGTTGAATAAGTTGAATGCAATGAAGTTGAAATTATATATCATGCAGAGTGGTAACTTCACATTGGGTTTAGAAAGTGAAATCTTTTGAAGCTTGACAATCACAATATTGGTCATACAAGCAATTCATGAATGATTAGTAGAAGGAAGGGAACTTTCACATGCAAATACACTATCTTGGAAATCTTTTGTGATTGTGATCCCCCATCAAAATATTATATGCCAAAATTGTTGACGTTGGACAAGGAATACAATGTAATGATTTATGTTTGTTCATATTCACATAGAAGTTATATTGTCATAGATCCTTCAACATGTGGTGCTTGCCCCCATCTTTGCTAGCCAAAAATTCCGCACCACGTAGAGATAATACTTGTGCGTCCAAAACCCCTTAAACCCAAATCTTATTTTCAAGAGCCCACCATACCTACCTAAGGATTGAGTAAGATCCTTCAAGTAAGTTGTCATCGGTGTAATAAAGGCAATAAAAAATTGCTTCTTAAAGTGTTAGATCATTTAGTGTAAGAGAAAATTTAGCGTTGTACGAACTTGTTATGGCAAAGAATAAAACCGATAGACTACATAATAAAGGTTGCTATCATAAGGGGCAATATAACGTGACGTTCTTTTGCACTAAGGGATTGAGAATATAAACAAAAAGCGCATGGCAACCACTGCTTCCCTTTGCGAAGGGCCTATCTTTACTTTTCAGTATTTACTTTTATGCAAGAGTCAAAGTTTTTCTCTCTATTCTTTTTTATTTTTCTCTTTTGGCAAGCATCATGTGGTGAGGAAAGATCTAGGCACATATATCCAGTTGGATATGGGTAGCATGAGTTATTATTCTTGACATCACCCTTATGGTGAATACGTTGGGAGGCGTAATTATAAGCCCCTATCTTTTTATGTGTCTGGTTGAAATATTTTGCTCATGTGTATGCGATGAGTGTTAGCAATCATAGAAAACTATATGATGGTTGAGTATGTGGAGCTCTTACTTAGACTCTATTGAATAAGTTGAATTGCAATTGCTTGGTGACTGAGAACATAGGTTGTTGAGTTTCAAGAGAATTCGTTGTTTGAACATTAACATGTGAATTGGTTGCTACTTTATCATGAGAAGTTTTATGAGAAAGAATTTCTATTATGATGCTAGGAAAAGTGATTGAAATTGTCATTGATCAAACTTGTGCACTTTGCTAGCATTCACACTTCATAAATTATTTCTTTTAACATTTACCTACTTGAGGACGAGTAGGAATTAAGCTTGGGGATGCTGATACGTCTTCAACGTATCTATAATTTATGAAGTATTCATGTTGTTATATTACCATTCTTGGATGTTTTGCAATTATTTTATAGCAACTTTATATCATTTTTTGGGACTAACCTATTAACCCAGTGCCCAGTGCCAGTTGCTGTTTTTTGCTTGTGTTTACATCGCGGGAAATCAATATTAAAAGGAGTACATACACCGAGAAACTTTTTGTGGATTTTTGATGGACCAGAAGACATCTAGTGGGTCAGAGAAGCACGTGGTGGTGCCCCAAGGGGGCACAACCCACCAGGGCGCGCCTAGGGGCCCAGGCACGCCCAGGTGGGTTGTGCCCACCTCTGTGGCCTCCTGCACCGCATCTTTGCTATATAAATGCCCAAATATTCAAAAATCCTAGGGGAGTCGATGAAATTTTGTTCCAGCCACCGCAGGCTTCTGTATCCATGAGATCCAATCTAGAGCCCTTTTCCGGCACTCCGCCGGAGTGGGAAACCATCACCGGTGGCCATCTTCATCATCCCGGTGGCCAGCATGATGAGGAGGGATTAATCCACCCTCGGGGCTGGGGGTTTGTACCAGTAGCTATGTGTTTAATCTCTCTCTCTCTCTTGTGTTCTTGAGATGCACAATCTTGATGTATCACGGGCTTTGTTAATATAGTCGGATCATATGGTGTTTCCCCCTCTCTATCTTGTTGTGATGAATTGAGTTTTCCCTTTGAGATTTCTTTGGATTGAATACTTTTATGGATTTGAGAACACTTGATGCATGTCTAGCTATGAATTCCCACGGTGACAATGGGGTATCATATTGATTCACTTGATATATGTTTGGGCACTCAACTTGCGGATTCCCGCGGTGACATTGGGGTAATCTATGCATAGGGATTGATGCACGTTCTTGTCTTTGTTTCTCAAGTAGAAATCTCGGGGCACTCTTTGAGGTTCTTTGCGTTGGATTGAGTATTATGAATCTAAAATTGTTTTAGTGTTATTTTATTATGAACTCTTGATATATCGATCGGGAAGAATAACTTGTGTTACTTTAGTACGAACTCTTGATAGATCGACCGGAAAGAATAGCTACAAACAATTCCTTCTTATGTTCTCCGCTAGATAGGAACTTTGGAGTGATTCTTGATGGCACTTTGAGGGATGGTTATATGATCCAACTATATTAGTATTGTTGGGAGATTGCACTAGCGAAAGTACGGACCCTAGGCCTCATTTTCAAGCATTGCAATACCGTTTGTGCTCACTTTTGTCACTTGCTACCTTGCTATTTTTTATGGTTACTATTACAAATATCAATATCAACTATCCATATTACACTTGTATCACCTTCTCTTCGCCGAACTAGTGTACCTATACAATTTTCCATTGTATTGGGTGAGTTGGGGACACAAGCGACTTTTCATTATTTGGTTGCAGGGTTGTTTGAGAGAGACCATCTTCATCCCACACCTCCCACGGATTGATAAACCTTAGTTCATCCACTTGAGGGAATTGCTACTGTCCTACAAAACTCTGCGCTTGGAGGCCCAACACGAGTCTACAAGAATAAAGTTGCATAGTAGACATCAATGGGACAGCCAGAGGCGTGCACTGCCTGTTGGAACAATCATCACTTGGCCAGAATTCCAAGTTGCCTTCCGTGCCCACTTCATTCCTCAGGGAATCATATACATGAAGAAGCGTGAGTTCCGCAACCTCACCCAGGGCAATAAGACTGTAGATGCTTATCAGCGGGAGTTTCTGGACTTGTCCCGCTATGCTAAAGAAGACACTTCCACTGATGCCTGTAAATAGGAAAAGTTCCATGATGGACTTCAAGCTGACATCAAGCTCGTACTCTGAGGGAGTCCTGGACTAGGGGGTCCTCGGGTGTCCGGGTTACTCAATATGGACCGGACTGATGGGCCATGAAGATAAAGCAGAAGATTACCCTCCGTGTCCGGGTAGGACTCCTATGTGCATAGAATGGCAAGTTTTGTGTCCGGGTGTAATGTTTCCTTCCTCTGCAAGATGACTTTGTACAACCCTAGGTCCCTCCGGTGTGTGTATATAAACCGGAGGGTTTAGTCCGTAGAGGCTATCAGAATAATTTCAGTCTAGACAACTAGGGTTTAGCTAATACGATCTCGAGGTAGATCAACTCTTGTAACCCCTACACACATCATATTCAATAGAGTAGGAAGTAGGGTTTTACCTCCATTAAGAGGGCCCGAACCTGGGTAAACATTGTGTCCTTGTTGTCCCTTATTACCATTGATCCTCAGATACACAGCTTGGGACCCCCTACCCGAGATCTGCCGGTTTTAACACCGGCATTAGTGCTTTCATTGAGAGTTTTGTTGTGTTGTCGAGGATCTATGTCTTGCTTTGTCATCAGCAACTGCGTTGTCTCCTCTTCCTCCCTAGTCAGATTTTCGTGTTTGGAGGCTTCATGCTATGTGCCAACTCGGATGGTCACCTTGAGCTAGTTGACATCTACACCCCTGGTCATCAGATCAGGTTTGGAAGTGTAAACTACATCGCCGATATCCGAGGAGATCTGATCTTCGAGGGATTCGCGGCCTCGGCTGCCGCTCCCTGCCTGTATGATGAAGACCCTTCGGATCTATGGCCAGATCTCGTCCAGGGGTCGACACTCATGTCCGCTCTGGCCTTAGATCCGGAGCAGATCACTTCATCCGAAGACGGGAGGATAAACCCCGCCGGACTCACTCCTTCCATGGAACTTCTAGCCGGAGACTCAGAGGCGATCACGCCATTCACAGGCCTAGAATCAAATGGGACTCTCCCCGTCGTTGGGGAGCTGGACACGCTTCCGATCACAAGCTCCGAACTCCTGGGGTCCGCGCCCTCCAGGCCCGATCAAGTGGTCATCAATGAGCCTGGCACCACAGATCCCCAGGATCTTGTCCACCTATCTCTCTTAAGACAGGCATTGGACCTGCTACAATCTCTCGCCATCACGCAGGTATCACCTCCGAACTACGCCCAGTTGGAACTGAGGGCTAAGATTAGGGAATTTTGCATCCCACCCACCACCCACTTGGTAGCCATTGTCGAGGACTTAACCGACATGCTAGACTACGCTTCCGAAGACATCAACGGTATGGACGACGATGTTGAACCTGAACCAAGTCAAAACCCGCCCATCACCGGGCACTGGACGGCCACTTCCACCTATGATGTACACATGGTGGATACACCTGAAAAGAAGGACGATGATGGCAGAAGAGACCAAGATGAGGATAAGCTCGTCGATGAACCACCAAAACGTCGGCATCAGCGGCGTCGCTCTTGATCGCGTCGAGGAAGGGAAAGTAATACCGGCACCGGAGATAATGACACTCTGGATAATGCCGAAGACCTCGAAAACCCCATGGAACCAGTGTTAGAGCAAGAGGAAAGGGAGGAGGGTCAAATCAGCCCCGAAAAGCTCACTGATCACGAGGATTCGCAAGACAGTAACTATTTACCTGTCTCCGAAGAGAATGGCAGCCTCGGTGACAAAGAATTCATTGTCCCAGAGGAACCCCTCGAACAAGAACGCTTTCAATGACGGCTTATTGCCACAGCAAGAAGCCTGAAACAGCAGCAGTAGCGGGTTAGAGCCGAAAAGGCTACAATCAACGACAGATGGAATCAAGTGCTAAATGCTGAGGAAAGATAGGGCCGTGAGCGCCAAACAAAGATCTATCCCAAGCGCAAGCTATTGCCACAATTCGACGATGAGGCCCTTGCGCCAATACCGTCAAGGTACAATCAGGCCGATCAACCTTACCGACCACCATGTGGACGGGACAAAGCGACCAATAACGCCGAACACCAGCCCACGCCCACCTACCATAAAGGTAAGGAGATAGTGGCTATGGGCTACAAGTACGACCTACGTTAGGACCTGTCCAATAGATCCGGTCAGACTAGATCAATCTATGGATCAAGAGGACGTGCTCCCACACGGGATGACGGCTATCAAGCCAGGCACGACAAAAACAATCCAGTTCGAAGTAAGCACTAAACATAGATGTCATCCGAACTCCGTTGCGATGTCACCCAGTATAGAGGTGTTGCACACCCTGTGTGTTTTATCGATGAGGTAATGCAACACCAATTTTCGGAAGGGTTTAAACCCGTGAACATCGATTAGTACGATGGAACGACGAATCATGTCGTATGGATTGAAGACTTTATTCTCCACATTCACATGGCTCGCGGAGATGACCTCCATGCCATCAAATATCTCCCTCTAAAGCTGAAAGGACCAGCATGACACTGGTTGAATAGCCTCCCAGAGAACTCCATTGGAAGTTGGGAAGAGTTAGAGGATGATTTTCGGGCCAACTTTCAGGGCACTTATGTCCGCCACCAGATGCTGATGACCTGAGCCACATAGTCCAGCGACCCGGGGAGTCAGCCCGCAAACTCTGGAACCGGTTCTTAACTAAGAAGAACCAAATCATCGACTGTCTAGACGCCGAAGCCTTAGCGGCATTCAAACACAGTGTCTGTGACGAATGGCTTGCCCGACACCTCGGCCAGGAGAAGCCGAAGACCATGGCAGCTCTCACCGCACTTATGACCTTCTTTTACGTGGGCGAAGATAGTTGGTTGGCTCGTAGAAGCAACAGTACCAGCGACCCCGGCACTTCGGAGGCCAGGGATGGCAATGGTAGGCCACGACGAAACAAAAACAAGCATCGGAACAACAAGGAGAAGCAGAGGATACGACAGTAAACGCCGGATTCAGTGGCTCCAAATCCGTCTAGTGAAAGAAGTTGTTTAAGGGCAATCGGGATGGTCCATCTAACTTGGACAGAATACTAGAGAGACCTTGCCAGATTCATTGCACCCTTGACAAACCTACGAACCACACCAATAAAAATTGCTGGGTTTTCAAACATGCCAGTAAATTGAATACCGAACACAAGGGGAAAGGACCTCAAAGAGAAGATGATGACGAGCCTCACCCACCGAACACTGGGGGACAGAAACAATTTCCCCCAGAGGTGAAAAAGGTGAACATGATATATCTCACCCATATCCCTAAGAGGGAGCGTAAACGTGCATTAAGGGATGTCTACGCCGTAGAACCTGTCGCCCCAAAATTCAACCCATGGTCGGCTTGTCCAATCACCTTCGATCGCAAGTACCACCCAACCAGTATCCATCACGGAGGTTCGGCGGCCTTGGTACTTGATCCTATCATTGACGGATGCCATCTCACGAGAGTCCTTATGGACGGCGGCAGCAGCCTCAACCTGATATACCAGGATACTGTCTGCAAGATGAGGATCAACCCGTCAAGAATCATGCCTAGAAGCACTATGATGACCCACAAGTGTAGGGGATCTATCATAGTCCTTTCGATAAGTAAGAGTGTCGAACCCAACAAGGAGCAGAAGGTAATGATAGGCAGTTTTCAGTATGGTATTTTCTGCAAGCACTGGAATTATCGGTAACAGATAGTTTTGTGATAAGGTAATTGGTAACAAGTGACAAATAGTAAATGTAAATAAGGTGCAGCAAGATGGCCCAATCCTTTCTGTAGCAAAGGACAAGCCTGGACAAACTCTTATATGAAGGAAAGCGCTCCCGAGGACACATGGGAATTATCTTCAAGCTAGTTTTCATCATGTTCATAGGATTCACGTTTGTTACTTTGATAATTTGGTATGTGGGTGGACCGGTGCTTGGGTGTTGTCCTTACTTGGAAAAGCATCCCACTTATGATTAACCCGTATTGCAAGCATCCTCAACTACAAAAGAAGTATTAAGGTAAACCTAACCATAGCAGGAAACATATGGATCCAAATCAGCCCCTTACGAAGCAACGCATAAACTAGGCTTTAAGCTTCTGTCACTCTAGCAACCCATCATCTACTTATTACTTCCCAATGCCTTCCTCTAGGCCCAAATAATGGTGAAGTGTCATGTAGTCGACGTTCACATAACACCACTAGAGGAAAGACAACACACATCTCATCGAAATATCGAACGAATATCAAATTCACATGGCTACTTATAGCAAGACTTCTCCCATGTCCTCAGGAACAAACGTAACTACTCACAAAGCATATTCATGTTCATAATTAGAGGGGTATTAATATGCATAATGGATCTGAACATATGATCTTCCACCAAGTAAACCAACTAGCATCAACTACAAGGAGTAATCAACACTACTAGCAACCTACAGGTACCAATCTGAGGTTTTGGTACAAAGATTGGGTACAAGAGATGAACTAGGGTTTGAGAGGAGATGGTGATGGTGAATATGTTGATGAAGATAACCCTCCCCAAGATGGGAGAGTTGTTGGTGATGACGATGGCGATGATTTCCCCCTCCCGGAGGGAAGTGTCCCCGGCAGTACAGCTTCGCTGGAGCCCTAGATTGGTTCCGCCTCGAGACGGCGGCGCTTCGTCCCGAAAGCCTCCTTCTAATTTTTTTCCAGGTCAAAACACCTCATATAGGAGAAGATGGGCATCGGGGGTCACCGGCTGGCCCAGGAGGCAGGGGGCGCGCCCAGGGGGGCGCCCCCACCCTCGTGGACACGTAGTGGCCCCCCTGGCATATCTCTTTCGCTAGATATTTTTTATATTTTCTGAAACGGTGTTTCATGGAGTTTCGGGGCTTTTTGAGTTGTGCAGAATAGGTTTCCAATGTTTGCTCCTTTTCCAGCCCAGAATCCCAGCTGCCGGCATTCTCCCTCTTCATGTAAACCTTGTAAAATAAGATAGAAAAGGCATAAGTATTGTGACATAACATGTAATAACAGCCCATAGTGTAATAAATATCAACATAAAAGCATGATGCAAAATGAACGTATCAACTCCCCCAAGCTTAGACCTCGCTTGTCCTCAAGCGAAAGCCGATATCGAAAAATATGTCCACATGTTTAGAGATAGAGGTGTCGACAAAAATAAAATACGGACATGAGGGCATCATGATCAAATTTATAACAGCAACACAAATATATATTGTCATATGACTCTTATGCTAAAGTAACAATCTATTCACAATGTCAAGTATGAATCAGAAACTTCATTGAAAACTAACAAACTATGATCTCGGTCATTGACGCAATTGCAATTTATCGTAACATCGAAAAGAGTCAAAATAAGATCTTTTCAGCAAGTCCACATACTCAACTATCGTTTAGTCTTTCACAATTGCTCACACTCACGCAATACTTATGGGTATGGAGTTTTAATCAGACACAGAGAAAGATAGGGGCTTATAGTACTGCCTCCCAACCTTTTACCTCAAGGGTAATGTCAACAGTAATAGATTATGATAACTTACATCCAAGTGGGTATATATGCGAGGATCTTTCCAACACAAGGTGCTTGCCAAAGGATATAATGTAAAAAGGAAAGGTGAAGATCACCGTGACTCTTATAAGGTAAGAACAAAAGATAGGCCCATCGCAGAGGGAAGCAGAGGTTGTCATGTGCTTTTGTGGTTGGATGTACAAAATCTTAGTGCAAAAGAACGTCACTTTATATTGCTACTTGTGATAGAGACCTTTATTATGCAGTCCGTCGCTTTTATTACTTCCATATCAAAAGATCATATAAAGCTTATTTTCTCCACACTAATAGATTATACATATTTTAGAGAGTTGCAACAATGACAACTTACTTGAAGGATCTTACTCAATCCATAGGTAGGTATGGTGGACTCTCATGGCAAAATTGGGTTTAAGGATGTATGGAAGCACAAGTAGTATCTCTACTTGATGCGAGGAGTTTTGTCTAGCATGCGGGGGAAAGGCAAGCTCAACATGTTGGATGATCCATGAAAATATACTTTATTTCGGATATAAGAAGACATAACCCATTATGTCGTCTTCCTTGTCCAACATCAACTCTTTAGCATGTCATATTTTAATGAGTGCTCACAGTCATAAAAGATGTCCAAGATAGTGTATTTGTATGTGAAAACCTCTCTTTCTTTATTACTTCCTATTAATTGCAACAATGACCAAAATCAGGTTTGTCAACTCTCAACAACTTTTATTCATCATACTCTTTATATGTGAAGTCATTACCTTCCATAAGATCAATAAGATTTATTTGATATTTTTTATATTTCTTTTGTCTACTCATGATCATAGTGAGAAAATCAATCCCTTGACTCATAACTAATCTTTATTATATATGGCTCATGGACTCGATTACAAAGATAAAGATCATAAAGCAAAGCTCACAACTAGATCATACTAAATTTTATTCTACTAGATCAAGATATTACCAAAAGGATCGAACTAAGAAAAACGGTAAAGATAGGAGTGTGATGGTGATACGATACCTGGGCACCTCCCCCAAGCTTGGCAGTTGCCAAGGGGAGTGCCTATACCCATATGATTATGTCTCCATCTTCGAAGATGGTGATGGAGATGTTGATGATGTAGGTTTCTTCCTCAATTTGCTCTTGAGGATATAATTTTGCTCCCTTAGGTCATCGATCCCCTGCTCAAGACTTAATATCTTTTTGCATAGTTCCTGCTTGTTTTCCTACAAGAGGCAAAAAGGGATCAACTCGATCTTAGGTTTCTTTGTTTTATCGGGAAGGCTTGACTTTTTGAACTCCACATGCATGTCCCCAGGTTGAGGTAACGGGGCTTCGTCTTCATCTGACCTCGTCTCCTCCTTTCTCCTAGGATCATAGTCTTCTTCTTCCTCCGTGGTCCACCCACAATGGTCCAAGTCCCCATAAACCTTAGGGTCTGCAAGGTAATCTGCCACATAGATTTCTCCCTCTGAATCCTGGGATGACATGTTGCTCAAATCTGTGACATAAATAGCTCGAAACAAGAACAGGGGATTTTGGCGTGATACGGTAGTCAAAACCTTCGGGAGAATATATAATGAATTTTTACCGACCAAAAGAAGTAACGTGCAAGAAAATAGAGTCTGGGAGACACACGAGGTGCCCACGAGGCAGGGGGCGCGCCCTCCACCCTCGTGGACGCCTCGTGTCCTTTCCGGACTGCCTCTTATTTTTCTATTTTTATAAATATTCCAAAACGGTCAAAAATTGCCATTAGAACTGTTTTGGAGTCGGTTTACTTACCGTACCACATACCTCTTCCTTTTCGGGGTCTGAATCATTCTGGAAAGTGTCCCTTATGTATTCCTCCAGGGTTACGGTTTCAATAACATTGGTTTCAACATTTATAGGATTACCTGAGATATAATGTTTGATTCTTTAACCGTTCACCACCTTCGGATTTGTGCCTTCAAAGTTGTTGATTTTAATGGCTCCGGAACGATAGACCTCCTCGATAACGCAAGAACCTTCCCATTTAGAGTGAAGTTTTCCTGCAAAAAATCTTAAACGAGAGTTGTATAGCAAGACATAATCACCTACGTTAAACTCACGCTTTTGTATCCTTTTGTCGTTCCATCTTTTAACCTTTTCTTTAAACATCTTGGCATTCTCATAGGCTTGGTTCTCCATTCATCAAGCGAGCTAATGTCAAATAACCTCTTCTCACTGGCAAGTTTGAAATCATAATTGAGCTCCTTAGTAGCCCAATATGCCTTATGTTCTAACTCAAGAGGTAAGTGACATGCCTTTAAATAAACCATTTTATATGGAGACATACCCATCGGGTTTTTGTATGCAGTTCTATAGGCCCATAATGCATCATCAAGTTTCTTGGACCAATTCTTTCTAGATCTATTAGCAGTATTTTGCAAAATTAATTTCACCTCTCTGTTACTTAGTTCTACTTGACCACTAGACTGTGTGTGATATGGAGATGCAATTCTATGATTAACATCATACTTAGCAAGCATTTTGCAGAAAGCACCATGAATAAAGTGTGAACCACCATTAGTCATTAAGTATCTAGGGACTCCAAACCTCGGAAAAATAACTTCTTTAAGCATCTTAATATAGGTGTTGTGATCAGTAGTACTAGTTGGAATAGCTTCTACCACTTAGTAACGTAATCAACAGCAACTAAAATATGTGTATACCCATTAGAGAAAGGAAACGATCCCATATAATCAAAGCCCCAAACATCAAATGGTTCAATAACAAGTGAGTAATTCATAGGAATTTCTTAACGTCTACTAATATTACCAATTCTTTGACATTCATCACAAGACAAAACAAACATACGGGCATCCTTGAAGAGAGTGGGCCAATAAAAACCAGATTGCAGTACCTTATGTGCAGTTCTATCTCCAGCGTGGTGTCCTCCGTAAGCCTCGAAGTGGCACTTGCATAGGATCTGCTCCTGTTCATGCTCAGGTACACAACGTCTAATAATACCATCTACTCCTTTATAAAGGTGTGGGTAATCCCAGAAGTAATGTCTTAAATCATAGAAGAACTTTTTCTTTTGCTGGTATGTAAAACTAGGTGGTATAAACTTAGCAACAATGTAATTAGCATAATCAGCATACCATGGAGCAGTACGAGAAGCACTTATGACAGCTAATTGTTCATCAGGAAAGCTATCATCAATAGGTAGTGGGTCATCAAGAATATTCTCTAACCTAGAAAAGTTGTCTGCAATGGGGTTCTCAGCTCCCTTTCTATCAGTAATATGCAAATCAAATTCTTGTAGCAGGAGAACCCATCTAATAAGTCTAGGTTTAGCATCTTTCTTTTCCATAAGGTATTTAATAGCAGCATGATCAGTGTGAATAGTTACTTTAGAATCAACAATATAAGGTCTAAACTTATCACAAGCAAATACGACTGCTAAAAATTATTTCTCAGTAGTAGCATAATTTCTCTGGGCACTGTCTTGAGTTTTGCTAGCATATTGGATAACATTCAATTTCTTATCAACTCTTTGTCCTAGAACAGCACCTACAACATAATCACTAGCATCGCACATAATCTCAAAGGGTAAATTCCAGTCAGGAGGCTGGAAAATACGTGCAGATATCAATTCTTTCCTAAGTACTTCAAATGCTTCTACACAATCACCATCAAAGACAAAAGGAACATCTTTTTGTAAGAGATTAGACAATTGAAAGAGATGTGTACCTTAATGAATGCTCGAAGTGCACCTTCCCCATCGCTTTTTCCAACCAGGGTTGTCTCCAGAATAGTCTGGCTCTTGATACGTCTCCAACGTATCTATAATTTTTTAATTGTTCCATGCTATTATATTATCTATTTTGGATGTTTAATGGGCTTTATTATACACTTTTATATTATTTTTTGGACTAAACTACTAACCCAAGGCCCGATGCAAATTGCTGTTTTTTTGCCTATTTCAGTGTTTCGCAGAAAAGGAATATGAAATGGAGTCCAAATGGAATGAAACCTTCGGGAGGATCGTTTTTGGAACAAATACAACTCAGAAGACTTGGAGTACACGCCAGGGAAGCCACGGGGTGGCCACGAGGCAGGGGGCGCGCCCCCACCCTCGTGGGGCCCCCGTAGCTCCACCGACATGCTTCTTCATCCTATATATACCCATGTACCCTGAAAACATCAGAGGCGAGCACGAAACCCTAATTCCACCGTCGCAACCTTCTATACCCATGAGATCCCATCTTGGGGCCTGTTCCGGAGCTCCACCGGAGGAGGAATCGATCACGGAGGGCTTCTACATCAACACCATAGCCTCTCCGATGAGTTGTGAGTAGTTTACCACAGACCTTCGGGTCCATAGTTATTAGCTAGATGGCTTCTTCTCTCTCTTTGGATCTCAATACAAAGTTCTCCTCGATCTTCTTGGATATCTATTCGATGTAATACTTTTTGCGGTGTGTTTGTCGAGATCCGATGAATTGTGGGTTTATGATCAAGATTATCTATGAACAATATTTGATTCTTCTCTGAAATATTTTATGCATGATTTAAATATGTTTGCAAGTCTCTTCGAATTACCAGTTTGGTTTGGCCTACTAGATTGATCTTTCTTGCAATGGGAAAAGTACTTAGCTTTGGGTTCAATCTTGCGGTGTCCTTTCCCAGTGACAGTAGGGGCAGCAAGGCACGTATTGTATTGTTGCCATCGAGGATAAAAAGATGGGGTTTATATCACATTGCATCAGTTTATCCCTCTACATCATGTCATCTTGCTTAAAGCGTTACTCTATCCTTATGAACTTAATACTCTAGATGCATGCTGGATAGCGGGCGATGTGTGGAGTAATAGTAGTAGATGCAGAATCGTTTCGGTCTACTTGTCACGGACATGATGCCAATATACAATGATCATGCCTAGATATTCTCATAATTATTCGCTTTTCTATCAATTGCTCGATAGTAATTTGTTCACCCATCGTAGAAATCTGCTATCTTGAGAGAAGCCACTAGTGAAAACTATGGGCCCCGGGTCTATCTTCCAATGTATTAATTTCCCGTCAACTTGCCAATTTCTGTCGCCGTTCTTTTATTTTGCAATCTTTACTTTCAATCTATAAACAAAAATACCAAAAATATTTATCTTATTATCTCTATCAGATCTCACTTTTGCAAGTGGCCGAGAAGGGATTGACAACCGCTTTACCGTGTTGGTTGCAAGGTTCTTATTTATTTGTGTAGGTATGTGGGACTTGCGTGTAGTCTCCTACTGGATTGATACCTTGGTTCTCAAAAACTGAGGGAAATACTTACGCTATTGTGCTGCATCACCCTTTCCTCTTCAAGGGGAAAACAATGCAAGCTCAAGAGGTAGCAGCTCTCATCAGCTACTTTTTAAATCTGGGTACGCTGTTTACAGAAATGACATAAATGTATTAGGCAAGTAAATATGTGAATGGGGTAAATGGGAAATCGCAGAGGTGAAGTCTTTACCACAAAGTTCATCACTGGAGCTGAAGGGACTCGGGTGCCTTCCTTGACAAGTTTGTTGTACTCGTGTTGGGTTAGCTCATCAAAGATGATGGGATCATCCAAAATCTCCTCATTATAAGCCGGCTTGCATATCTCCACACGGGTATTTTCAGGAAACCATGTGAGGTATTTGTTGAACGTGATCGACAGTGTTCACGAAACTTGGATCATTTTGAAGCCTTAGCTTGCTCCATACTAAGCGCGAACTGTATGACATACTTTCTGTGATGCTTGACCCAGTCCTTGATTTTTTGCTACTTTCTCCTATCCAACCTACATGTTAGAAACCAAAATATTAGCACCACCAAAACCGCTGAGAAGCTGCTAAGTGCACCAGGTTCATTCTCTCTTACCCATGTAGCAACTTGTTTGTGTCCTCCCACTCCGGCGGGAGCAGCTGGAACAAACCAAACTGGCGAAACACCCAATGTGAAGCTCAACCGCCTAGTTGCATATGAGTGGGCACCGCTGATGTCTGCTAGAACTACGTCAGTATTTCCCCAAAGAGGAAGGGATGATGCAGTATAGCAGCGGTAGGTATTTCCCTCACTGATGAGACCAAGGTTATCGAACTAGTAGGAGAACCAAGCAACACAACGTAAACATCACCTGCACACAAATAACAAATACTCGCAACCCGACGTGTAAATGGGGTTGTCAATCCCTTTCGGGTAACAGACGTGATAGAGTTGTAAATATTGATAGATTGAACGCTAAATAAGATAAATTGCAGAAAGGTATTTTTGGGTTTTTGGTTTAGTAGATCTGAAAATAAAAGTAAAGGAAAATAGATCGCAAAGGCAAATATAATAAAGAAGAGGCCCGGGGGCCGTAGATTTCACTAGTGGCTTCTCTCGAGAAAATAGCGAACGGTGGGAAAACAATTATTGTTGGGGAACGTAGTATTTTAAAATTTTCCTACAATCACGCAAGATCTATCTACCAAATGCATAGCAACAAGACGGGAGAGTGTGTCTACGTACCCTCATAGACCGGGAGCGGAAGCGTCAAGTGACGCGGTTGATGTAGTCGAACTTCTTCGCGATCCAACCGATCAAGCACCGAACGTACGGCACCTTCGTGTTCAGCACACGTTCAGCTTGATGACTTCCCACGAGCTCTTGATCCATTTGAGCTTCACGGGAGAGTTTCGTCAGCACGACGGCGTGGTGACGGATAAGATGTATCTATCGGCGCAGGGCTTTGCCTAAGCACTGCGACGGTATGACCGAGGTGTGTTTCTGTGGAGGGGGGCACCGCACACGGCTAAAACAATTCAACTTGTGTGTCTTTGGGTGCCCCCCTGCCCCCGTATATAAAGGAGCAAGGGGAGGGGCCGACCAGCCCTTCTATGGCGCGCCAGGGAGGCAATCCTACTAGGAATAGGATTGCAATGGCATACTTTATAGAACCTATGGCCGAGGCAGAGGGAATGACTTTCATTCTCTCTATATTTTTATGCCGTGGTCTGGCTTTGAGTCTTACTCAATTTCACACCTTACAAGTCAGGTAAGAACTTCTTCTTTTACTGATCCATTTTGAACTACTTCAAAATCTTATCAAGGTATGTACTCATCGAAAGTCTTATCAAGCGTCTTGATCTATCTCTATAGATCTTGATGCCCAATATGTAAGCAGCTTCACCAAGGTCTTTCTTTGAAAAACTCCTTTCAAACACTCCTTTATGTTGTCCAGAAAATTCTACATCATTTCCGATCGACAACATGTCATTCACATATACTCATCAGAAAGGTTGTAGTGCTCCCACTCACTTTCTTGTAAATACAGGCTTCACCGCAAGTCTGTATTAATCTATATGCTTTGATCAACTTATCAAAGCGTATATTCCAACTCCGAGATGCTTGCACCAGTCCATAGATGGATCGCTGGAGCTTGCACATTTTGTTAGCACCTTTAGGATTGACAAAATCTTTTTGGTTGCATCATATACAATTCTTCTTCAATAAATCCATTAAAGAATGCAGTTTTGTTATCCATTTGCCAGATTTCATAAAATGCGGCAATTGCTAACATGATTCGGACAGACTTAAGCATCGCTACGGGTGAGAAAGTCTCATCGTAGTCAACTCCTTGAACTTGTCGAAAACCTTTCGCAACAAGTCGAGCTTTGTAAACAGTAACATTACCGTCAGCGTCAGTATTCCTCTTGTAGATCCATTTATTTTCGATGGCTTGCCGATCATCGGGAAAGTCAACCAAAGTCCACACTTTGTTCTCATACATGGATCCCATCTCAGATTTCATGGCCTCAAGCCATTTTTGCGGAATCTGGGCTCATCATTGCTTCCTCATAGTTCGTAGGTTCATCATGGTCTAGTAACATGACTTCCAGAACTGGGTTGCCATACCACTCTGGTGCGGAACGTACTCTGGTTGATCTACGAAGTTCAGCAATAACTTGATCTGAAGTTTCATGATCATCATCATTAACTTCCTCACTAATTGGTGTAGGAATCACTGGAACTAGTTTATGTGATGTACTACTATCCAATTCGGGAGAAGGTACAATTACCTCATCAAGTTCCACTTTCCTCCCACTCACTTCTTTCGAGAGAAACTCCTTCTCTAGAAAGGATCCATTCTTAGTAGTGAATATCTTGCCTTCGGATCTATGATAGAAGGTGTACCCAACAGTCTCCTTTGGGTATCCTATGAAGACACATTTCTCCGACTTGGGTTCGAGCTTATCAGGTTGAAGCTTTTTCACATAAGCATCGGAGCCCCAAACTTTAAGAAACGACAACTTTGGTTTCTTGCCAAACCACAGTTCATAAGGCGTCGTCTCAACAGATTTAGATGTTGCCCTATTTAGCGTGAATGCAGCTGTCTCTGATGCATAACCCAAAACGATAGTGGTAAATCGGTAAGAGACATCATAGACCGCACCATATCTAATAAAGTACAATTACGATGTTCGGACACACCATTGCGCTCTGGTGTTCCGAGTGGCGTGAGTTGTGAAACTATTCCACATTGTTTTAAATGAAGTCCAAACTCGTAACTCAAATATTCACCTCCACGATCAGATCATTGAAACTTTATTTTCTTCTTACGATGATTCTCTACTTCACTCTGAAATTCTTTGAACTTTTCAAATGTTTCAGACTTGTGCTTCATCAAGTAGATATACCCATATCTGCTTAAATCATCAGTGAAGGTCAGAAAATAATGATACCCGCCGCGAGCCTCAACAACTTTATTGGTCCACATACATCAGTATGTATGATTTCCAACAAATATGTTGCTCGCTCCATTGTTCCGGAGAACGGAGTTTTAGTCATCTTGCCCATGAGGCATGGTTCGCAAGTACCAAGTGATTCATAATCAAGTGATTCCAAAAAGTCCATCACTATGGAGTTTCTTCATGCGCTTTACACCAATATGACCTAAACGGTAGTGCCACAAGTAAGTTGCACTATCATTATTAACCTTGCATCTTTTGGCTTCAATATTATGAATATGTGTATAACTACGATCGAGATCCAACAAACTATTTTCATTGGGTGTATGACCATTGAAGGCTTTATTCATGTAAACAGAATAACAATTATTCTATGACTTTAAATGAATAACCGTATTGCAACAAACATGATCAAATCATATTCATGCTTAACGCAAATGCCAAATAACATTTATTTAGGTCTTACACTAACCCCGAAAGTATAAGGAGTGTGCGATGATGATCATATCAATCTTGGAACCACTTCCAACATACATCGTCACTTCACCTTTAACTAGTATATGTTCATTCTGCAACTCCCGTTTCGAGTTACTAATTTTAGCAACTGAACCAGTATCAAATACCCAGGGGTTGCTATGAACACTAGTAAAGTACACATCAATAATCTGTATATCAAATATACCTTTGTTCACTTTGCCATCCTTCTTATCCACCAAGTATCTAGGGCAGTTCCACTTCTAGTGACCATTTCCTTTGCAGTAGAAGCACTTAGTTTCAGGCTTGAGTTTAGCTTTGGGTTTCTTCACGGGAGTGACAACTTGCTTGTCATTCTTCTTGAAGTTCCCCCTTCTATCCCTTTGCCCTTTACTTGAAACAAGTGGTCTTATTAACCATCAACACTTGATGCTCTTTCTTGATTTCTACCTTCGCCGATTTTAGGATCGCGAAGAGCTCGGGAATTACCTTCGTCATCCCTTGCATATTATAGTTCATCACGAAGTTCTACTAACTTGGTGATAGTGACTAGAGAACTTTGTCAATTACTATCTTATCTGGAAGAATAACTCCCACTTGATTCAAGTAATTGTAGTGCCCAGACAATCCGAGCACATGCTCACTGGTTGAGCTATTCTCCTCCATCTTGTAGGCAAAGTATTGTCAGAGGTCTTATACCTCTCGACACGGGCATGAGTATGAAATACTAATTTCAAGTCTTGGAACATCTTATATGCTCCGTGGCATTCAAAACGTTTTTGAAGTCCCGGTTCTAAGCCGTAAAGCATGGTGCACTTAAACTATCAAGTAGTCATCATACCGAGCTTTTGTGAAAACGTTCATAACGTCTGCATCTGCTCCTGCAATAGGTTTGTCACCTAGCGGTGCATCAAGGACATAATTCTTCTGTGCAGCAATGAGGATAATCCTCAGATCACGGACCTAGTCCGCATCATTGCTACTAACATCTTTCAACTTAGTTTTCTCTAGGAACATAAAAAAATAAACGGGGAGCAACATCGCGAGCTATTGATCTACAACATAGATATGCTAATACTACCAGGGCTAAGTTCATGATAAATTAAAGTTCAATTTAATCATATTACATAAGAACTCCCACTTAGAAAGACATCCCTCTAGTCTTCTAAATGATCACGTGATCCAAATCAACTAAACCATGTCCGATCATCACGTGAGATGGAGTAGTTTTCAATGGTGAACATCTTATGTTGATCATATCTACTATATGATTCACGCTCGACCTTTCGGTCTCCAGTGTTCCGAGGCCATATCTGCATATGCTAGGCTCGTCAAGTTTAACCCGAGTATTCTGCATGTGCAAAACTGGCTTGCACCCGTTGTATGTGAACGTAGAGCCTATCACACCCGATCATCACGTGGTGTCTCAGCACGAAGAACTGTCGCAACGGTGCATACTCGGGGAGAACACTTGTACCTTGAAATTTTGTAAGGGATCATCTTATAATGCTACCGTCTTACTAAGCAAAATAAGAAGCATAATAAGATAAACATCACATGCAATCAAAATATGTGACATGATATGGCCATCATCATCTTGTGCTTTTGATCTCCATCTCCAAAGCACCGTCATGATCACCATCGTCACCGGCGCGACACCTTGATCTCCATCGTAGCATCGTTGTCGTCTCGCCAACTATTGCTTCCACGACTATCGCTACCGCTTAGTGATAAAGTAAAGCAATTACATGGCGACTGTATTTCATACAATAAAGCGACAACCATATGGCTCCTGCCAGTTGCCGATAACATTACAAAACATGATCATCTCATACAAAACCGTATATCTCATCATGTCTTGACCATATCACATCACAACATGCCCTGCAAAAACAAGTTAGACGTCCTCTACTTTGTTGTTGCAAGTTTTACGTGGCTGCTACGGGCTTAGCAAGAACCGTTCTTACCTACGCATACAAAACCACAACGATGTTTCATCAAGTATGTGCTGTTTTAACCTTCACAAGGACCGGGCGTAGCCACTCTCGATTCAGCTAAAGTGAGAGAGACAGACACCCGCCAGTCAACTTTAAGCAACGAGTGCTCATAACGGTGAAACCAGTCTCGCGTAAGCGTACGCGTAATGTCGGTCCGGGCCGCTTCATCTCACAATACCGCCGAAGCAAAGTATGACATGCTGGTAAGCAGTATGACTAGTATCGCCCACAACTCATTGTGTTCTACTCGTGCATATCATCTACGCATAGACCTGGCTCATGATGCCACTGTTGGGGAACGTAGTATTTTAAAATTTTCCTACGATCACGCAAAATCTATCTACCAGATGCATAGCAACGAGAGGGGAGAGTGTGTCTACGTACCCTCGTAGACTGGGAGCGGAAGCGTCAAGTGACGCGGTTGATGTAGTCGAACTTCTTCACGGTCCAACCGATCAAGAACCGAACGTACGACACCTCCGCGTTCAGCACACGTTCAGCTTGATGACGTCCCACGAGCTCTTGATCCAGTTGAGCTTCACGGGAGAGTTTCGTCAGCACGACGGCGTGGTGATGAATAAGATGTATCTACCGGCGCAGGGCTTCGCCTAAGCACTGCAACGGTATGACCGAGGTGTGTTTCTGTGGAGGAGGGCACCGCACACGGCTAAAACAATTCAACTTGTGTGTCTTTGGGTGCCCCCCTTCCCCCGCATATTGATACGTCCAAAACGTATCTATAATTTCTGCTTGCTCCATGCCACTTTTGGGTGATATTGCTATGATATTCATACACTTCCATACACTTTTGATCATATTTGGACTAACCTACTAATCCAGTGCACCCCGGTGCCAGTTTCTGTTTTCGGCTGATTTTGTATTTCAGGTTTTCACGTTACGAGAACTGTCAGGAAAAATCCAGAAAAATTATATAAAAATCAGTGTTCCGGAACCTACCCTGCGCCCAAAGTACAGCCGGGGGGGCCACCAGGGCTCCAGGCGCCCTGGCGGCGCCCCCCCTCGGCCGCGCCGGGGGGGCGCCTGGGCCCCCCGAAGCCCGTCTGGTGCCCCCCTTTGGCATATATTTAGAGCGTCCCTCGAAACCCTCGGAACAGGAACTCTTTTTCGCGATCTCATCTCTGTTCCACCGCCGCCGCCGCTTCCAAGATCGGGAGCACCAGGAGAACTCTTCCCGGCACCCTGCCGAAGGGGAGGATCACCACCGGGAGCTTCTCCACCACCATGGACGCTTCCCGGATGAGTTGTGAGTAGTCTCCCTTGGACCATGAGTCCATGACCAGTAGCTATGTGATGTTCTCCTCCCGTTCTTGTGCTTCACTAATTAGTCCTCGTGAGCTGCCCTACATGATCGAGGCACATATGTAATCCTTATGCTGTTGCTATGATGAGTTTGCTGGGATCCTATGGATTATGAGATTATGTTCAGATTGTGATTGAGTAATATATTTGATCTACCTCTTTTATATTTATGTTCGTAAGTAATTCTTGCATGTTCTCCGTTGTTATTTATTGCTTTGGCCAAGTGATACGTAGTGACTCCAAGAGGGAACGTTATGCTTGATTGTGGGTTCATGCCCCTCGATGACTAGCTTGAGTGACACAAACATGAGTCTAGGGGATGTGTTGTTGCCACAAGGGGGAAAACAACGGTGCTTGTGCCCGCGGGTGCAAGGATTGTTTACTTTACGCAAAGTTCTTTTAATGCAGTTGTCTGTTGCTTTGAGTTTACACTATGGGTGGGGCTCGCAACTTAATATCAGCGAGATGTTCTGGATAGATATCTCAAGGTGGATGATTAGTAGTAGATATTGATGGATTTCGATCTACTTACTTTGGCATACCGCCCATGCTTTGAACCTCAACCTTTCTTGCAATGTAGTTAGCATTGGTTTGCGTTCGTGGTCCTGTCAATTGCCCAGCTGTAATTCGTTTACCTCACATAGCTGTTTTATCGTCTTTTGGGAGAGAGACATCACTAGTGAACATCATGTGACTCCGGTCCATATTACCATCATTGATCACATCCGCTATTTACTTTTCGCTATTATTTACTATTGCAAAACACTATCTATCACTACTATCATTTGCGTTTAATCCTTTGTGAACTACAAGGCCGGAGGGATTGACAACCTCTCTGTACTCGTTGGGAGCAAAGTTATTTGTATCTGTGTGCAGGTCCACGTTGATTGCTAATATCTGGCGCCGTTAGCAGTTGACACCTACTTGTTGAACCTAGGAGTCTCTGGGGATTCGATCCTTGGCATCTTTGCTAAGGGAAAACACTTCCACAACACTGCATCTTTCACCTTCCACTTGGGGTAACCAACGAGGGGTTAGAGGCCCATCAAGGAGTATTTTCTGGCGCCGTTGCCGGGGACTCCACTCTTCAGGATAGGGGAGTTGCATGCTATCTTTTACCTTTGCTTTTTAGTGTTGTTAGTTTACCTTTCAGTTTTTGCTTTAGTACCTTTTATCAAAAATCACAAAAATAGTTATCTTGCTTGCTTGCTACTATGGGTTCCACCGAGAACACCAAGTTGTGTGACTTCACTAGTCACAACAACGATGACTTTATCAGCTCACCTATCACTACACCTGCCACTTCAGCACCTTCATATGAAATTAAACCTGCTTTACTGAACTTAGTCATGAAAGATCAATTCTCCGGTGCTGGAGATGATGCTGCTTTACACTTAAACAACTTTGTTGAACTTTGTGATATGCAAAAGTACCAAGAAATAGATGGTAATATTGTTAAGCTTAAGCTTTTCCCTTTCTCCTTGAGAGGAGGAGCTAAAATTTGGTTTCAGTCTTTGCCTAGAAATAGCATAGATTCATGGGACAAGTGCAAAGATGCTTTTATCGGAAAATACTATCCACCTGCTAAAATTATCCAACTTAGAAGTAACATAATGAATTTTAAACAATCGGATAATGAACATGTTGCCCAAGCTTGGGAACGTATGAAATCTCTTATCAAGAACTGCCCTACTCATGGTTTGACTACTTGGATGGTTATCCAAACTTTTTATGCAGGCTTGAACTTTACCTCGCGGAACTTGTTAGATTCGGCCACGGGAGGAACTTTTATGTCAACTACACTTGGTGCTGCCACAAAGCTTCTCGATGAGATGATGACCAACTATTCCCAATGGCACACCGAACGCGCTCCAACAGGTAGGAAGGTAAACTCTGTCGAGGAGATTTCCTCCTTAAATGAAAAAGTTGACTTGATCATGTCTCTACTTTCGAAGCAATCTTCTGTTGATCCTCGTGATGTTCCTTTAAATTCTTTGATTGCTCAAGAACAAGTAGATGTGAACTTTATCTCTAGAAACAATTTTAACAACAATGCTTATAGGAGTAACTTTGGTAACAATCCTAGGCCGTTCCCCTCTAATTCTTATGGGAACAACAATGCTTATCCTATCACCAAGAACTCCACTACTGAACTAGAGATTATGCTTAAAGATTTCATCACTACCCAAAAATCCTTTAATAAGAGTGTAGAAGAAAAACTACATAAACTAGATGATCTTTCTTTTAAGGTAGACCACTTAGCCAATGAGATAAAATTGCTAAATATTAAAACTTCTCCTCTTGAGGAGAGGGAAGTCACTCCTATAAATGCTATTCAAGTGCAAATTAATGAAAACATTAGGATGATGGCTAAACTTAAAGAGAGATGGGCTAGAGAAAGGGAGGAAGAGGATAGAATTAAGAGCCTTCCTACCCACCACACTGTTGCTACTATCCAAGTTGTTGAGGATGTTCAAACTCTTAGCACCCAATGTACTCCTGGTCCCATTGGACCTATTAATGGTGATGCTATGACTATAGAAACTACCAAACAAGTGAACCTAAAGGACACCACTACCACTTTACTTGATGCTCGTGACCTTGATTTTGATAATTGCACTCTTACCAAAGTTATTGATTTCCTTCACAAGATGTCTAGAGACCCCCGCACTAGCACGATTAACCTTGCCTTCACAGAGCATATCACTAATGCTCTCATCAAAGCTAGGGAGGAGAAACTTAGAGTAGAAGCCTCCATACCTAGAAAGCTAGAAGATGGTTGGGATCCTATGATAAAAATTAAATTGAATGACTTCTCTTGCTATGCATTATGTGATGTTGGAGCTAGTACCTCTGTTATGCCCAAAAGAATATATGATATGCTTAAATTGAAACCTTATGATTCTTGTTCTTTTGGTGTTCGTCTCATTGATTCTTCCATAAAGAAACCTTTGGGGAGGATCAACGATGTTCTTATCGTTGTTAATGATAATTATGTTCCCGTTGATTTCACTATTATGGATATTGAATGTGATCCTTCATGTCCAATTATTTTGGGACGTCCCTTCTTGCGCACCGTTGGTGCTATCATTGACATGAAAGAGGGTAATATAAAATTTCAGTTTCCTCTCAATAAAGGGATGGAACACTTCCCTCGTAAGAAGATCAAGTTACCTTTTGAGTCCGTTGTACGGGCTAGCTATTCTTTTACTCTTGATAAAACTTGATCTATATGCATTATGCCTAGCTTAAAGGCATAAAAGAAAGCGCTTTTGGGAGGCAGCCCACATGAATAATTTTTTTGCTTTTGTTGTGTCTTGATGTTGTTTACTACAGTAGCATCATCATTGTATCTTTGCTTTTCATATTTGTGCCAAGTATATCCTCTGATTGCTAGAAAGTTCAAAAGTTGTGAGGTGCTGTCCAGGAAACAGATTCTGTCCTTGGATAGAAAAATTCGTATAAAATCACCAGATCATCTTTTTGGTCTGAATTTTTTCGACAGCGTTCCCTATATAATTGTCTTTCGTGCGTCTGTTCTGAGTTTTTTGATTTGAGTTGCAGAAGTACCCCGAACAAATCATTTACTACCTGCTGTTCTGTTTTTCACAGATTCTGTCCTGTTTTGCCTTTCCTTCAGCTTGCAAACCAAGAGCTTGCTTTTTCTTTGCAAAAACCTTTTGGTAATCTTGAGAAACAGTAGAACTTCAAAAATATCTTTATTTACAGCAAGGAACAATTATTTTATTAAGGGTACTAATCTCGCTAATCAGATTATGATGAGTTATGTATGAAGGGAGTTTTCAAGTGTGCGAGGGAAGATGATAAAAAGATTCAGGAGTGTCAAGCGCTCAAGCTTGGGGATGCCCCCGTGCACCCCCAAGAAATATTCAAGGAGACTCAAGCGTCTAAGCTTGGGGATGCCCCCGTGCATCCCCTTCTCCATCAACATTATCAGTTCGTCTTTCGTTCCGCTATATTTTTATCACTTCATGTGTTATGTGCTATGCTTGGAGCGTCTTACTTTTAGTTTTCTTTTTAGTTTTTCATAACGACTCGGAACTCAGCTTTCTTTATGTGGGATAGAAACACGCTCCACTTCTACCTAGAACATAACATAGAATTTTCATGTCTATCTTTGCTGTGTGTGTTCTTTGTCTTTTAATAGCTACTATCATGTTCAGCTCTTAGTATTCATGCTTATCTTTTCAAAGAGCTTTTGTTTAGTTGGTTGCTTGAACTCTCTTTAATTATCATGCTTATCTTATTAAGAGAGTTTGCTTCCATTTCATTGGTTAATATGTCTATGATAAAGATGCTACGTGCATAATGGCGATTAGTAGTTCAGGTTTTCTTATGGTTAGTCTCAAATAGCTGGGGGATTCCCAATGTGTTATTGGAGTACCAACATGATTTGTTTGCCTATGATGTGGTATGGTTTAGTAATATCTTCCTTCGAGAATTTATTTTGATTGACTTGGCGTATGCTCACGCATATTTAAGACTGTAAAGAAAGTCTGTCAAGCCTTGATGATCTTTTATTTCTGAGTAGCGATATAACTACCATGCCTGATTCAATGTTGCTTTGTCGCTCTGCATGATTATGACCGTCATTGCTCTCTTAGTTGGTCGCTCCCAGTCTTTTGCTAACCTCCACCTATACTAAGCGGACTGACTGCTTGTGCATCCATATCCTTTTAAACCAGTTATGCCATATGAGTCCACCATATCTACCTATATGTGGTATTTCATCGCCACTCCAAGTAATTTACATGTGCTACCTTTAAAACCTTCAATTTTTGCAATACATAGCTCATGGGAAAGTAGCTTAAAAACTATTGTGGTAAAGAATATGTTGCCTATGTATTTTATTTCTTATAAGTTGCTTGCTGAGCGGTAACCATGTTTCTGGGGACGCCATCAACTGTCACACTTTTGTTGAATATCATGTGAGTTGCTATGCATGTTCGCCTTGTCTGAAGTAAGGGTGATTTGCCGTGGGTTGAATGAGTATGCATATTGTTAGAGAAGAACATTGGGACGCCAACCAAAGCCATGTATCATGGTGGAAGTTTTAGCTTGGACATTAATCCTCAATCTCTTATGAGAATATGCCTATGCACTAAAGAGGAGTCCATCATCTATTTTCTATGTTGTCCCGGTATGGATGTCCTCAAGTTGAGATCTATCAAAAACTAGAAATCAAATGCGATTTATCTCCTTGGACCTTTGTACAGGTGGCATAGAGGTACCCCTTTGTGACACTTGGTTGAAACATATGTAATGCAATGATAACCCATGGAAATCCGAGCTAATTAGGACAAGGTGCGAGCACTAGTGGTATTCGATGCATGAGGCTTGCAACTTATAGGATGTCTTATGCATGACACATATGAAGTACTACTACCGTTGACAAAATTGCTTCTATGTTTTTAAAATAAAAATCTCTAGCACATAACCATTCTTTTGCTTTTATGTTGAGTCTCCACCTTCTTTTAAAAGCACCAACTACTGAGAGCATGATTGTCATTCTGAGTGTAATGTGCATTGTCCCAAAGTAGCATTGTCTTTTGCATGATTGTGATATCGTTTATTTTGAAATCATTGTATCTAGTCATCACTTAAACCTTGAAGGTGCCCCTGCATTTATGTTTTGCATCACTAAAGGGGGCAAGCTAGATATCACTTTATCATATTTGCACATCATGTTCATTGCAAATCTTTTTGATGTTTCAGTTTCATATTGTAAAACTTTCAGTCATTTGTGATTTTCTCATGAGGCAACTTAATTACTATAGAATCATTGTCTCGGTAAGCTTTTGTCATATGACTATAAAAAGTCCTATATGGTTAATAGCATGTCACCACAGAAATTATTCTTGTTATCATTTACCTACTCGAGGACGAGCAGGAATTAAGCTTGGGGATGTTGATACGTCCAAAACGTATCTATAATTTCTGCTTGCTCCATGCCACTTTTGGGTGATATTGCTATGATATTCATACACTTCCATACACTTTTGATCATATTTGGACTAACCTACTAATCCAGTGCACCCCGGTGCCAGTTTCTGTTTTCGGCTGATTTTGTATTTCAGGTTTTCACGTTACGAGAACTGTCAGGAAAAATCCAGAAAAATTATATAAAAAATCAGCGTTCCGGAACCTACCCTGCGCCCGAAGTACAGCGGAGGGGGGGGCACCAGGGCTCCAGGCGCCCTGGCGGCGCCCCCCCTGGGCCGCGCCGGGGGGGGCGCCTGGGCCCCCCGAAGCCCGTCTGGTGCCCCCCTTTGGCATATATTTAGAGCGTCCCTCGAAACCCTCGGAACAGGAACTCTTTTTCGCGATCTCATCTCTGTTCCGCCGCCGCCGCCGCTTCCAAGATCGGGAGCACCAGGAGAACTCTTCCCGGCACCCTGCCGGAGGGGAGGATCACCACCGGGAGCTTCTCCACCACCATGGACGCTTCCCGGATGAGTTGTGAGTAGTCTCCCTTGGACCATGAGTCCATGACCAGTAGCTATGTGATGTTCTCCTCCCGTTCTTGTGCTTCACTAATTAGTCCTTGTGAGCTGCCCTACATGATCGAGGCACATATGTAATCCTTATGCTGTTGCTATGATGAGTTTGCTGGGATCCGATGGATTATGAGATTATGTTCAGATTGTGATTGAGTAATATATTTGATCTACCTCTTTTATATTTATGTTCGTAAGTAATTCTTGCATGTTCTCCGTTGTTATTTATTGCTTTGGCCAAGTGATACGTAGTGACTCCAAGAGGGAACGTTATGCTTGATTGTGGGTTCATGCCCCTCGATGACTAGCTTGAGTGACGGAAACATGAGTCTAGGGGATGTGCTGTTGCCACAAGGGGGAAAACAACGGTGCTTGTGCCCGCGGGTGCAAGGATTGTTTACTTTACGCAAAGTTCTTTTAATGCAGTTGTCCGTTGCTTTGAGTTTACACTATGGGTGGGGCTCGCAACTTAATACCAGAGAGATGTTCTGGATAGATATCTCAAGGTGGATGATTAGTAGTAGATATTGATGGATTTCGGTCTACTTACTTTGGCGTACCGCCCATGCTTTGAACCTCAACCTTTCTTGCAATGTAGTCAGCATTGGTTTGCGTTCGTGGTCCTGTCAATTGCCCAGCTGTAATTCGTTTACCTCACATAGCTGTTTTATGGTCTTTTGGGAGAGAGACATCACTAGTGAACATCATGTGACTCCGGTCCATATTACCATCATTGATCACATCCGCTATTTACTTTTCGCTATTATTTACTATTGCAAAACACTATCTATCACTACTATCATTTGCGTTTAATCCTTTGTGAACTACAAGGCCGGAGGGATTGAGAACCTCTCTGTACTCGTTGGGAGCAAAGTTATTTGTATCTGTGTGCAGGTCCACGTTGATTGCTAATATCTGGCGCCGTTAGCAGTTGACACCTACTTGTTGAACCTAGGAGTCTCTGGGGATTCGATCCTTGGCATCTTTGCTAAGGGAAAACACTTCCACAACACTGCATCTTTCACCTTCCACTTGGGGTAACCAACGAGGGGTTAGAGGCCCATCATATATAAAGGAGCAAGGGGAGGGGCCAGCCAGCCCTTCTATGGCGCGCCAGGGAGGCAATCCTACTAGGAATAGGATTGCAATCCTATTCCTAGTAGGAGTCCACCAATAAGGAGAAGGGGGGAAGGAAGGAGAGGGAGAGGTGGCGCCCCCCAATCCTAGTCCAACTAGGATTCCCTGGTGGGGCGCCGGCCAGCCTCTATGGGCTGCCTCTCTTCTTTCCTCAAAGCCCACTATGGACCATACCCCCTCGTGGGGGGTTCCGGTAACCCCCTCCGGCAATCCGGTTAAATCCGAAACTTTTCCGGAACACTTCCGGTGTCCGAATATAGTCGTCCAATATATCAATCTTTACGTCTCGGACATTCCGAGACTCCTCGTCATGTCCGTGATCTCATCCGAGACTCCGCACTACCTTCGGTACATCAAAACTCTTAAACTCATAATACCGATCGTCATCAAACGTTAAGCGTGGGGACCCTACGGGTTCGAGAACTATGTAGACATGACCGAGACACGTCTCCGGTCAATAACCAATAGCGGAACCTGGATGCTCATATTAGCTCCTACATATTCTACGAAGATCTTTATCGGTCAAACCGCACAACAACATACGTTGTTCCTTTTGTCATCGGTATGTTACTTGCCCGAGATTCGATCGTCGGTATCTCTATACCTAGTTCAATCTCGTTACCGACAAGTCTCTTTACTTGTTCCGTAATACATCATCTCGTGACTAACTCATTAGTCTTTTGCTTGCAAGGCTTATTATGATGTGCATTACCGAGAGGGCCCAGAGATACCTCTCCGACACTCGGAGTGACAAATCCTAGTCTTCATCTATGCCAACACCACGAACACTTTCGGAGACACCTGTAGAGAATCTTTATGATCACCCAGTTACGTTGTGACGTTTGATAGCACACAAGGTGTTCCTACGGTATTTGGGAGTTGCATAATCTCATAGTCATAGGAACATGTATAAGTCATGAAGAAAGCTATAGCAGTAAAACTAAACGATCATAGTGCTATGCTAACGGATGGGTCTAGTCCATCACATCATTCTCCTAATGATGTGATCCCGTTGATCAAATGACAACTCATGTCTATGGCTAGGAAACATAGACATCTTTGATCAATGAGCTAGTCTGGTAGAGGCATACTAGGGACATACTATTTTGTCTATGTATTCACACATGTATCAAGTTTCTGGTTAATACAATTCTAGCATGAATAAAAGACATTTATCATGATATAAGGAAATACAAATAACATCTTTATTATTGCCTCTAGGGCATATTTCCTTGAATTATTGCTGGGCAATTGATATAACTTCAAATAATCATGACAATATCCAAGCAATGATCATTATATAGGCATCACATCCAAGATTAGTAGACCGATTCCTGCCTACATCTACTACTATTACTCCACACATCGACCGCTATCCAGCATGCATCTAGTGTATTAAGTTCATGGAGAAATGGAGTAATGCAATAAGAACGATGACATGATGTAGAAAAGATCTATTTATGTAGAAATAGACCCCATCGTTTTATCCTTAGTAGCAACGATACATACGTGTCGGTTCTCTTTCTGTCACTGGGATCAAGCACCATAAGATCAAACCCACTACAAAGCACATCTTCCCATTGCAAGATAAATAGATCAAGTTGGTCAAACAAAACCCAATATCAGTGAATAAATACAAGGCTATAAGAACTCATGCATATAAGAGATCAAAGAATACTCAAATAAATTTCATGGATATAAAAAGATAGATCTGATCATAAACTCAAAGTTCATCGGACCCCAACAAATACACCGCAAAAGAGTTACATCATATGGATCTCCAAGAGACCATTGTATTGATAATTAAAAGAGAGAGAGGAAGCCATCTAGCTTCTAACTACGGACCCGTAGGTCTACAAGGAACTACTCACACATCATCGGAGAGGCACCAATGGAGATGGTGAACCCCTCCGTGATGGTGTCTAGATTGGATCTGGTGATTCTGGACTTTGCGGTGGCTGGAATAGAATTTCGTCGACTCCTCTAGGGTTTCTAGAATATCTGAGTATTTATAGAGCAAAGAGGCGATGCAGGAGGCCACCGAGGTGGGCACAACCCACCTGGGCACGCCAGGGGGGCCTGGCGTGCCCTGGTGGGTTGTGCCCCCCTCGGGGCACCCCCAGGTGCAGCTTCAGCCCATTGGGTGTCTTCTGGCCCATAAAAATCTCCAAAAAGTTTCGCGGTGTTTGGACTCCGTTTGATATTGATTTCCTGCGATGTAAAAAAACATGCAGACAACAACAACTCGCACTTGGCACTATGTCAATAGGTTAGTACCAAAAATCATATAAAATGATTGTAAAATATCAAAGAATGATAATATAACAGCATGGAACAATAAAAAATTATAGGTACATTGGAGACGTATCAGCATCCCCAAGCTTAATTCCTACTCGTCCTCGAGTAGGTAAATGATAAAAACAGAATTTTTGATGTGGAATGATGCCTATCATGTCATATCATATTCTTTTCTTTATAGCATGGACAATTGGACTTTTATATGGTTCAAAGCAATAGTCTAGTTTTGACATGAGATTTAAATACTCAAATATATCAACAAGCAACCATGTCTTTCAAAATATCAATGCTAAAATAACTTATCCCTAGCCCATCATGCTCAACCATTGATCCATTCATGAAACACACTCGCATAGTAGTTACACCCAATGCTCAAGTACGATAATAGTGTTTCCTAGTTGGTGCTTTATAAGAGAAGATGGAGACTCAAATTCAAAATAAAAATTGCATAAGTAAAAGAAGGGCCCTTCGCAGAGGGAAATAGGGATTTGTATAGGTGCCAGAGCTCAAAGCTTAAACTGAGAGATAATTTTTTTGGGAGGTATACTTTTCCCACCAATGAAAACGACTTGAGGTTCCCAACACTTTCATGCTAGATATATCATAGGCGGATCCAAACATAAAATAAAATGTATTCCTTTTCCACCAAACTTTCACAAGCCATGGCTAGCCGAATCCACGGTTGCATTCCACACCAACACTTTCCAAGGAATTTATTATTTGACAACATAAAGTTTTTTTTCATTTCGGGACTGGGCATCCCTAATACCTTTGCCTTACTCTCGAGCAATGACAAGCGAATAAACACTCATCATGAGAATAACACATCTAGAATGGAAAATATTGGCCACCCCTCACCGCCTCGCGAGCGGTACGGGCACAGAAAAGGGAAATTTATTTTGAAAATTAGAGATGGCACATACAAATCTGCTTAGAACGACAAGGGAATACCGCATATAGGTAGGTATGGTGGACTCATGTGGCAAAACCGGGATAAAGGATTTTGGATGCACAAGTAGTGATCATACTTAGTGCAAAATGAAGGCTAGCAAAAGACTCGGAAGCGACCAACCATGAAACGAATAATCTCATAAGCGAGCATTGAGCATAAATAACACCGAATAATGCACCACAAGTAGGATGTAATTTCATTGCATGATTATTGACTTTCGTGCTTGCATAGGGAATCACAAACTTTAACACTAATATTCTTACTAAAGCATAATTACTCATCAACGTGACTCGCATATCACATCATCATGTCTCAAAACGATTACAAGGAATCAAATTTATTTTGTCCAATGATCTTCATGAAAGTTTTTATTATATCCTTCTTGGATATCTATCACTTTGGAACTAATTTTCATGTATTGCTTTTGATAAGCTCAAACAAATATAAGTGAAGTTCATGAGCATAATTTTTTTTCTCTCAAAATAATTTAAGTGAAGCAAGAGAGAATTTCTTAAAAATTTACTTACTCTCAAATAAATCTAAGTGAAGAAAGAGAGTATTTCTTCAAAAATACTAAAGCACACCGTGCTCAAAAAGTTCTAAGTGAAGCACTAGAGCAAATCCATAGCTCATAAAAATTTAAGTGAAGCATAGAGAGCTATTCTAACAAGTCATTGCATAATTTTGGCTCTCTCTAATAGGTGTGTACAACAAGGGTTGATGACTAAAAAGGCAAAATAAAACAAACAAAGACTCATATCATACAAGACGCTCCAAGCAAAACACATATCATGTGATGAATAAAAATATAGTTTCGAGTAAAATACCGATGGTCGTTAGAAGAAAGAGGGGATACCACTCGGGGGCATCCCCAAGCTTAGTTGCTTGCTACTATTTGGATAATAGCTTGGGATGTCGGGGCATCCCCAAGCTTAGGCTCTTCTTACTCCTTATTCCTTCATCCATCGTAAGATAACCCAAAACATGAAAACTTCAATCACACAAAACTCAACAAAACTTTCGTGAGATCCGTTAGTATAAGAAAATAAATCACTACTATAAGTATTGTAGCAAACCAATTCATATTTCGTATTTGTATTATATCTACTGTATTCCAACTTTTCTATGGCAAAAACTCATCAAAGAAAACCATAGAATCATCAAAACAAGCACATAACACAATAAAAATAGAATCTGTCAAAAACAGAACAGTCTGTAGTAATCTGAAAGTTTCAAATACTTCTGAACTCTAAAAATCTTGAAAAATAGGTCCATGTGGGCAATTTGTATATTAATATTCTGCAAAAAGAATCAACCAAAAAGCATTCTTCTGTTAAAAATGAGATTTTTTTTCTCGTGAGCGAAAAAGTTTCTATTTTTCAGCAAGATCAAATCTACTAGCACCCAACATGATCCTAAGGCTTTGCTTGGCGCAAACCTTTATTCAAACCACAAAAACACATCTAAACAGAGGTATTAAAGGGTATTTTATTGAAAACAACAAGGAAATCAAAAAGCAAAAAGATACAAGTTGGGTTGCCTCCCAACAAGCGCTATCGTTTTACGCCCTTAGCTAGGCATGATACCAAGAATCTAAGTTTTCTCATCCGTAGTTTTGGCAACCTTTGTGAGGGTTTTCTCAACCCCGGGAGGCTCTTTGCGCTTCCCTAAATTCTCAGGAAAAGACACCATCTTGAGATCCAAAATATCCATTCACTTATTGCAAAGAGTAATCAAAGTATTCATGCGATTGATACTACCATTAAGATGTTTGAGGGGTTCATTATACTTTTGCAATTCAACCATATGTTTGTGTAAATCACCAAGTTTGTCCAACATTTGAACTCCCTCTGGGGTAAAAAAACCGTTCTTTAAGGGTGGAACACCTAAAATTCCTTCCAGTAACTCATAGGCAGCATTAGCATCAAGCTCAATAAAATTCACTTTAGCGGCAAAATCTAAGAGTTCTCTATGATGCAAAGCCAATCCTATGTAAAAATTACGAAGCAAGATCTTAGCATCCCCCTTGAAATTACAAATACGATAGGATTCCATAAGCCTATACGAAGCATCTTTCAAATTTTCTCGGTGTCTTTGCTTGAAGTATAGAACTTCAAAATCTGGTGACAAAGGAGGGGTGGACACGCTAGCCACGATGATAAGAACTCAATTATATCTGCCCAAAAAATGGCGAACGAAAAAGATGGCGAATAAAAATTGCAAATATTTATGAAGTGGTGGATATGAAAACAAGAGGCAAATGGCAAATAATGTAAATTGCGAGGAGATGAGATTTGTGATTAGGAACCTAGTATATGTTGAAGGTGCTCCCCGGCGACGGCGCCAGAAATTCCTTTTGATGTCTGCTAGAACTACGTCGGTATTTCCCCAAAGAGGAAGGGATGATGCAGTATAGCAGCGGTAGGTATTTCCCTCACTCATGAGACCAAGGTTATCAAACCAGTATGAGAACCAAGCAACACAACGTAAACAACACATGCACACACATAACAAATACTCGCAACCCGGCATGTAAAAGGGGTTGTCAATCCCTTTCGGGTAACGGACATGATAGAGTTGTAAATATTGATAGATTGCACGCTAAATAAGATAAATTGCAATAAGATATTTTTGGGTTTTTGGTTTAGTAGATCTGAAAATAAAAGTAAAGGAAAATAGATCGCAAAGACAAATATAATAAAGAAGAGACATGCGAGCCATAGATTTCACTAGTGGCTTCTCTCGAGAAAATAGCAAACGGAGGAAAACAATTATTGTTGAGCAATTGATAGAACTTCAAATAATCATGACGATATGCAGGCAATGATCATTATATAGGCATCACATCCAAGATTAGTAGAGCGACTCCTGCCTGCATCTACTACTATTGCTCCACACATCGACCGCTATCCAGCATGCATCTAGTGTATTTAGTTCATGGAAAAAAATGGAGTAATGCAATAAGGACGATGACATGATGTAAAAAAGATCTATTTATTTAGAAATAGACCCCATCGTTTTATCCTTAGTAGCAATGATACATACGTGTCGGTTCCCTTTCTGTCACTGGGATCAAGCACCGTAAGATTGAACCCACTACAAAGCACCTCTTCCCATTGCAAGATAAATAGATCAAGTTGGCCAAACAAAACCCAATATCGGAGAAGAAATACGAGACTATAAGAAATTATGCATATAAGGGATCAAAGAAGACTCAAATATCTTTCATAGATATAAAAAGATAGATCTGATCATAAACTCAAAGTTCATCAGATCCCAACAAACACACCGCAAAAGAGTTACATCATATGGATCTCCAAGAGACCATTGTGTTGATAATCAAAAGAGAGAGAGAGGAAGCCATCTAGCTACTAACTACGGACCTGTAGGTATACAAGGAACTACTCCCACTTCATCAGAGGGGCACCAATGGAGATGGTGAACCCCTCCGTGATGGTGTCTAGATTGGATCTGGTGGTTCTGGACTTTGCGGCGGCTGGAATAGAATTTTGTCAACTCCTCTAGGGTTTCTGGAATATCTGAGTATTTATAGAGCAAAGAGGCGGTGCGGGAGGCTACCGAGGTGGGCACAACCCACCTGGGCGCGCCAGGGGGGCCTGGCGTGCCCTGGTGGGTTGTGCCCCCCTCGGGGCACCCCCAGGTGCAGGTTTAGCCCATTGGGTGTCTTTTAGCCCATAAAAAATCTCCAAAAAGTTTTGCGGTGTTTGGACTCCGTTTGATATTAATTTCCCACGATGTAAAATTCATGCAGAAAACAACAACTGGCACTTGGCACTATGTCAATAGGTTAGTACCAAAAAATGATATAAAATGACTATAAAATGATTGTAAAACATCCAAGAATGATAATATAACAGCATGGAACAATCAAAAATTATAGATACGTTGGAGACGTATCAACCGCATATGCCAAAGATCCCTATCCCTAAGGCACATCAGATTCAGCATGAATTCTAGAGGTTTACCAAATGTATCCCCTTTTCCATACGACTCCCATTCCACCTGGAACATAGCATACAACAAGGCAACATTTATGTCGAGTTACAATAAAAGCATGAGAATGACTGATGCAATGTCAACTCACCTGCTCAGCCGTAATCGTGTCCAACTCGCTCGTGTACTGCCTGTACATGAGCAAGGGATCGTCCGCCATCTCATTTAACACATCCCACTTGTAAGCCCAAGTGGGTCGTATTTGTCGTCCCAATCGTCATACTTCATGGTCTTCGGTCATCCAACCGACAATTGCTCACAACTCCATACAGAAAGTACGAGCATACAACCAGCAATACATCCGTCCTTTGAGGTCCTACGACAAGCTTCATCCAACTGCACATAAAATAAAACATGGTTGAATTAACAAGAAAATCGCATTGACAATGTAGCAATGAAGTGAAAAGAAACAACTGCCTACATGTCTATATAAGTAAGCTAGTGTCGCCGAACCCCAACTCACTTTTGCTATAGAAGGCGGTCAACGCCTTAAGCCACATCCATGGAGCATTCTTGCATGTGCGGGCAACAAACATAGTCCTGGATATAATGTACCACATGTAGACACGAGCATTTGTCTTAACCTCATCATCGGTAGCATCCTCATGGCAAAAACCAAAGTTCGATGCAATCCAGGTGAAAAGAGCACCGAATACGACTCTTTCCTTCTTCTTGTCTCCTTCTGGTACCAGAGTCTCTGGAGGAACCATACCGATAAGGGCCTGCATCTACTCGCGCCACCCATCAGAATCGGTGCTCATACAAAGAGGATTCCCCTCGATAGGAAGACTGGCGATCATAGCAATATCATGTAGCATCATGGCCATCTCGCCGGTCCGAAGATGGAAATTGTGTGTCTCCGGCCTCCAACGATCAATAAGCGCGGTGATTGCTGCATCATTGAGGTTTGGCATTGACCGACTGACCAACTGAATGAAAGGGAGACGTCTTGTCTCCCTTATGTATGGTATGTACCGCTCATCATAACGCACCCCCCAAGGATGACCCCGTGAGACCGAATATTCAGATGTTGAAGCTCCTACAAACAAGCAAATCAGAATATTACATATGGGGCATTTGTGTTTAAAATAAACACAAAATTCATAAATACCGGCCACTTTGATTATTACCCGCTTCTCCATCGACATCAACTAGGCCCGGTGTCGAGTGTCACAGTGTTCATCGAGACGCCAAATCATCCTACAAATTTCAAACAATAAACATACGTTAGCTAACTACCTATGCTTCCCAATATATGTATCCAAAACAATATAGGGTTCTATAATGATTGCATGTAAATAACATCTGAACATAGAAGCATATATTTTCAATAGAAATAAACTATACTAGGGTTACAAAATAATTACAAATCATCTACAAATCTTAAATCCCACAAATCTATATACATGCAAGATTCTAATCTAATCAAACAAGGGTTCCACAAATCTTCAAAATAAGACACATGTTCTGGATAGAAAGAAGGGGATCGGAGGAGAGTACCTTCTAGAATGGAATGATGACGAAATCCACAGACCAAATCGTCAGTTCTAAAGAATTTGGGAGAGAGGATTGAGAGGGGGAGAGGAGGAAGCCGTCGACGCATTCTTTCTACAACTGGGGGGTGGGGAGAGGGCTGTGTGCGGCTGCCTCTAAGTCACAGTGCAGCGCCTGTGGGCTAGGCGCGACACCTTACATGTGTGGCGCCTAGCTCGAAGGCATTGCACTGCTTGGTGTGGGCCTGGGGGTGCCACGTTGGCCAGGCGTGCAATGCCCGCGAGCTAGGCACTTCATCGTAGGGTGTGACGCCTGCGTGTAGGACGCCACTCCAAACGGTGAGTTGGGTGATTTTTTTTTCTTCAAATGAGTTCACTTTGTGAATTGTTTTCGTTCATAGGTCAATTTTGTCGATTTTGCTGGACAGAAGCTGCAGATCGGCCGGACGCTAGAATTTTTTTTAGATAAACTGCTAGGCTTTATTAATCAATCGATATGTCTGCATGTATTACATTAGGATCATGTGATTGCCCCAACCAAACGTGGCGGCCTTGACCCAACTTAAGAGCATGCCTAGCTAGTCTATGTGGCTCAAAATTTGAGCTCCTAGATTCAAACCTAAAATTACAGGAATTAAAAAGAGTTTTCCACTCCTGAATCTCCTTGACTACTCCGCCATAGTTCCCACCCGAGCCTTCCTTGATATGCTTGACAACTGCTTCACAATCCGACGCGACCACCAGATTTTGGAGCCCAAGGTCTTCAGCTAGAGACAGCCCCTCTCGGCAAGCTATGGCCTCGAGGCTAGCTGGATCCGTAAGGCCGCGTATGACAAATACTGAAGAACCTAAATATGTGCCCGAGTTGTCTCTGCACACTGCAGCCGCTGTCCCAGCACCACGCGAGACATCAGCGTCTACATTGATCTTCGAGTGCCCCTGGATAGCCGGGATCCATCTTCTTGGTACTAGTCCCGTCATATTACTTAGGCGATTCCCAGACTTGGGATTAATCTCCCCTAGTTCTGTGATAAAGTGGGTAATGAACATGTATGTGGACAGAGGGCTTTGGTCGATTCCCTCGTGATTGTCAACCTGGTAAATTTCTCATGCGGGAGCTTGTCAAGCAAAGTAAAGACCCAACTCCTCGCGTCCTGTTCATTGTTGTCAATCACCTCGTCAATTAGCTCCTTGTCAACCAGCGACCACACACATCGGGCTGCTGTGCATTCCAAAAGGCTATGCCTCCAAGAGTCCGGCATGCCACATATTGCACACGTGCATGACATCGACATATTCCGATGCATTCTCGCATCTTCAGTCGGTATGGAATGATGTACTAGCCTCCATAAAAAGGTTCGTAGTTTCGCTGGGACATAAGTTTTCCAGAGTTTGACCCAGCTCTTCTCTTCTTCCTTTCTGTTCGAAGGGCCCGGGCGCTGTTCAAGCCAGTCCTCCCGCATGCGTTTGGTTTCAACAATCATACTGTAAGCGGACTTAACAATAAAGTTCCCAGATTTTTCATGCATCCATGACCAGTAATCATCCACAATTCTCAAGCAAATAGGGATTTGTAGGATCTCAGCTGCGTCACAAGGTAGAAAGACTTGGTTCACCAGCTCCATATTCCATCGAGCGTTGGTTGTATCAATTAATTCAGAGACAATTTGAGGCGGGTCCTGCACTCTAGACACCAATGGCCTCTTGAACTCCTGTCTAGGTATCCAATTTGTGTTCCAGATTTCCGTGGAAGAGCCATCACCAATACGCCTGACCAAGCCCTGTTTCATAATATCCCTACCTTCCACAATTGATCTCCAAACCTGGGAAGGATGATTTCCCAAGTTGTCTCAAGGATGGAACATGCAGGGAAATACACAGCCTTCAGAATGCGAGCACTATGAGTGTTGGGGGAAATTAGTATCCTCCACGCTTGCCTTGCCAAAAGAGCCAAATTGAACAATTCAAAATCCCTGAAACCAAGTCCACCCATGTATCTTGGCATGGTCATTTTGTCCCATGAAACCCAATAGGGTTTTCTCTTCCCCCATTTGCTTCCCCACCAGAAGGCCCGGATAGAAGAAGTTAATTTTTCACACAACCCACGAGGAAGCTTAAAACACGACATCGAGAAGACAGGGATAGCTTGTGCAACAGATTTGATTAGAACATCTTTACCCGCAGTAGAGAGTGTTTTCTCCATCCACCCCCTAATCTTGTTCCACAGACGGTCGACAAGATATTTGAAGGCCCCATTTTTGGATGATCCTACATCTGTGGGCATACCCAAATATTTCTCGCTGAGTTGCTCATTGGGAACTTGCAAGATTCCCTTCACCTGTTCTCTCACCGTTGCTGGACACCCTTTACTGAAGAATATTGAGGATTTGTCTTTATTCATTCTCTGTCCAGATGCTCTAGCATAGGCTTCTAATAAAAGAGACACTTCTTCCGCCCCCTCCGAATTTGCTTTGAAAAACAGCAGGCTGTCATCTGCAAACAACAAGTGGTTCACCGGCGGAGCCGTTGTAGCCACTTTTATGCCCCCAAGATTAGATGACTGAACACGAGTTTTTAAAAGGCACGAAAGGCCCTCTACTACTAGCAAAAACAAATATAGTGAAATAGGATCCCCCTGACGAATGCCACGTGTAGGTCTGAATTCTTCAAGTTTTTCTCCATCAAACAAAATCAAGAATGAAACTGAACTGGCCATTCCCATAACAATGTTTACCCAAATTTGAGAGAAGCCCAGTTTCAACATAATTGCTCTCAAATAGTCCCATTCAACACGGTCATATGCCTTCATCATGTCCAGTTTCGATGCACACGACCTGTGTATCTGTGCCTTGTTTCTCTTCATGAAGTGGAGACATTCATAAGCCGCAATAATATTATCAGTGATTAATCTGCCAGGAACGAACGCCGACTGCTCCTCAGAGATAATGTCCGGCAGGATCACTTTCAATCTATTTGCAATTACCTTGGAAGCTATCTTGTACAAAACATTACATAAACTGATAGGACGAAATTGGGTGAGCATTGTTAGAGATTTTACCTTTGGTATCAAAACGAGGTCAGTGTTATTTATCTCGCCGGCACTCTCCGTTCCTGACACAATACGGAGAACCACCCTCGTTACCTCCTCACCACAAACTTCCTAGTGCCTTTGGAAAAATTGAGCAGGAAAACCATCGGGGCCCGGAGCTTTTGTTGGGGCCATCTGGAAAAGAGCTACCTTCACCTCTTCGGCTGTGTAGGGGGCAGTCAACTGCTCATTCATTTGAGCTGTCACCTTAACCGGTACGGAATTCAACACCTCGTCCATCTCATGGACTCCTTCAGAGGTGTAGAGATTATTATAGAAAGTATTGACCAGCTCCTTCATAGAGCGAATGTCCTCTATGGTGTTTCCATCCTCCTGTACCAGTAATTTTATCATGTTTTTTCTTCTACGCATACTAGCACGTAGATGGAAAAATCTAGTATTTTTGTCCCCTGCCTTTAACCATTCCACTCTAGCACGTTGCCTCCACATCAGCTCCTCTCTATGATATAGTTCCAGCAAATTTTCTTTCACTTTTAGTTCCCTATGAGACGGACCAACCCTTCCAGGAACATTACGCAAAATCTCAAGTTCACACTTTAGTGTTTTTATTTGCTTTCGTACACTGCCGAATGTAGTCCTATCCCATGCAGATAAGGATCCTGCTAGAGCTGACAGTTTCTCCTTGATTTGTACAACCGATCCACATGCAGGGGACCCGCCCCAATCATCACTTATTGTTGCCTTTAGCTGCTCATGCGATTCCCACATGGTCTCATATCGAAAAACTCGCTGACTCCGTCTTCTCTCCGTCCTACCATGCAGATTCATTAAAATAGGGACATGGTCTGATGATGCTGCCGTGAGGTTGCACATCTGCGCCAATGGGAAATTAGCAGTCCAAGCACCGCATGCAAGAGCTCGATCTAGACGTACTCGTGTGTACGTGCCTCCCGCGACACGTCGTTCAAAGGTCCAAGGGCTACCAGTGTAACCCAGATCCATCAGCGCACAATCATCAACCATCGACCGGAACCTTGTGATTTGACTCTGGCTTCTCTGGCCTACTCCTTCATGCTCTGAACTATGCAGAACCTCATTGAAATCCCCCATTAGAAGCAATGGGAGGGTTGAGGTGCCCGCTATGTCTCGTATAGTATCCCAAGTATGTTGCATGTCTGCTACTTGAGCTTCGCCGTATATGCATGTGAGCCGCCACGGGCTCTCCCCTAACTCATCTATAATTGCATCAATATGATACTTAGAGTAACCCTCAACCTTCAGCTTTATTTCATTATTCCAAAAGAGGCCGAGACCCCCACTTCTTCCCGAACTGCTTACATCATAAGAATTATCGTACCCTATAGAAAATTTTAAACTCTCGACACAAGCTCCGTCAAGCTGAGTTTCTACTATACAGAGCACCGCCGGGGTAAATTGCTTTGCTAGATCGCAAAGCTCGCGAACCGTCGCGGGTCTACCCGCCCCACGACAGTTCCAACACATGAGACTCATTGCTGCCGGCGGAGGCCGCTCTGGGTCTCCGCCAAGGGTAATTCATTGGGTTTGTCGGCGGGGTTTCTCTTTGGAAGCCCCTTATCATTTCCTACAACTTTGGCTCTCTTCATATCTTGTTTAGATGGACTTGGCAGGACAACTTGTGGCACTATTAGCATAAGCTGATTGCCTGTACGTGTCGTCTCCTTTGGGATGATCTTCCCTCCCCCATTTACACTCGTGTCTTGGGCCCTCTTCCTATTGTAATCAGCTTCTCCCATAAGTGCATCTGAGTCTTCAAAACCCGCCTGGTAATTCTGCTGCTGCTTCGTGCCCCTACCAGGGACTATATTAGTGCCTCCTCGTGGAGTTCCACGACCGAAACCACCCCTCCGGGCGCGTCCTTCACCAGGGCCTCTTCCTGCTCCGCGGAACCAAGTCGCCCTCAAGTCCTTAAAGACCAAAGCTTTCGGAGGATGAACACCATCACCATGTTCCTTGTGTTGATGACCAAGGTGCCCGCAAACTGCACACCAATCCGGGAGACGTTCATACTTCACGAAGAAAATCTGTCTCTTGTTATCTTTCACAATTGACGTGGCGTTCTTCAGCGGTTTGTGGACATTAATCCTGATCCGGACTCTGTAAAAATTCCCCTCGAAATCATGGGACATTGGCTCGGCAAGAATCACTTCTCCTACTTTCCCAGCTAATGCTTTTAGCATGGGAAAGAATCCATCAGGGAGGTCATGGATTTGAGCCGAAATCTCCAGAGTGTCCAGCTTGATCTGCGATGGCTTGGTGAAACCATCATAGGGCGCAATAATCACCGCAAAACCTTTATAATTCCATGGACCTTCTTCCATAACTCTCTCCCAATCACCCAAACCGGAAAATTGCAAGGTGTACAAGTTGTCCTCGAGGGGCCCGATCTTTACCTCTTGGGCCAGATCCCAGGCCGCCCTCATAGTTTTGAAGAACCAGTATTGGCTGTAAGCTTTTTCCGTATGAACTCTCGCCAAGGCCATCCATCTGATTGCTTCAGGAGGGGGCGCGTGTTCCTCCTCGAAAACCACATCATCTAGATCATCTTCCTTAAGACCTAGCATCGCCATCATCTCAGGCACATCAGTGGAGTCCACCGTCTTCGATCCAGAAGCCTTGTCAGCCATACCTTGAAAGCCCTAGCCCGATGAAAACCTATCGAGCTGTTGCGTGAACCCTAGATCGCCTCTCACATCAACCAAGCGGAGGACAGGGCAACCCCAGGGAGGTTCCCTTCAATCCTACACGGCAGGGAAGGAGAAAGCAGCAGGGGATTGACGGTCTCAACGTCCGGCAGTCGCCGCCGCGAGTAGTGGAACCCTAACTAGAGGGGACGTACGTATATCACTTCCAAAATAACTGAAGTTCTGCCGGACGCTAGATAGTGTGTGAGCCTATCTATATCTCGCGGAGATGGACCCATAGGTGCCGGCCCACAAGTCTTTAAACAACTAAGCCCATTAGGCTTCTCGTGTGAATTTCAGCCCATAGATCACGTCGCGCTCCTCCGATTCGCGATGAGCCCAACCGGAGCCCGCCTAACCGTTCCCCACCCCTCGCGACCTCCTCGCCTTTCTTCCCACCTCCATCGCCGCCACTCCCTAAACCTCACCGCCAAACCCGCAGGCGCTCAAACTCTTACCTCGCCCGCGCCACCGCCACCGACACCTCCCTCCGCGCCGCCGCTGACGGGTCGCCGCAGCTGCGGAGCGCGCGCTAGAGGGAGAGATGGGGGGCGGCAGGAAGCGCGGGCGCTCGCAGCGTCGTCACTTCAAGCAGGAGCGCGAGAACGTCTGGAAGGACAACCCCAGGCGCCCTCTCGCCTCCGCCGGCGAAGGAGGCGAGGGGAACGGCTGGCAGCCGTTCGCCACGGAGAACCTGGCCTTCGAGGCCTACTACAAGGTGCAGACGCCTGGTTCAGATCACCCGTACCTTCCCTTTTTGACATTTTTGGCTCGATGGTATTTATATGGAGCAGTGCTAGCCCTGTGATTTTCATGTGTCTTCCGTTTATGTGGATTGATGATTGCCGTATTGAGTACTGATCTCTGGACTGCCTTGAGCTGTCTTTCAACTGGATATAGCATTACTTATAAACTGCTGATGTGGCTTCTGTTAAATTCTTATTGAATGAAATATGTGTATGCCTTGCAGGGGCAGCAAATTGTTCCTGAGGAAGAGTGGGATGCCTTCATGAGCATGCTCCGGAAACCATTGCCAGCCGCTTTTAGGATTAATGCGAGGTAACTTTGCTTTGTCTGAAACGTAAACATGCTTATTATATATGTATGCATGGCCTGGACTCAACGCGATTGGATACTGACTCAAAAACCAAACCTACTAATTATTCTGAACTACTGGCTGTTAACTGTGATCAACTAGGTGAAAAATCAGCTAACTTCTCGAGAACCACATGTTGATCTGCCTCCTCCTCCGAACAATCACTTTATTTGGGAAATCTTTGCTACTCTTTTCAAGAGGATCCAGTTTCATAAATATTTTCAATAAATTGTTGTTATTTAGTTTGTAAGCATATCTGGCATTCTGGCTGTTGCTCTCACTGTTTGTCAATTGATAGCTATTGTGCTTTGTTAGCAAAATTTTGGACTTGACTCCATGGAGGTATATACTTTGTTGACATCAAAGGATGATATGATTTCTGTTCTGCTTTGCGTGCTGGTTACTTGCTCTGCTTCATCACCCATTTAATTATGAACACATCTGTCACCTTCTCATGTGTAGCTATTGTGTCTTGTCAGCAAAATTTTGAACTTGACTCCATGGAGGTATATACTTTGTTGACATCAAAGGATGATATGATTCTGTTCTGCTTTGCCTACTGGTTACTTGCTTTGCTTCATCAGCCATTTAATTATGAACACATCTGTCACCTTCTCATGTGTTTTTAGTTTGCAAGAATATAAACAACTGACCTAATAGTTAGAGCAAAATGTACTCTTTGTACTAGGGCCCCTTTTTACATCTCTTTTATGTCAGGTATAATTCTGATAACTTAATTCTTATTTTTAATGTTTGATTCTTCTATTGTATTGAGCTAAAGGTTTTTATTTGCTTCCCAGCTCTCAGTTTTGTCAAGACATTTGTTCACAATTAGAAAATGACTTCAGGAAGTCGTTAGAGACTGAGGTAATTTCTTAAAAAATTATGCATACATTTAATTTATGCCCTTGATATTTTCTATTTCATAATACTTTTGTCATGGACAGGTCAATGATGACCATGAAAAAGAGGCTATTCGGCCTTTGGCTTGGTACCCTGGCAATCTTGCATGGCATTTGAACTTTTCTCGGATGCAACTGAGGAGAAACCAGGCGCTTGAGAGGTAAACCAACCTTGTACTGAATGCTGCTTATTTTAAATGAACCTTGTCAACAGTGCACAGTATAGGCTACTTGACTACTTGTTAAACTGATGTTTCATAAAAAATACTTCACAATTTTCTTTTGCATAAAGTGATGTATCATGCTCTATCGAGATCATGCTTGTCCCTTAAACGTTGTTTAATAAAATCCAAATTGTTTAATCTGATTGACCGAATTAAGTGAAATCCGTCATGAATCAGTTATCAATCAACTTGCTTCTTCAGTGATTTGCCTTGAGTTCTTAATTCTACAATTAACAGTTCACCAAAACTTGTCAGGGTTACCTGTTTTGAAACTTGTAATGTCATATTGTGTATTGCATTTGATGCTATATTTTCTTGTTGAAGTTTCTCATAAGATTTTTTTAGGGTGCTAAATGAATTGATAGAGTAGCTGTCGACCTGTAGTGCCTTAGATAAGCTGATGCATGAAGCTACATTGCAAAAGCTAAGGTGTATTGCATTTGATGCTATATTTTCTTGTTGAAGTTTCTCATAAGATTTTTTTAGGGTGCTAAATGAATTGATAGTAGCTGTCGACCTGTAGTGCCTTAGATAAGCTGATGCATGAAGCCACATTGCAAAAGCCAAGGATGACCTTGTTTGTCACCCACCCGCAAATTTCTTTGGAGAATAAAATTGTGTAACCATTGGCATGCTCAACAATGTGCTGCCATTAGAAATTGTGACTCTGGAAGTTCTTATACTTAATGTTCTAATTACATCATTGTTAATTTAACATCTATTTTTTGACTCCAGTTTCCATGAATTCTTGAAGCAAGAGAATGAAGTTGGTAATATTACCAGGCAAGAGGCTGTCAGCATGGTGAGCGCTTTATGTTTACTTCGAAGATGCTCTATATTCTTTATTTGTGATGCTTTACATATGTTGGGGCAGTTCTTGTCTAAACGATGTATATTGCTTTTGCAGGTCCCACCTTTGTTTCTGAATGTGCAACCTGACCATCATATTCTTGACAGTATGTTTTATCTATCATTACACATGTTGATGGTGTGCAATTTACATACCAAACTTTCCGTTCTTTGAACTGCCTAATTGATCTAACTTTGGCTACTCCCATAATCTGGTTTGTAATGTCCATGCCCAATAAAACAGTTGCCGAAAAAGGGTTTAGAGTTATAGAATGAGTTTTTTTTTTTGTATAAGTGCAAACAAGTCAACAGAAAAGAAAAATAAATAACATCCAACTTATAGCTACACGATTTGTCCATGAGGTTGCTGAATCTTTCAGTTAAGTGCGCTCTTTTCAGGTTATTGTGGCCTAAACTTATCCACAAGTATTTGATACAGCATTTTTTTTTAATTGTGAGAGGAAAGATTTCTGTAATAATACAGTAATATATCGTGAATTTTGTGACCTTGTGCAGTGTGTGCCGCTCCAGGGTCTAAAACTTTCCAGTTACTTGAGATGATCCACCAGTCAACAAAGCCTGGAGTGCTTCCAACTGCCATGGTGTATTTCGCCATCTTACATATAACGTTTACAGCTATAGTTGTTTTCAATTTCTATCAATTCTGAAAAGAAAACATTGATTTATCATCTGTTATTAATACTTTGCACTTTCTACTCTGTACTCAGGTGGTAGCTAATGATGTTGACGTGCAAAGATGCAACCTTCTTATTCATCAGACGAAGAGAATGTGCACAGCCAACCTGATAGTGACAAATCATGAAGCCCAAAATTTTCCAGGCTGTAGTCTTGCAAAGTTCTGTCCAGAAACACACATAGAGGAGTCCAAGGCGCAGAGGTTGGAATTTGATCGTATTCTGTGCGATGTGCCATGTAGTGGCGATGGAACTGTCCGTAAGGCTCCTGATATGTGGAGAACATGGTAAATACTGTACCATTTAGCCTGTTTGCTGCTTTCATTTTCTCCTTAGTTCCTTATCTGCTGAATTGGCTATCCAGGAATATTGGCATGGGTAATGGACTTCATCGTCTCCAAGTGGAAATAGCAATGCGTGGTAAGGATTGAAAGATACTTACACAATTATCAAATATGCTTTTCGCTGGATTGTTAAGTTGGTTCTATTATAAGATTTTCGTTTTTGAAATGTATCGAAGCATTCTACGTCACATTTTTGGTTCCCTTGCATAATTCACTATTGGCATTTGAGTATTTGGTTACATGATGAACGAGAGATAACATACTGCTTAGGATCCAGGATCTTGTTAAGATATCTTATAAAGTCTTGTCAGATGCATACATTATCAAGATATGCATGATGGTTTTGATTTTCTTCTGCAATCAATCACGTGATATATTATCTTGCTCTCATTTTGATGGTTCTGACACTTTCCAACTATAACGGATAGATGATATGCTAGGTGCCCTGTTAATGATTTGCTACTTCAAGAAGTTAAGATTGTATTTTTGTTGTCAGGCATTGCATTGCTTAAAGTGGGCGGAAGGATGGTCTACTCAACATGCTCAATGAATCCTGTTGAAAATGAAGCTGTTGTTGGTGAGGTAATTTTTGTTGCTTCGCTTCTCTCTCTGATATTTAATAATCTACTAACGTTTCGTGTTTGATTTGGTGAGGCCTTTTTTATTTTTATATATTTGAATAGTTTGATTAAATCATAAAATGGTGTTCAGTGTACAGCAAGTTAATTGTCAGAGAAATGCATTGAGATTTGACCACAAATCATGCTCATTTTTCAGCATATTGCTTTTTGTAGGTTCTTTGTATAGTTGTTTTGTATGTCTTGTTGTAACACGGATCATATTTTTCAACTATATAGATTCTGCGGAGATGTGGGGGTTCTGTTGAACTCCTTGATGTTTCTAATGAGCTACCTGAATTGATCCGCCGTCCTGGACTTAGCACCTGGAAGGTTAGTATGAATATCTCTGTATCATGTATATTTTCTTGTTTATAGTACCTCGTTTTGCCCATCAGGTGTTTGTTTCCTAATTAGTTGTGGTTTCTTGTGAACCTGTAACTGTCATCCTTTGTGGAGGTTAGCACAAGCTGATCGCGTAAGATGTTGGTCATCTTCTATTTCATGGTCTAATTAGGCACCTTATTTATGGACGCGAACAAAGAGCACTCGGGTGCGCACCTAACCTGAATCACTGCCACCGCGCTGCTAGCTCGGGATCAGTGCATATTTCGATGTATAGGTGAATACATCCCCGAAGCGTACACAGGCACAGTGTGCACCTGTTCAGGGCAATAAATTGGGCAGACAGCTAGGTGTTGGAGTACATAACATTAAAGACAGCCATTTAATCTACTGCGACGACTGTATCTCCAATATGATAAGTCCAACACAAGCTCGTCCTCATTCTCGCTGAAGCCACTGTTCATTGTCCCCTTCTTCTGCACCTTCTTCCTCAGTTTTCACTTTTCAGCTCCACTTGTTTGCCGTGTTCCAAGCGTTGAACAAGCCAAGAGGAACTACGAAGACTACGTCCATCCTAGCCGTCGTCTGAGCCTGCGTCTTGCACTGCCACAGCCCCACAGCCAGCGACACCACGTCCGCCCTGCACGTCGACACCATGCCATGCGTTCCGGCGGCTAGCGGATAGCCGGATAGTACATCATCAACTAGTCCAAGCTGCTTCTATGCCATCAAGGACTGCTTCTGCAAGAAGAAGTAGAACCACACGCTGCAGTATAAGTCGCTGCTAGCAGTGGCCGCGAACACGGTAGCGCTGCTGGAGTACGAGCCCCACCGCCGTGCATGCATGTTTGTGCATGAGCCCAGCTCTCCACCGGCAACCATCAAGTCCCTCTCCTCGAGACTTTGACAAGCTCCTCGTCACCGACCCCCAATCCACGCCCGACCTTGAGAGCTTGACCTATGAGGTGACGCAGAGCTCCGGGAACGTGGTTCAGGATGGCCGGTTGTGAAGTTGGGGACGAGGGAGTTGACAGAAGAAGAGAAGAAGAAGAAGAGGCAACAGGCAACATAGGAGGAGGAAGATGAGATCAGATTGTTGGGGGAAACGCGTAATGCATTGATTCATGATCTGACTGTTACAGGAGTGAACACAACTTCGGTTGTTGGTAGTTGGGAGCTAGAACAGACGCATGCTGCAAGTGGGCCAGGACGGGGACAGATTGTGCAGAGAATACATCCCATAAATTAGGCTAAAACTGAAGAATACACTCATACAATATAGTGGTACATATCCCAATGCATGTTGAACGGTGAGATAACAGGGAGGTGCGCCTGCAGGTGCTCCTATGCAATTTCGCCTTATATTTACTAACAATAATCAAAACATAGTGTGCCACTGGATAAAGTGGAGATGGGACTTGCACTCGCATGTCACTTATACAACTACATCTCAAACACTTCCTGTTTAAATGTAAGCTCACAGTTTCACTTCTTCGCATTGTAAGTTTTTTAAAGAGGTGTAAAAAAGGTTACGTAAGGAGGAGAGATGTTCCAATTTGTATCAATATTCTATTAAGAATAATTCCTTTCCATACTTAAAAAATGAAAGTTTGCCACACTTGTGCATGGACAATTGTGTAGCAAGTGATGTTTTGATTTGCCCATTTGCTGTTGTTTTTGGAAACTAGTTTGCATTTTATTCTTTTGTTCTTGGTGTTCTCTAACAAAATTATTCTACCCCTATTGGCCTCTATACCTTGCATAATTCCTGGCACTCTGCTCCTTTCCGTGATTCTTTCTAAGTATTGCAGGTACGGGATAGAGCGTCTTGGTTGGGCAGTCATAAAGATGTACTTCACTACAGGAAGAATGCAATATTGCCAAGTATGTTCCCCTCGGGTAAAGCTACCACGGACAACTGTATGGAGGGTGGCAGTGTTGAGGTCAACATAGATGCAGTCGATGCAGATATGAATGAGTCAGGGGATATGGTAGAGGGAAAACAAGAAACGAAGATAGCGACTGATGACAGCAATAACGGTGACAATGGCAATACTGAAGAGATAAAACAAGATGAATCTAAGTCTGTTAAAGTTTCAAGGGGCTCAGAAGAAAAAACAGATTCAACCTCCATCGTTACAGAGCATTCAAATTTACCACTACATCGTTGCATGAGAATTATTCCTCATGACCAAAACAGTGGAGCATTTTTTATAGCAGTCCTTCAGAAAGTCTCTCCGCTGAATGGTATTTCTTTCATCCATCTATTCCATATGTTTCAGTTATTATTGCATCAAATCTCATACGTAGTAGATACTGGTTCATAGCACTCAAGTACACTATACAATGAACATAATTTCAGAGAGTCAGGTGGTAGAAGTGATGAAAGGTGAGCGCAGTACCTTGAAAGACCAGGCTTTGAAATGTTCAAATGGCCAGGGATCAGATAAGGTACCGGCTGAAGAAATTTCAGTTCAGCGGCCAGGGGTTGATGACAGCCATGCTCTCGTTGGGCAACAAAACAGAGACATGGATACTGAAATTTCAAAAGACAAAAGCTCTGAGGAAGCTAAGGTGATTGCTGGTGACGTGCAAAATGATCAAGCGCCAACGAGAGAGAAGAGAAAGACCCAGAACCAAGGCAGATGGAGAGGGGTTGATCCTGTGATATTTTTCAAAGACGAAGCGACAATCAGAAGCATAGTATCTTTCTATGGCATCAAGGATTCGTTTACCCTTGAAGGCCATCTTGTGACTAGGAACCCTGATACCAATCATGTTAAAAGAATATACTATGTCTCAAAATCAGTTAAAGAAGTTTTGGACCTCAATGTGAAAGTTGGCGAGCGGCTGAAAATCACCTCACTTGGCTTAAAGATATTTGTAAGTGTCCCACTAATGTCTGTTTATTTTTTCTCAAGCTTTTCTCAGAAGAGCAAACATTACATTAACACTGCTACTCTCTTCTATCCATCCCTTGTCTTTCAGGAAAGGCAGTCGTCAAAGGAGGGTTCGCCATGCACATTTAGGTTGTCATCCGAGGGATTACCTCTGCTGCTTCCTTACATCACCAAACAGATTCTATATGCATCTGCAATAGACTTTCAGCACCTCTTACAGTACAGAATCATTAAATTCCCCGATTTTGTGGATGCAAAATTCGGTCAGCAAGCTTCAGCTTTGCTACAAGGTTGCTGTGTCGTAATATTACGTGAAGGTACATTGCATTCCTTTTCCTTTTTGAGCCTTAAACTAAAAGTGAATTATCACAGTTTATTGGCAACTGAACATCTTTATAAAAATTCCAGGGCATGAGGATCTAGAGTCCATAGGCATGGATCCCTCTGCAATCGCTGTTGTTTGTTGGAAAGGAAAGACCAATCTGTGCGTCATGGTCACCCCCATGGATGGGAGGGAGCTGCTTGACAGGATCTCGTTTCGTTTCGGGCTCAAAATCCCAAAAGTTGATGATGGGAAGCCTGACCTGAAGAGTGACGATGGATCAGATGAGCAGCCTGATGGTGGCGCCGAGACGGTTGATCCAGATTGTGTGCCTGAGAGTAAGGCATCAGAAGACATGGATATCTCAGATGTCAAGGACGCCGAGTAAGCTCGGCTTGGCACCATGCGAGGAGGCATGTCATGTCTGGTTACGATGATGCAGCAGAGCCCCGCTACCTGACTTACGGGTTGATGATTACTCTAGTGGGAGTCTTGTTGGCATTCCTTCTGTCTTCCTGTAGGGATTCTGTATCCTATTGCTTTGCCATGAAAACCACACCGCATACATGGTGCTAGACTGCTGGCTGCTGCTCCCCTGTAACGTATCAGTTTGATTTTGGTGTGATGTTGGCACATGACCGTCGAACGGTGCTTGGACATGAAAGCGGACAATTTGCTTTAGACATTTTGATTGATTGATCTTGTGTGTAGGTGCATGCTTCTGGCTTCTGGGTGCTTGGGGTAGTCATTCCGGTGATGGTAGGAGAAGCTGTGTCTAATCTCAGTGGTCTGTTCTCTGCGTTGTCAATAAGACGAACTCGTGCTTAGAAAACGTTTTGCACGAGGACCGTTGACATATCATTTTGGTAGTAGAGTAGAAAGTTGGGAGAAGACATTGACAAATGGAAGGAAAACCACGTGCACAACATGGACGCGCCAAAGGCATCACTGATCGAAGGGGTGGTTTCAGTACCGTGTAACACAGTATGTGTAAACCTACTAGAGACCAATGCTTCGAAGTCTTAACAGAGCAGTGGTATCTGTAGAAGGTCTACCCAAGGTCTCCTCTGGTCCTGTGTCCCTTCTCCTCTGAAGCTAGATCTTCCAACCTTTTCACGACGTTTTAGCCTTTGGGAGGATGCATGGGCGAGTTGACGGTCTTCAAAAACGGTGTCCCGGCCGTCCCGAGGCAAAGAAGCGGCGTCGACCGGGCCACCTGGTCACTTTCCACGGGCGTGCGCACGACCCAGCGCGCTGCGCACGTCGAGTCGAGAGACCACGGGACGACGGGACACCGTACGTGACGACCAGACGGAGAAAAGCACTTGGGTAGGCCACGGCCACGGTAGCTTTTGGGGGTGAGGCGGTCGATGTCACGCACGTCCGGCGTGCCGGTGGACACCGATCGGCCTGTTTGCACACGCTCTTGGAGAATTCCGATCGATGCCATTTACCATACGAGGCCGCGGCACCGCCAGCTCCGTGGTGCCAACTGCTAGCCAGTACTACTACTAGTAGTTGCCAGTGCTGTTCGGTCGGTGCAGCTCTGGTTGTCAAAAGAGAAATAGCAATCGGTCGGTTGCTCCGGAGAGAGTAGACTTTGCCTGATGGAGCGTGTGGAGACGGTGCCTTGCTGGCTCCCTCGGTTACGTTCGGTGTGGGAAACCAGATGTACAACCCACACGTGGCATGCTTCAAGTTCTTGTAGACTCGAATTCGGGTTCTTAACTTCTTATCTCTTCTCTGCTGCTTCCATCTTTTTCTTAGTATTTTGCCTAGCTAGGTTGCTCAAAGTCCTGGATTAGCCGGTTTGTGCAACTGTGCTCACATTGCAACGCACGATGCATGCGTACGGCCGTAGACTAGACTGCGTAGTAGTAGTTAGATGGATAATTACCATCTCATGGGGTTCGATAGGGCAGAAAAATGGAACATGACGCGTAGTTCGTTAATTAGCACTTACGTTATTATCGTCGATGACAAAAGTGTTTTCCTCCGCTAGACCAGATCAGTAATGTCGCGTCACGGAGAGAAACGGTACACAAGTCCATGGTCGCAAGACGAACTGGGGATTCTTTTTGGCCGCGCGTGCTAGTACGACTCGTGTGTTGGATCTTTTGTTGGCACCCAGTATGGTTTTCTATGTGCTCGTGACCCATCCGCTCTGAAAATGCTGGGAAGATAACCCTTTTTTAGATGCAGTTCAGCGCTTAGCGCCGTTGTGGACACGGCGAGACGTACTACGGTAGAGACTTGCTGCTCGGTCGCGTCAGAAATCGTTGAGGACGACGACGACGGCCATGCTGCATGCATGTGACCATGGCTTGGCTATGAAAACGGTATCGTAATGTGAGATCTAAGACATATTGAATGTTTTTTATTTTTTTGCAAGGAAAAACGTATTGAATGGTCGTCCACATCATATATCTTTATTTCGTTGGAAAAAAGGAGTTTTATTCAAAAAATTATAAGGGTTACAGTCGAGAGGTAGAAGTTCTCTAATACAAGTGATCATCTCTGTAGCCATACAACAATGCTACGCTCGGTTTGAGTATGCAACACCAGTCGATCTGCTACCCTATTTTGCTTCCGTCTAAGCTTACGTACACAAATCCACCACCAACGATTTAATCTCAGCTACAAGACGAGCATATGCTGAACGAGCTAAGCCACTACCAAATAATGTTGCTAAATCCTTTCAAGAGTCCGATTGGACAATGATGGGCCTTACAGAATGCTGCTTAGCCAACGTCATGTCTTGCATCATAGTGTGAATCTCCGTTTCAAGAGCAGCGTTGCAGTGGAATAAGAAACCATAAGCTGCAAAGATTACACTACCTTCATGTCTCCTGAGAATCATTACCCGATGCCGCGGTCCATCCACAGATCCATTATGCATCTATTTTAATCATACTTTGTCCATAGTACCGCAATGTAAATTACAGCGATAGAGGTTATCCACTGATCTTTTACCGAATCCAAGATAAATAAGTTTTTTTTGGCCGAATGTATAATTCAACATGTAAAGGCGGTATGCACTGAATTTCCTCTGAATTCAGTTCAAACATGTTGACAATTGTTATTTACTGAATCTTCAAGAAGATTTCAGTTACAACAATGTTTTTACTCAATTTTGAATTAAATTACTTATATTTTTTTTTTGCTCTCTCTCTCTCTCTCAATATTTTTTGTAACCTGTCACCCATGCGAAATCACCATGACACCAATGGTCAATGACAAAAATTATCCGCTTCTAAAAGTTTAGATCCGTAAATGTTGAGGGTAATGTCACACATGTTAAGTAACCCCAGAAGGTACACATCTTTTCCATATGTTATAAAGATTCATCAGAAGTACAAAGCTTCCCAAACATAATAAGAAAATACATTGAGATCCATGAACCACTGAGCGACTACTACTACCATCCAAACAAGCCGATGACGTGTTTCTTATCATCGATCCCCTACTGAAGCCGGCCTGACCTTGTCAATTATAGCCGAGAAGTCTTCATGCACATGCCCTCTTAGCTGATCCGAAGCCCCTGAAGCGCAACCGACGTCGTTGAACCCCTTAACTGATCCGAAGCACCTGACACCATGCCTTGTTGGCGCGCAAGCATTACAATAAACCATAACCTCGTTGCCCAGAGGATATGACATGAGCCTACACCGGACTTTCGTCGATTGCGTCCTGCCGAACAAATTCGACGTGGACCGGGGCCTAGAAGACCATCTGGATGACAAAGCGGTACCATTCGCCAAGCACCTCCTCTGCGAGGACCACACAATGCGCCACCCGCCTGCCAATGGTGCGAACTATGAAGTACGGCCAAAAAGAGGATGAGGGGGGAATTGCTAATTCTATGCCGTTGCCACCCCTATCATCTCCATCGAAGATAAACCTGAAACTAATTCTACACTACCCCTACCAGGCTGAAGCCCTGGGTCCCTGCCCCCTCCCGTTGCCGGAGCGGTAGGGGGCCCGCTATCAACACCGAAGAGGTGGGCCCTCCATGTCCGCCTCTAGCGACAGCAGGGAGGAAAGAACGTCTCACATCTCCAATTTATGGTAATTTGATTGAAGAAGGATTGTATATGCAGTTATACAAGAATTGACGGTGTATTATGTACGAACTAGCCGGAACGCGTGAGTCCAATTCTAACCAATTGTAATCCTACTGTACCAAACAGTAGTTTCGACTACTTTCTGGATGTGTGGCCCATATACGTTTTGGCTGAACAATATTTGAGTCGAGTCGAGCTGATACGCTACAATATATGACATATGTTCCACGCTCTTTCATGTTAATCATTGTAGTACGACACTGCAATTAGTTGTGAGATCGTTGTCTTCGTTAGCATTTATGCATGCATGCAAGGACAAATCGGGCTGCGATTAGTCTACTCATCTCGCTCTCCATTGTTAGATCAATTAGGTATGCTAGTCGGTATGTGCATGTCATGCTAACTAAACACGGTGTCAAGCTAAAGAATCTCGCGTCAAGTCGCGGCTACGTATCTTTAGGCGAAAAAGTAGCCTATTTGCGCGCACACACACACGCAGCAATTTCCAGCAACAGATGGTCCGAATACATCCAAGAGTGTGACCATGTTCCCTAAAAGAAAAGGAAAAAAAAAGAGTGTGACCATGCGAGCTGAACGAAACGCTCTACACGTATTTTCGTCACGACCCTTACCTCAATTTCACATACTTTTCCTTGACGATGCATGCATATATTACGTGGCTGGAGTTTACATCCACTCACAACATCTACGGCCAGATTTGGCAAATCCAACCCCACAAACGTCCGCGGACGCATTCGGGTGCGTCCGCCGACAGTGGTCGGTCACGCCTCAAAAGTGCATTCCACATCCGAATACCTCAAATCAATATTATTACATGCAATGCAGCGATCTTTGAGCGAAGATTCGTCCGGTTCCGCTCCCCGCTCGCCTGGCTCCACCCTAGCCATGTCCGGCGGCCGGCTGCGCTCCTCAGAGTGTTGGTCCGGTCGCCGGCAAGGTAGAGTAGGGCATGGGACACGAGCCGGCTGACGGGACTCAAGGCGTCACCGCCTCCCATGTCCTATTCTTCCTCGTCGAAGCCTGTCACCCGAACGGTGTCGGTGGGCGTCAGATCGATGACGGATCCGTCCTGGGATGAGCCGCCGGCGTCCACCACGAGGTGGCTACAGCACCCGGACTGATGCGCCATATGGGGCGCCGAAGAATGGGACCCCGCCTCGCCGACGTCCACCGCCGTGAGGGCTGCCCCGCCTCCCGCACCCGGTGCTTGGCACGGCGGGCACGCCGTGCCATGTTTTTGTCCGACGAGGCACATGGTGCGTCTCGATGCTCGGCGCGCCAATGGAGGGGTTGCGCGTCCACCACCGTGTTCGGACGCCAGACGGGCCGCATCACCTCCGACGAGGTAGCTACGACTGGCCTAGCGCCGGATCCATGCGCCATTTGGGCAGACGCAATGGATTCCCGACGGAAGGAGTCCGAGCGCCGTGCATGGGCCTCCTCCCGGGCACGGCGGAGCCAGGGACGGAGCCAGGGACGGAGCCAGGATTTGACCATGGGGGGCCGAAGATAACGACACTAGAGATTTTTTTTTAGGTTAACACACTTTCCACTAATTTTTTAACAGGATTTACCAGCCTGTTACAGTTATAAGAGAAAAAAGAGAGCAAATCTGACCACTAATAGAAAGACAACGACACAAGAGATGTAGATTTGCCAAATTTTATTAGCGATATTTTTTATTAGGAGCTTGCATATCAATTAAATTATGCTTGGGCTATTACCTTGGTTCTTGGAATCATCAAATTCACCATTTCCTCTAAAGGGGCATGCTTGGAAAATTAACCACCTGATGCAATCAACTGAAAATAATTATTAGATATCATGTATTAAGAAATTATAAATATTTGAAAAAGAAATAATTCTTACTTACATCATAGCATCAATGGAAGTCTTTAGCCTTAGTTAGGATTATGCTGCTTCATTTCACTAGATTGTACTGTAGCATCATGTTCCGATGGTTGAGAGCTTGAACCAACTAGTTTGAATAATTTATGAATGGATTTGGCTCTTTTTCTCTTCTTGTCTACACAAGCACAAATAAATAAAAAAGATGTTATAATTGATGATTAATGCTTGTAGTTTGTACGATTATACTTCTATAGTTTTTAAAGGCATGAACCAATCTGATGTGAGACCCGATTACCTTCTTCGTTGCCGCTCAGCCGCACTGTGTCCAGGCCGCCGTCAATGGGCAACGGGGAACCAGCGACGTGTCTGTGGATCGGCGCAACGGCGCTACCCTGTCCCGGCGTCCCCTACCCTTCTCCACTTCTCGATGGTGGCGCGATGGAGAGATCTGATCGTATCAGCCAGGTGGTAAGTCTCGATCTCAGCAGCGGGCGGCGGATTGGAAACCAACAGACTACCTCTAGCGATGTGGATTCGTGCTGTAACTAACATGGCCTTTTGTTTTCCACGATGGCCATATCTAATGGGCTGTACCCCTAACAAAAGATCTAATGGGCTGTACTAGTATATGGGCGTATATGGGCTGAAGAGAT
>LR738713.1:546872814-546887905 GCA_902687465.1 Secale cereale
CGATCCTTGGGGGGGGGGGGTCTCGCGCCCCCTCGTCCCCCCTTAGAATCGTCCCTGGGTGGAGCACAATACGGACGGCCACCTCGGGGCCGCGTGGGATGAGTACGGGGTCGACGGATCTGGAGGTGAAGGAATCGGATCCGTTGCCCGCCATGCTGGAGACGGCCGGAAGTTGCCGGAGACGAGTTTGGATGGCGGAATGGTGTGGAGGGGAGTGGAGTGAAGTGGCTAGGGTTTGATCCGGCGAGCGGATGTGGAGAAATATATGTGGGGATGGATGGGCCAGTATGGGTCGGGTCCGACGTGGCGGGCGTGTCCAGACGCCTCATATCCATCCCATATATGTGCTGGATATAAGGGGTATCAGTCAGCCTGGACATTTGAGGACCGTTTGAGGGGATCGTCTGAACTAAAATTTTATGATCGAACAGTGACCGGGCAATCCGCCTGAGCGTATGAAGTGGGTTTAAAATGCCCAGATGTAGATGCTCTCAGTAACTCGGAAATGGTACAAACTACAAATTTACCTGGCTACGTCTGGTTTGCAGGTTCTCACGCAATCTTGAAAATTTGATTGATTGGCACGAGAGGGGTGGAAATGACCACTGCCAAAGGAATCTGCCAACTTCAGTTGTCCTTCTACCACTAAATTGTCCCGTTCTTCAGTCCATTTCAAATGTATTTTTCTCTTTCAAATATGATAAGGATTCTTCAAAGATGTACAAGAATTAAAGGCGCGTTCCTCTCTGGATTCGGGTGTGTACGATATGCATGATCTGACCCTCATGTTTCACATGTCAAGTAACCGTAGAACGTACTGGAGCAAGATAGAACATTCGTAGCAAGTCAAATGTCAATCATTTGGCCACATATTAATTCCGCTCCCCGTACGAAAAGAGAGAGCTCAATCCACGTACGTTACCTCCAATGAGCATGAGCATGACATCCATCGCAAAAGAAAAGAAAAGAGCATAGACATCAATATATAGAAAACATAAACATGACATCACGGCACACATTTAGATTTCGAGAGACCAAAGAATTTCTGGTCATAGAATATGAATAAAAAGTATGATAAAGAGTTGAACACATACCATCTATATCACTATATAGTGTGCCAATAGATTCAAATATTAACAATTGGATATGCTCCATCCAACCATCAAGAGATGGCAAATCCGAGCATTATCATCCGTTGAATAAAGTTTTCAACTCACAGGATTCTGCCACACGACCTTCTAATTAAACCCCCAACTCTACCATCTCATATTTTCCAGAAGCATCTTCCAGTATGCTTATCTGATACTCTAATAAAAAGAGACTAGAATAATCTGAATTCTAATGAGGTAAGAACCAAGTTGAATCTTGTCCAATACGATTCTAGGGAAGGAAATACATATCTTTTTTTGCGGGTGAAAACTTATATTACTCAATCACAAGATCCTTACAATCATCAAATACTAAAGATAAAGCAACTTCCGGCCAGACCCTAACCAAGTCATAGTTCCGCCCTCACCTCTAGCAAACTTAACTAAACTATCACTAACATTATTCTGAGTACGACTAACATGAGTAATATAAGAATCACGAAGAGACAAGAGATGCCTAATTTCCTTAATGAGAGAAGCGTAGATTGATCTATCCTCTTCCCGGCCTTGGATCAACTTGACAGCAACTATGGAATCCATCTCAATTATGACAGGTAAGTCACTTCTCTGTAAGTAACATCCAAATGTATTTTCCTATGCTTTTATATATTTAAATGACGTGCAAAGCACGTAAAATTTACTAGTACGGATTAGAACACATAAATTCAAAATAAATTCAGCATTTAACAAGATTTTCACCGAACAATTTTTTTATTTTTTTGAAAATAAAACAGTGGACATGGTGCACATGGACCCAATGTAAAAATATACATAACTAAAGCGAACATGGTTTAGTGTTATGCACGTGTTTAAACTTTAATGACAAAATGACTCACGTCGTATTCTAGGCGAAGTAAAACAAAAACAATACAATATAAAAGTCACACCCTCCGTTCACAAATATAATATGTTTTGGATATTTCAATATAAACTACGTACAGACTGAAATGAGCGAACAAACACACCAAAACCGAAAGTACTTTTCTACACCTGAGCTCATATGCTCCTAGTGCGAACAGTAAACTAAATAAAATAGAAAATATTTTTTTAAAAAAAATCTGATTTTTTGTGTCATACTTTAAGAAATGTTTGTTGTGCATTCAAAACATCATCACGAAATCACATTGGTGGAAGTCGTGAAAAAAATTAGAGCTTCAAAATATGTTTGAAAGTAACATTTTCAGAGTATCGATTCTGTTTATTTTACCATGCCTTCCATCAATGTCATTTCTTGATGAAATTTTGTATGCAGAACAAACATTTCTTAAAGTATGCCACAAAACAATTACATAATCTTTTGAAATGTTTATTTATTTTATTTATTTCGCTATTCGCACCAGGTTCATATGAGCTCAGGTGTAGAAACTCCACGTCTCTAAAACTTTTCTATATACATCCCGTTCGAGAAAAAGTAGACAGGGGGACCAGTCCGCTGACACGGATGCGGGAGGACGCCATCCAACTCTAGTCATATACATTTTCATAACAACTCGAATAAACCGGACAAAATTCATTCAAACCGGGCGAATTTAGATATAAACACGTCTGATTTCTCTGAAACTAGGATAATTTGTACATGAAACCGGACAATATTTCGTTCGGTGAACTAACAACCTTAAAATTAAACCTTAAACTATCCTACTTAACAGTGACCTCGTAGGCAAGGTCGGACTGGCCGGTGGCTCCTCCCCTATCACCGGCGCCCGATGCAGCGTCGGAGTCGTCGTCGTCGGGCTTCGGGCGGCGGAAGGTGGCAACATCGTGGGAGGGCTTCCCGGCTGCCGCCTGACGCTTGCGGATGATCGTCTCCGCTTCCTCCTGCGTCGTGCACAGTGCGGTCGCGGGCACCGATGACGTGGGCTGGGCGAGAGGGTGGTGGTCGTTGGAGGAGGCGGCAGCGATGTTGATGAGGGACCAGTCCTCGCCGTACCTAGCCATCTCCCCGTCAAGGCTGCAGAGACATCGCTTGGCCATCTCCGACATCGTGACAGAGCAGTCTAGGGCCCAGGAATACGCCAGGTCTGGGTCCACCGTGATGTGTGGCGGAGGGACGTCCGAGTCCGCGTACTTGGACTGACGTGCGGCGTTGCGCCTGTCCCGCCGGCGCTGCTCCCGCTCGGCGCACTCCTGCGCCGTCATGGCTTCGTGGGACGAGGAGCAGCTGTCCCCGGACCCGCTGTTATCGTGGTAGTGGAGAAGGTGACCGGGCGCCTTGGGCAGGAGCAGCAGCGCGCGGTGCTCCTCCTTCATGACGCGCCAGGGCGGCGGCGAGTGATACGTCTCCAACGTATCTATAATTTTTGATTGTTCCATGCTATTATTTATGAAGTCTTGGATGTTTAATGAGCTTTATCATTCACTTTTATATCATTTTTGGGACTAACCTACTAACCCAAAGGCCTAGTCCAGATTGCTATTTTTTGCCTGTTTCAGGGTTTTGCAGAAAAATAATATCAAACGGAGTCCAAACGGAATGAAACCTTCGCGAGGGATATTTTTGGAGAAAATCACTCACATGAAGCTTGAGAACCACGTCAGGAGATCGAGGGGCTGCCCACGAAGGTGGGGGGCACGCCCCCTGCCTCGTGGCCCCCTCGAGCGTCCCCCGATGCCCTCCTTCTTCCTATATAAGTCTACGTACCCCAGATTCTCCGTAGACAGAGAGAAAACCCTAATTCCACCGCGGTACCTTCTGTTCCCGTGGAGATCCCATCTTGGAGCCTGTTCCGGAGCTCCACCGGTGGGGGATCCATAATGGAGGCCTTCATCATCATCATCATCATCATCATCGCCCTCACCATGAGTTGTGAGTAGTTTACCACAGACCTTCGGGTCCATAGTTAGTATCTAGATGACTTCTTTTCTCTCTCTGGATCTCAATACAAAGTTCTCCTCGGTCTTCGAGGAGATCTATTTGATGTAATCTCTTTTTGTGATGTGTTTGTCGAGATCCGATGAATTGTGATTTTATGATCAAGGTTATCTATGAAAGATATTTGGTTCTTCTCTGAACTTTTTATGTGTGCTCATAATATCCTTGCAAGTCTCCTCGAATTATTGGTTTGGTTTGGCCTACTAGATCTATAGTTCTTGCAATGGGAGAAGTGCTTGGCTTTGGGTTAAATCTTGCGGGGTCCTTTCCCAGTGACAGTAGGGGCAGCAAGGCACGTATTGTATTGTTGCCATCGAGGATAAAAAGATGGGGTTTATATCATATTGCTTGAGTTTATCCCTCTACATCATGTCATCTTGCTTAAGGCGTTACTCTGTTCTTATGAACTCAATACACTAGATGCATGCTAGATAGCGGTCGATGTGTGAAGTAATAGTAGTAGATGCAGGCATGAGTCGGTCTACTTGTCTCGGACGTGATGCCTATATACAATGATCATGCCTAGATAGTCTCATAATTATTCGCTTTTCTATCAATTGCTCGACAGTAATTTGTTTACCCGCCGTAGAATATCGCTATCATGAGAGAAGCCACTAGAGAAAACTATGGCCCTCGGGTCTATTCTCAACATATCAATCTACATCTACTTTACCTTTACCACTTTGATTTGCTGTTTTATTAAACTAAAAATACCAAAAATATAAACTATCATCTCTATCAGATCTCACTTTCGTAAGTGACCGTAAAGGGATTGACAGCCCCTTATCGCGTTGGCTGCGAAGTTCTTATTTGTTTGTGGAGGTGCGAGGGACTCGCGTGTGGTCTCCTACTGGATTGATACCTTGGTTCTCAAAAACTGAGGGAAATACTTACGCTACTGTGCTGCATCTCCCTTTCCTCTTCGAGGGAATACAACGCAAGCTCAAGAGGTAGCAAGAAGAATTTCTGGCGCCGTCATATACCAAGTACCTATCACAAACCCTTACGCTTCGCATTACATTTATTTGCCTCTCGTTTTCCTCTCCCCCACTTCACCCTTGCCGTTTTATTTGCCCTTCTTCCGCCGTGTGTTTATCGTTCGCTTGCTTCTTGTTTGCTCGTGTGCTGCTTGCTTGCTTGTCATCATGTCTAGCACACCTATCATTATCACCACTCCCGAGAGTGAGGTCCTCAACTTTAAACAAAGGGAGGAAGAAAACTTAAAAGATGCCTGATATAGAATTTGCAATGCTCAAAATAGATCTAATAGGATGCTTTCCATTTCCGTGCTTCTTCGCAATTTTTATGTTGGCATAACTCCGTGGAATAGATTTATCTTAGATACCATTACCGGAGTGAATTTCTTGGGTAGCCATACCGTTGATTCTTATAACGCTATGACTGAATTATTTGGCTCACCACCTTTTATGGTCAATGTGACCGTTTTAACTCTGGAGCATGTTATGCAAAGGTTAGAAATCATTGAAAACAAAGTTGCCATGGTAGAATTGGTAGAAAACTTGGATAGAAAAATTCATAATGAAATCACCCAATATGGATCCAAGGTAGGAGTTGTTCTGAAAAATCTCAAGGAAAAAGAACCCATAGTTAAAGAAAAGCTAGATCAGGATTCTACTAGAATCAATAAACTTGAGGATGTTATCACTAATGTGGGTTCTCCTCTTTCCGCTATAAAAACTACTCCAAATACCTCTACTAAATTATCTAAGTTTATGTATGTCCCTAAAGACAAGGGTGAAACATCTAGAATTGCGGATCTCAAATTCATAAGTGTTCACCCAAATTTTCTTACTTTTGCAAGAGACCCTTTTGACACTTTAGAATTTCTTGATTTCTTGCCCAGGAGTTTGATTATTCATAGGGACAAATAAGTGCCCAAGTACCATAAGTGCTTAATCAAAGAATTGCCTTCCAAAGATGGCAATACCTAGATTTATCTTGTATCGTGCCTAGCTAGGGGCGTAAAACGATAGCGCTTGTTGGGAGGCAACCCAATTTTATGTTTTTTGTTTTTGTTGCTGTTAGGGAATAAATGTTGCATCTAGCCTCTGATTAGATGTGGTTTCATGTTTTGTTTAGTGTTTGTGCCAAGTAGAACCTTTGGGAAGACTTGTGTGAAGTTTATATGATCTTGCTGTGAAAAACAGAATCGTTAGCGCTCGCTAAAGTAGTCGTGAGATTTTACTGGAGTGTGCTTTTTAGTTGATGCTTTTTGCAGATGATTGGTGGAAAAATTCCGCAAATTTACCAATTTAGTTTGAATTTTTTGGAGTTCCAGAAGTAGGCGAAACCTGTAGATTACTACAGACTGTTCTGTTTTTGACAGATTCTATTTTTCGTGTGTTGTTTGCTTATTCCGATGCATCTATGAGTAGTATTGGAGGATATGAACCATAGAGAAGTTGGAATACAGTAGGTTTAACACCAATATAAACAAATAATGAGTTCATTGTTGTACCTTTGAGTAGTGGTTTGCTTTCTTTTACTAACAGAGTTCACGAGAATTTTTGTCTAAGTTTTGTGCTCTGAAGTTTTCAAGTTTTGAGTATTGCTTTGATGGACTATGGAGCAAGGAGTAGCAAAGGCCTAAGTTTGGGGATGCCCATGGCACCCCAAGTAAATTCAAGATAATCAAAAGCCTAAGCTTGGGGATGCCCCGGGAAGGCATCCCCTCTTTCGTCTTCATCCATGAGTAACTATACTTGGAGCTATATTTTTATTCACAACATGTTATGTGTTTTGCTTGGAGCGTCTTGTATAATTTGAGTATTTGCTTGTTAGTTTGCCACAGTCATCCTTGCTGGACACACCTATTTGAGAGAGTTAAATATGGCCTAGAAATTGTTAGAACACTCTATGTGCTTCACTTATATCTTTTGAGTTGAATAGTTTTTGCTCTAGTGCTTCACTTATATCTTTTAGAGCACGATGGTGGTAATATTTTGTAGAAATTGTTGAACTCTCATGCTTCACTTATATCCTTTTGAGAGTCTATTAAAACAGCATGGTAATGTGTTTAGGCTAAAGAAAATAGTCTTCACATGATAAACATCCAATGTCAATGTAGTAAAAAAATTCACACTAAGTGCATTGAATATGATGAAATGTTGGATGCTTGGTAAATGTTTTGAGATATGAGGATAGTGATATTAGAGTCATGCTAGTGGAGTTATTATGAAATTGAGAAATACTTGTGTTAAGGTTAGTGATTCCCGTATCATGCACGTATGGTGAACTGCTATGTGACGAAGTTAGAGCATGAGGTATTTGTAGAGTGCCAACCTTTGTGTGGAGGTCGGGGGCGCGCGATGGTTCACTCCTACCAACCTCCCCCCTAGGAGCATGCGTTGATTGCTTTGTTTTGATGACTCGTAGATTTTTGCAATAAGTATATGAGTTCTTATGACTAATGTTGAATCCATGGATTATACGCACTCTCAGCCTTCCACCATTGCTAGCCTCTCTTGTACCGCGCAACTTTCGCCGGTGCCAAAACCCACTATATATCCTTACTCAAAACAGCCACCATATTGTCCCTCAAAACAGCCACCATACCTACCTATCATGGCATTTCCATAGCCATTCCGAGATATATTGCCATGCAACTTTCCACCGTTCCGTTTATATGACACGCATCATATTGTCATATTGCCATGCATGATCATGTAGTTGACATCGTAGTTGTGGCAAAGCCACCATGCATAATTTTTCATATATGTCACTCTTGATTCATTGCATATCCCGGTACACCGCCGGAGGCATTCATGTAGAGTCATACTTGTTGTAGTATCGAGTTGTAATAAAAAGTGTGATGGTCATCATTATTAGAGCATTGTCCCATGTGAGGAAAGGCCAATAAAAACAAAGAGATGGCCCCAAAAAATAGAGAGGGGCTAATAAAAAAAAGAGAGAAAGCCCCTCCAAAAAAAATGAAAAAAATGAGAGAAAGAGAGAAGGAACAATTGCTACTATCTTTTTTCCACACTTGTGCTTCAAAGTAGCACCATGTTCTTCATTGTAGAGAGTCTCATGCTTAGTCCCTTTCATATACTAGTGGGAATTTTCATTATAGAACTTGACTTGTATATTCCAATGATGGGCTTCCTCAAATGCCCTAGGTCTTCGTGAGCAAGCAAGTTGGATGCACACGCACTAGTTTCTTTTGTTGAGCTTTCATTCATATTTAGCTCTAGTGCATCTGTTGCATAGCAATCCCTACTCACTCACATTGATATCTATTGATGGGCATCTCCATAGCCCGTTGATACACCTAGTCGATGTGAGACTATCTCCCTCCTTTTTGTCTTCTCCACAACCACCTCTATTCCACCCATAGTGCTATATCCATGGCTCACGCTCATGTATTGCGTGAAAGTTGAAAGGTTTGAAAAGATAGAGTATGGAAACAAATGCTTGGCTGAAATCGGGGTTGTGCATGATATGAATACTTTGTGTGATGAAGAGGGCGCATAGCCAGACTATATGATTTTGTAGGTATAACTTTCCTTAGCCATAGTATTTTGAGAAGACATGATTGCTTTGTTAGTATGCTTGAAATATTATTATTTCTTATGTCAATATAGACTTTTATATTGAATCTTTCAGATCTGAACATTCATGCTACAATTAAGAGAATTACATTGAAAAACTATATTGGTTAATATTCCATATCAAAAATTCTTTCTTTATCATTTACCTACTCGAGGACGAACAGGAATTGAGCTAGGGGATGCTTGATACGTCTCCAACGTATCTATAATTTTTGATTGTTCCATGCTATTATTTATGAAGTCTTGGATGTTTAATGGGCTTTATCATTCACTTTTATATCATTTTTGGGACTAACCTACTAACCCAAAGGCCCAGTCCAGATTGCTGTTTTTGCCTGTTTCAGGGTTTTGTAGAAAAAGAATATCAAACGGAGTCCAAACGGAATGAAACTTTCGCGAGAGATATTTTTGGAGAAAATCACGCACAGGAAGCTTGAGAACCACGTCAGGAGATCGAGGGTCTGCCACGAGGGTGGGGCGCGCGCCCCCTGCCTCGTGGCCCCCTCGAGCGTCCCCCGGTGCCCTCCTTCTTCCTATATAAGTCTACATACCCCAGAAACTCCGTAGACTGAGAGAAAACCCTGATTCCACCGCCGTACCTTCTGTTCCCGTGGAGATCCCATCTTGGAGCCTGTTTCGGAGCTCCACTGGAGAGGGATCCATCACGGAGGCCTTCATCATCATCATCATCGCCCTCACCATGTGTTGTGAGTAGTTTACCACAGACCTTCGGGTCCATAGCTAGTATCTAGATGGCTTCTTTTCTCTCTCTGGATCTCGATACAAAGTTCAGCTCGGTCATCGAGGAGATCTATTCGATGTAATCTCTTTTTGCGGTGTGTTTGTCGAGATCCGATGAATTATGAGTTTGTGATCAAGGTTATCTACGAAAGATGTTTGGTTCTTCTCTGAACTTTTTATGTGTGCTCATAATTTCCTTGCAAGTCTCTTCGAATTATTGGTTTGGTTTGGCCTACTAGATATATAGTTCTTGCAATGGGAGAAGTGCTTGGCTTTGGGTTCAATCTTGACGTATTGTATTGTTGCCATCGAGGATAAAAAGATGGGGTTTATATCATATTGCTTGAGTTTATCCCTCTACATCATGTCATCTTGCTTAAGGCGTTACTTTGTTCTTATGAACTCAATACACTAGATGCATGCTGGATAGCGGTCGATGTGTGGAGTAATAGTAGTAGATGCAGGCAGGAGTCGGTCTACTTGTCTCGGACGTGATGCCTATATACAATGATCACGACTAGATAATCTCATAATTATTCGCTTTTCTATCAATTGCTCGACAGTAATTTGTTTACCCACCGTAGAATATCGCTATCATAAGAGAAGCCACTAGAGAAAACTATGGCCCCCGGGTCTATTCTCAACATGTCAATCTACATCTACTTTACCTTTACCGCTTTTATTTGTTGTTTTATTAAACCAAAAAATACCAAAAATATAAACTATCATCTCTATCAGATCTCACTTTCATAAGTGACCGTAAAGGGATTGACAACGCCTTATCGCGTTGGCTGCGAAGTTCTTATTTGTTTGTGCAGGTGCGAGGGACTCGCGCGTGGTCTGCTACTGGATTGATACCTTGGTTCTCAAAAACTGAGGGAAATACTTACGCTACTGTGCTGCATCTCCCTTTCCTCATCGAGGGAATACAACGCAAGCTCAAGAGGTAGCAGCGAGCGGCGCTCCTCCTTGACGATGCGTCGGGGCCACGGTGAGAGCCGCTCCTCGACGACAACCGCTCCTCCTTCACACGACGTCTGATTTGGACGTCATGGCTCCGCGGCGATAGAGAGCGTGGAGGGGATGTCACCTCCGGCTTCATGAAGAGGAGCACCCCCGATGGCGGAGCCGGGCCGTTGATGTGGACGACGGAGCGACAAAGCATCAGCTCCATCTACTCCTCGAATTCGGCGTCGGTGGCGGCATAGACCTGGCCCAGCACCGCCGGTGCGGACTGCGTCAGCGGCTGCTGGACCTTGTCGTCGCCGGAGGAGATGATGATCTCCGCCCACGTCGAGTCACTGCCAACCGATGAGGACGATGGCCTCGGAGTTCGAGGGCGGCGTCGCACGATCCGCTAGATCCCGCCCCGAAACCGCTTGCCAGCGCTGACGCCCAGGACTTGCCCATCGCTGAAGATGTGGAGGGAGATGGGCGGGGAGGGGAGGAGGATGCAATGTGGATGGCGCCGGAGCGCGGCTTAAATAGCCGCGACGAGGCCATGTGAACAGCCGGTCAGCTGCTTCAATGCGGCGCATCAGCCAGAGTTGGTTCCTCGGGAACCTGCGTCCGCATTGAAGCGGCGGCTGTCGAGAGGTCGCGTCGGTTAGTGTTGCCCTCCCTCGGTCACATCGCGACATCATTACCGGCCTCCACGTGCTATGGGCTGGCATGAATGTGGCACGGTTAGCAACGCGTGCATTGGAAGGAAAGCGTGGGAGAGGCGGGTGACGGATTTTTGGTGGATCAGGGCGGTTAGAAGCGCGTGTGGGATTAGTCATGACTCCCACAATCCCCCCCACGTTTGTCTCTGGTTTGTGGGAGAAATCGTGTCTGGACCGCATTGTATGGATTCCACAGCCCATGCAGCGCGGTCTGGACGTTTGCAGGAGGTTCGAGGGTCCACCTTCGAGATGCCCTAGTTTATTTTGTCGTGGAACTTTACACACATGTATATGACACCATACCATTTTTGCTAAAAAAATTTGGGAAGTACTTGACATTTTCTAGGCTTCGAAATACAATTTCGTAGTAATTCATGCAAGTAGGACCTTGAACTAGGCTAATTAAAACCACCACAATTGAATTGTTGTTTTTGTTCCTTGAGTTGGGCTTAAAATTAGGATTCGTGACATGATATATGATATATGTATTGTGTTTCTATGTCGCCAAATAAACCAGATTTTGTGAAATAGGTTGGTTTGGTTCATCGTGGTCACACCTGCCCATCGGGGGTTCAAGTTCCAAAATTGGCATGGCTGCTCGTATGTTTCTAGATTAGTATAGTCTTTTCGATGTTGTTTTTTAGCGGACGGAATGTTCCATTGATTAGGAGGTGCTTGTGCTCATAAAGATAGGTTGTGGGTGTATGCTTTTATAGGCGTGAGTGTTTATATCTTGCTGTGTTTCTTGCAACTTTTTTGTTTTCTCTATCAATCTTTTTTTATCTTTGCCCTAGTGTAGAAAAGCCTAGCTATGGTGTGACAAAATTAGCCTTGCTGGCGTTGGGTTATGGCGCTAGTGACAAAATTTACTGGTGACGTTGGAGCACACGTCATCAATATTTTAGATACGGATGACGTGCCATGTGGCCAACACCAGCATTAAGCGTATGTTACCACCGATGTGCCTTGTTGGCCCAATGTCAACAAATTGATTTTTCTCTTACAGAAAAATGATATGTAGCTATGTAAACCATCAACTAATTTAAGATACACTACTGCATCAAGTAGTTCAACTCCATACACTAGATATGTACTCATCAACTTAACTAGTTCAACCTTACAAAAGTTAGTAGTTCAAGAACTAAACTAGTTCAACTTCACATTTCAACAATTAAACTATATCGTCCGTAGCTAGAATAGGTGATCGACCACATTTATTGATCAAGGATTAACTTCATTTGTCGAATCTTGCATATATAGTTCTCTCCCTTTTTTTGAAATGAGCTTTCTTCATCTTGAGCTCATTCCTCTCGGTCCTAAGAAGATTTCTCTCATTCTTTAGCTTACCCCTCTCGTCCATCAGCTGGTCCCCCAGGTTCCTCGACCTAAGAGTCTTGTCAAAGAGATCAACCTTCTCATTGACCAGCTAAACCCTCTCCACCTTCAGTAAGGCATTCACCTCCTTCAGGGCCTTGATTATACTTTCACGAGACTTTATTACGAGTTGGTGGTTGAGCATGTCCACATCATATACCTCCTCCTGGAAGGGTGTTGGATCAGGTACATATCCCTACCAACTTAAATGTTTGAAATCGTTAGATATATATATATGCATGTGTGTTTGTAATCATCATGAATGGTTAGATATATGCATGTGTTTGCAATGACCATGAATGTGTTTGGAATCTTACCTGGTTGGTGCTCACTTCGCCTCCATCGGCATATGCTGTGAAGTTGCAAGAAGACCGGTAGTGGCCGGTGTAGGAACTCATTGATGTCAACTACAAAATAATAACAAGCCAACCATGGCAACTATAGCTAGGACTAATTGAACTATGACAACATATGAAAACTAAACTATGAAGTCTAGTACCTATTCATGTCATTATACCATGGCATTTGACAATTGAACTATATATGACAATATATGACAGTTGAACTATGAAATTTAGTACCTATTCATGTCATCATACCATAACATTTGACAATTGAACTATATATGATGACAATATATGACATATGACAGTTGAACAATATGACAATAATATCTACGAAAATAATATTTGAATAGTAAGTAACAATAAGTATAGGATGGGCATAAATAATAAATGCAAAAATGCAACTCCAACTCATAACCTAAACCATTGAACAAGGTTAAGCAACCTGCTTGCCATATCTGAATAGTAAGTAACAATAAGTATAAGATGGCTTAGTACTTTGAACTAATTGGTTTAGTTCTGTTGTACTCACAAAATTTTAACTTATAACGAACACTACTGTTTGGTTCAACATATCGATGTGGACTCAGTTAACTTGGTTGTTATTTCCAAAGAGACACCAACAATGTACAATCTAAAACTCCATTATAGATTTGGAAGTTGTCAAAACCATGTAGTGTCTATGCTCATCCCTCCAATAATATCGATCAAAGAATATCTAATAATGTTAGGCTACTATTTTAACATAACCAAAAGAATATCTAACTAAGCACCACGAGTTATTTGAAATTACGGTTTAAAATGTGGAAATGTTGTAGTGTATATGCTCATCCCTCTAACAATATCTTACATTTTTGGCATCACAAATATTGGTTCACATCCGATCCTATTAAGAATAGATGCACAAGACTAGATGCAACATTTACAAGTAACTACAAAATCACCACGGCCATGGCTTTAACCCTAGATAAACACAAAATCGCCACGGTCATGACTTTAACCCTAAGCATGAAATCGCCACTGCCATGGCTTTAACCCTGCACACAAAATAGCGAAGACATTAGCTCACCTTGTCAAGTTTCTAGCTGAGGCAGAGCTCACCACCATCGTCTCCCTCATCGGCATCGGAACCCTAGCGTGGAAATCAAATCAGGGATGACATCAGTGAGCACAATAAAATGTAACAAATGGGTCTACGAGATAGGGAGATGAGAGGGGAACTGTAGAGTTTAACTCAGTAGTGGAGACAGCCAGAAATGATCGGACTCGGCCAACGACGAGCATCGGTGAAAGGAGAGAGAGAGAGAGAGAGAGAGAGAGAGAGAGAGAATTTGGAATGAGGGGGTACGATACCCCTCCGTTTTGACCCAGTGCTTTCGATGCTCTCTTGGGGTAGGCCCAATAGGCCAATATTTTTTTAAAATTTACCAAATGACTAAAAATAACACTAGTACTTTAATAAAATTTAAAACAATATTTTTACTTAATAAAAATAACTAAAAGACTAAATATATCTTTAGAAATGTCAGCATTTCCAAATCAAATATTCTTACTTTCATAAAAGTAACTACAATGGTTTTGACTACTATAATATAAACATATTCACCGCCCTTTACAAAAGATAAAAGTGTAAGAAAATAAAAGACTCAAAATGTATTATAAAAATGTCACCATTGCCAATTACAATACTCTAAATTTAATAAAACATGAAGATATAATATAAATGTTCACCACATACAAAACCATTGTAGAGGTAAAAAAATTAAAGTCCGAAAGTGTAATATAAAAGTGTTCACATTTACAAAATAATGCTACTAATTTAATAAATGTAAGTCCTAGTTTATTGGGTAAAATATTTAATAAATATTTAAACACATTTTAATCAATTAAGAATAAATAATTACAAATAAAACTAATTCCAAAAAATAGACCCCACGTCATATTATGTTGACGTGGCAACACATGACACGCCAGAACTAAACATAATAATGCTGGTATTCCATGTTATGCCACGCCAACACTATATGACGCCTTGTACCAACTATGGGTCCCACCTACAAGTGGCGCTCAACCATTTTCAAACATCACTATGGTCTTAGTAATGTCGTACCAAATATGCTAACGCCACCACTATCTGAAAAATCTAGTGGTGGCGTTGATTGAAAATGAACGTGGGCGGTCATCTAGGTAAGCCCGTGCCCAGAAAAGAAAGGACTATGAAAGGACTCAGAGTTGAGACAAGCTTTCACAGTGGAAAAAAAATATCGTTCCTAGAAATTGTGGAATTTGACTCAGTTAAAGCTATGATTTACCATGAAGAGGGAAGTTTTGTAAAGCAATAGGAAGAATTGCTAGATACCCATGTTGTGAGTTGTGT
>LR738713.1:546887971-546974728 GCA_902687465.1 Secale cereale
TGTTTTCTTTGCAATTGATAAGACCTCCGATTGTGCTACATACCTATGCGTGGATGGTGAGCAATACGAAAATGATGAGGTTTTGACATGGATTTTGGCTGCCTTGAATGAACATTAGTACAACCAAGTGTAAAAACAATTCCAAACCTGGAAGCTTGATATTTGGTAGCCGGAAATTTAGCAAGGCATGAAAAGATAGTGGCGGGGATTCATCCGGGAAAGAGCCAAAATGTCAGACGCGTGCATATATACAACACTTTGCTTAACTAGTAAGTGTGCACGTGCAACGCACGTATTATCAACAACAACACAGCCTTTAACAATGTTATGGAAAAAAATCTTTTTTTGTGCACACATAAGAGAGGCAATATAGATGTTTAACAATGATGTGATACAAAAAGTGTTACTTGGACTAAAAATTTAGTGAACATATTTGACATCAATCATGAGTAAACCGACAATGTTCGAGGGAAAATTTCAAAAAAGTATATTCCAAATTTCTTGACCAAATCCTTTTCGAATCCTTGTCAACAATGATTGATAAGTGGTATAGACACATTATCTTATTGTAATGAACAAGTCATGTGAATATAAATTTTACATTGATATTGTGAAATTTTTGAAAAATAGAAAAAGGCATGACCATGAAGAGATCGATGCACAACAATCTGTATTTTAATAGGACTCCGAGAGGGAGTACAAGCGGAGCCAGGAGGCGCCAGTGGGTGGGTCTGGAGTTGATGTTGGCGCTCTCGGCCGTTGCTTGATCCCTCCGCATCCCCTTGGTGCATCGCTCGGTGATCATGGATTCATGGCATTGACTTGGTGATTAGTACTCATAGAGTCCTAGGGCGTGTTCGGTAGTCCACCACAGTTGCTAACTCCCCAACTCCATCGCCGCCAGCCAGCAGCCGGCTTCTCTCATCAAATCCTGGAGTGATCAATCCGTTCGGTGCGTTAGCTTCTACTCATGAGCTATGTAAAAGGCTGGGCCTGGTGGGTGGCTAGCTTTATTGGGCTTTGATCTGGGAAAAGGAATAGTGGGTTGTCTATATGGCTGGGCCTGTTCAGTGGCTGGCCTTATATGGCTGTTCGCTCGTGATGTTTCCTCGTACCGGTTCGCAGCGAGTCACTCGGTGGTGGCAGGGGGTGTAATATCTGTGAACTCTCACTTCCCTGTTTTGGTGGAGCTCGGTTTTCTCGACTCCACGACTCCACGTTTTTTGCACTACACAAATCGCTGGCTTCTTGTTTTCAACTCCCGGAGTTAGCGCGTTCGGCTCAGCTCCACCCGTGGAGTTGGAGAAGCCAGAAGCTGGTGGACTGCCGAACACGCCCCTAGTCCTGGAGCAGTAGGATCTCCGAATTCTGCATGGGCGTGCAAGCGTGGTCGTCGAGGGAGATGGCCAGCAAACTACAACAGCTCATGGCACCCAGCTCGAGATACTGGTGAATCTGTGGCAGTGCGGAACTACTTGTGCATGCGAGTGGAGAATGCAGAAGGCTTGGTCTGCTGCGTCTTCGTCTTCGTTGTCAAGAGGACCACAGTCATCTCCTTTTCAGCAGCTAACACCATGTCTTCTTGTTTCACAGGTCAGAGACCAGTAGGAGTGGACACTGTAGAGGTAGTTGGTCTCTTTGCTAAACTGAACCGTGGCACTGCTGTTGCGAATTACTATATCAGGTCAGAGTACAATGCATGTTAGATAGTTATGGTTTATGATAACCTTTGCAAGTAAGCTTAACAAGGTATATCAAAAAACTGAAGATTGAAGGTAGCACGTGCATAAAAGTTGTAGGTGGTATTTCCAATTCGAGTGAACTAAATAAATATAAAGTAGAAAAGGACAAGCTAATGCCATGTGTGCACAACCAACACATGAAAGACCAATGTAGTACAGGAGGGCGTCATTTCAGTTCATAGATGATTAGTAAACAAGAGGGAATCAATTCAGTTTATAAACAAACACATTGGCAATGGATGTCAAACTACAAGTACATAAGAGACAGGTGAAACTATCTTACATAGTTGTGCAGGCTTAACATGAGCTTAGTTGTGAAGCATTTGTCAAACGCCCAAGAAATAATATATGAAAATAGAGACCGAGGTTGCGGAGGAATTTGCCAGAGATGAACATGACCTTAGACACACAATAGACCGTTTGAAGGACCTGAGTATTGTATAAAACCCATAATACCTTATTATTGATAATTATACGACTTGCCTCCAAAGTATAAAGATGTGTTTATGAACAGAAATACATTGAAATAGCATGCATATCAGGAAATGTACAACTCACTTTGACCCAACTTGATGTAGCTGAGTTCACTGGATTTTCTCTGTCGACTTCATTGTGGTTTTTGCACAATAACACATTCTCTGAAGAAATATATTCTGCACAAAACAACGGTTTCTCTAAAGAAATGTATTCTGCACAACAGATTCAAGTTTCTGGATGATAGCTAAAAAAGATGGACATTAACAGCAAGCAAGCGGGGTGAAAGGTGAAACCATGTAATCCAAGTGCGCCCAAATAAGCTGTTGTGTACCCACATAAGTGTGTTCTTGAGTTTTCTTTTGCAGTATTAAAAAAAGAGGTGGACCTCTTTTTTAAAAACTGAGAAACACAACGAAGGCCTTTTCTTAGCAGTGGCCTATTACAACGCTATATACTTTGATTGCCAAACATGCCATTGTTTCCACAATACCTGAAAAAACTCATAAACTACAGTATTCATTGTGATTAGTATAAAAAACTGTAGTATCAGAATACTGAGGTTTTGCGAAAACATTACTTCCAAACAGAGCCGGTTGTGTACCCAAATCAGATAGACTAAACCAACGTGCGCGGCGTAAACACTTGCAACAGAGCATGCTTCACTGTATTCAGCATGAGGTTAATGTTCACCATGTATTGTGTGCAAGCGTCTTTTTTGGCGGGCTAAACAACGCCTCTCTAGAGACTCTGCCTTTTTGTCGACAGACATCCGGGCATACCACCGTTGACCACTATGTTGTTTTTGCTCGGGATGACACTGATTATCACCATTGTTCGTTAGGTCCGTAAATGGGGCACAATCGGTAGAATGAGCCCGTCTGTGCCTGATTGGTTCTTCTTCATCTGCAATGAAAAGTTGAAATGGTTTGTTATATTGACTGAACTTTTGTACAAAGTGTGTTATTTGACATCTGCATATTAACAATTGCTGGAAAAGAAGAAAAGGGTATAAGCAACAAAAAATGCACTAAACCCAGTATCACACCTCAGTTAAAAATTAGACACCAGACATTTTTATAGTTCAACATATTTTCAAATGAGATTAGAAGAGCTTCCGTCGGTTACCTTTTATTGGCTACTGGTTATTATTGAAGAGGCCCTTGCTCACGGATCATGATCAGTCCCATTAGAAGTAAGCATATGGCAATAGAAAAGGTGCGCATGAATTCTGAACTTTGTATAGGCTTGTTCTTTACCATCCTGTAATCAACTTCCACTGCACATGTTCTCTCCATCTCCATTAAGTGCCCTTGGTAACATTGTATTCGGCCCTATTAGCCCGTCGAAATAAAATTGTATTAATAATTGTTGCTTATCTGGAAGGATACAGTGAAGAAGCACAAAGGATAAGAAACATTTAGCAATGATAAGAGTATTTGGAACCTAAATTTACCTGCCAATTCATCACAGCAATATTTAATATCACTATACAGGATATGACATAATTAAAGGGAGACGTCATGATTTACAGATTTAGGTTATTGCGAAAAGGATAGTTTAAAGCTCCACAACATTTGTATACCAATCACACTACATCATAGGATAACACAAGACATACCCTTCCTGCCACTAAATCCTGCGTGCCAGTGTTGACAACAGTACATCCAATGGCCTTTGCAGAGTTGAGACACATCATGTGATTTTGATTCCTCTCCCATGGGTTAAGAACTATTTCTTATTTCTTGCTCTCTTATCAATGATTCCACGTACAACTACAATGATCAACCTACTGATAAATGAATTAACATCAGCTACGGCTAGCAAAACAATTTATGTTCAAAGAGTAAATGAGCATGCACCCAGTAGCTACCTAGAAAGCAATCTCATCAGAGCAGGACACCGTCCCTAATAAGATCAAATAGTTGGTTGCCATACGGGTCAAATAGCAGGGCAGTGTGGTGGATCTGAGGAACAACGGTTAATTATTACGACAGCCAGCTGCCAGCCCCGCCACTGTCACCCGTGGCGGCGCCTCCTTCCTTTGCGCTAACCCTTGCTTTAGATTCAGAAACTCTGGCTGAAACACCGCACCATATTCGACATTCGAACCAAACACCACACCCAACTGCTCATAGTTAGTTCAAATAGTCTCAGGAACAACCATTCAAATGAAACCCATGGGTATTTTGTGACCACCGGAACAAAAGTAAAACCAGTCTTGAGAAGTCATTCACAAAGAAAAGCCTAATTTCTGAAGTTTCCTGCGCAAAACATAAATGTAATGCCTAACAGATAATTGCTATTTCTATTAATAAAGAAAATGTATAGGATAATCTACAGTACGTGGGCTTGTTGCCTGCTCATTCTAAACAAACAAAACTCTGTTAAATCCACTATTTTTTTATAATCTGCAACAATTAATGTCTCAACAGGTTTGGCGACCTTGGATATAATCCCACCTCGCAAAAAGAGGTAAACAGAATCCCTCCAATTTCCACCATCATCAATCACAACATGTACTGATCGAAAAATAATAATCATTGAGTGAATGCAAATTCCAGAGTCTCCAATAGTGTCCTACACACTGCATGAATATTAGCATGGCTGGCAAAAGTACTAAGCATATAAGCACTAATAGTCTACATTATAAGTTACAGCTCTGAAAGAAGTAATTTATGGGGCTACTATAGATGTAGGCATGAACATATATTTCCTAGAACCAAATGATGATAGGATAAATGAAATAGAGACACTATAGGATCTGCTAGCACTGAACCCACAACAGCAAACATTGAACCAGTCAGATATTTCGCACATAGTGAACCAAACATCTTCAATATGTCACCAGCTTAATTAGATGAAGCATCATCGTCTAGAATTACCAACGGGTTGGGGGTGGAGATTGGAGAAAGAAGGGAGGGAAGAGAAGACCCACCGATTTGGGAAGCACGGGACCTGCTTCAATGGCACCAGCAAGCACATCACAGACCGAGATGGAGATCTGAGGCGGCACACAAGTGGCGGGGGATGGAGTGGTCCAGTGGAAGAACGGATGCGCCAACACCGGAGCAGGAGCATGCGGAGGCTCCCATCCCATGGCGCGGATATGGAGAAGGAGCCGACCTCGAGCACCTTCTCCCGGCCAGCTTCAAGCCCTTCCTCGCGAGCTTGGTATTGGATCCGGGAGAACCGCGACGGCGGCGGCCCGACGAGGAGGAGCGCATGGCGGCGGCCGGAGGGGAGGGCCGCTGGTGGCGATCAGAAGGGGAGGGGCGGGGGTGGGCGTGAATCTGGGGCGTGGTTTGCGCGAGGGGAAGGGCAGGACATAAGCGGGACAGTCTGCCGGCAGAACATTTAATCTGGGCCGTTTGTTTGCGTGGCAGAACCTTGATGTAATATAGACTGTTAGATGTGATTTAGTGGAATTGATCGCACGCCTCTGGTAATCCTGGGTACATCTTTTGGTGTGGCTGTAGGCTAATTTAAGTTTGCTCTTTTAATAGTAGTATAGATTAGAACTCTCCTTGCTCAAGTTACAGTAATATAATCAGTTAGAGAATTAGTTCGTCGCAGCTCACGATTTTTGTGTGTGGAATTTGTATAATATTTTTATTTAATATATTAACAGTAGAACGATAGTTCTACCCTCAGACCAAAGAATCAATTAAAAAGTCAAACCGACTAATTTGTTCAATACAAGAGCAGACCAGGTCCGGAGTTACATTTTTTGTTTGACGTGACCACTCGATCTTTGCACTAGAATCTGGTTGTAATTTCCTTATCTTCTAAGACATATGATTCATTGAAAGTCTTTGAATATAAATCCAGAGCTTTTATTCATATAAAAAAAGGAGTATTTAACAAAAAACTACCACATTTCATGTCATCGTCCCACAGAACTAGCACATTTTAAAAAGTGATCGAAAACTCCAGATTAGTACTAATTTTGTGACAAAACATTACTAAGTTCAGTAGATGACCATTTTTATGATTTTAAACCTGTTTATGACATGCGCCGGCGCCGGCGCAGGTCCGCCTCGTCTCCGGTGGCCCTAGGTCATGGAGGCGCGGTGGATCCTGGCAAGGGCCGGCGGGAGGGCTTCGCTTTTAGTCGATTTTTTCAATCTTGCTAGGGTTTGTGTCCTGCTCAGGAAGACGAGACGGCGGCGGCTCCCTGAAGATGGAATAAAGGTCTCCCCGCCTAGGCCCCGTTCCGGCGATGCGTCTAGTATCGTTGGTGGGCGTGTGGAGGTGTGTCTCCGGCAGATCTATCTTTGGTGGATTTGTTCGGATCTCGTCGTTGTTCGTCTACGTTTTTGTGTCTTCGGTTTGGATCCTTCCGATCTACGTTATTTTTCATCGGCGACGGTTGCTGTTCTGGGGTGCTGGTCCTGTGGGGCCTTAGCACGACGACTTCCCGACTGTCTACTACAACAAGGTGTGCCCGACTCCGGCGATGGAGGGGAGATGACGGCGGCGCGCCTTCGGCTCGCTTCAGTGCTTTTAGTCGTCGCTAGATGGTCTACGGATCTGGATGTAATTTTTATTTCTGGTGTTCGTTGTACTGCCATGATTGAAGATGAATAGATTGGAAATTTTCTCGCAAAAAAAAACCTGTTTATGACATGCGGGGCCGTGTGTCAGAGCTGACGTGGCGACAAAGTCAACTCCGTTTATTTTCACCGTCAAGTTGACTGATGGGGCCCACACGTCAACATCAACTTCCTCCTCCTCCTCCTCCTCTATCTGTGCGGCATTTCAACAAACACTTCATGTGCACACATGGGGACGAGCAGCAGTGCCCACGCACGGCCACCGGCCGCAGCCGCGGCCACATGCGACGAGCAGCAGCAGAGGCCAGTACGACCATGAGCAACGTCTTGCCCTGCCGCCCCCACCCTTGCTGCTCCCCGACGGCCCCTGCTGCCACGCACGGCCACGAGAAGCCGAGAATGGCGTCGTGCCCGCCTCCTGGTGAGGGAGCAGGGCAGGAGGAAGCAGGGGAGGACGCAGAAGGAGTGGTTGAGCTGCGCGGTGTATCCGGCGCGCACCTCGTCCGAGTCGTGGCGGAGACGGTCGATGCAGAGCAGGGGGCGTAGGCCGACCCGGAGCAGCGAGCAGAGGGAGAGGAAGGCGAGCGTGGCGGCAAGGGTGAGGGACACCTACACCTGCCCGTCCAAGGGCCGCGGCGGCGCGGAGGCCAGGAGGGTGAGGGTGATATGAGGTGGCGAGGTCGAGCTCCTCTCGCCGGATGATGCACATGAGGTATTTGTTAAAATACCAGAGAGGGAGAGAGAGGAGGAAGAAGAATGATGTATGGGCCCCACCTGTAATAACGGTCAATGTAACGGTCAAAATAAACGGAGTTGACTTTCCAGCCACGCCAGCTCTGACATGCGGATCCCGCATGTCATAAACAGGTTTAAAATCATAAAACGGTCATCAACTCAATTTGGTAGTATTTTGTCACAAAATTAGTATTAATCTAAAGTTTTCAGTCACTTTTCAAAATGTGATAGTTCCGTGGGACATGACGTGAAATGTGGTAGCTTTTTTTGTCAAATTTTCTATAAAAAAGTCGTGGTGCAGATGCAGCCGGGCCAGTAGCCAAAAATTCAAACGCATGAATACATAATCGACAGCTACTTGCTCAAGTCGCAGTAATATAATCTGGGACCAATCAGATGTGTTAGTTAATTAACCTGATCAAATAAGAAGTCAATTCCCCACTCAGAAAAAAAAGGAAGTCAATCCGATGAACTAGTTGGACGGAAGATCAGATCAGGTACGAAGTTACATACGTAGTCGCAGGTTTATTTTTGACGTGACCGCTCGACCATCGTCCGTGAATCTCGCGAGATAAACTACTACTTCAACGTACTGTCAAAACAAAAAAAACTACTACTACTACTTCAATGGAATGCAGTAACAGCAGCCAGAAAGCAGCCAGTGGCCGGCCAGTTCTCGTTAGCTGTACATGATCAAACTAACAAGCATATCCGAAGCTATTATTAGGGACAAGTTGGGCGGCCGAAAAATGCAATGATGCAACGCATGGCGGCAGCATGGTGCTGGCCTGTAGAGCTCGAAAGGTGCACGCATAAGCGTGTGGTACGGACGGGCGTGCGGATGGACGCAGCTATCCATCCTTGAAACTTGATCGACCTCCCGTTGTTTCGGGGTTGATGTGTGTATACGTACATCGGTATGGTACATGCACATGGTGTTCAAACTACAGGGACTGTATATGGAGAGGACGATCAATGGCCACATGTTCGTTGAGCTATGTAGTACATATTGACACATGAAATGTAAAAAATACTTGACTGACGTTCCTTATATGGCTTCCGGAGCCGAAAAAAAAAATATGAAATGATGCAGCCTGGGGTAAATGGGCCTATTTTCTTAAAAAAAACATGCGAAATATATATTTTAAGATCATAAAAAAAACTACACATGCACATAAATGTGTAGTATGCACATGTCTACATATGTACCAGTGGGAATGGTCTTACAACTTCTAATAGGTAAATAAATATTATCATGGAGCACGGGAGCCGAATTGCCGCTATCTTACGGGGTGGAATGTTCGATGTCGCCAATTCGGAGAAGATGAGTAGAGGAGGATGAAGGAGAAGGGGATAGAGATGAGTAAGCATAGCATCCCAATAGATTGACGAGGTGATGGCGACTGACAAAGCTACTCCAAGCATGGTTGCACTGGGGAATGGCACTCATGGAGACTAATAGATGTAAGATAGATAACATGTATTTGGTGCCCCCTAGATTTAGAGGAGCATGTGATTGTAGCGAACTCTAGACTCAAGGCCGATGACGGATGCCCATATTTGCCGAGACGATAGCGAGAGGAAAGTGAAGAGGGGAAACCGATGTTAGTGAGGTGAAGGAAATACGATAAATACAATGGACCTGGCTAGCGGTGTTGGGCGTGAGTGAGGACCCACCAGTCAGAGTTGAAAGCTTATCAGCGAGTCGACACTCCATGTTGACCCCGGCGGCCGCCATCAACGATGGATGACCAAATCATGGTGGTGGATGTAAGAAGAGAAAGAGTGATTGGTGGTGCCAAAATATGGGCAATCGGTTGCGAGGCAGCCATGGGAGAGGAGGGACAACGAGATGATGGAGAAAGAGATGTGTGTGCGTTTGTGTGTGTGTGTGTGTGTCGCATAAAAAAATATTTCACCATTAAACTTTACATACAAGTAGTATACATCCATATGTATGTGTGTATTTTTGTCAGGATTTTTTGAAAGCTAATATTTTAATTTCTTAATTTTTCAAATTTCGGGCTCCATGGAGCTCGAGCTCCATTAGCAATTTCAATTTGACCAATAAATTATTTGAGTTTTTCATGTGTGCTAATTTTGGACATCGCCAATGAATCCATGCCCAATACCCAAATCTAAGGGCATCTCCAGCGGCCCCCAGGAAGGCCTCGCCAGGCGATTTTTTCGGCCGGCGCCGAAAAAACGGCCCAGTCGCGCCCCCAGGAGCCCGATTTTCGCCGGCCTGGGCCGAAAACAGCGCCGGCGGACCCAGGCCGAACCTGGCGCGCTGGGGGCGCCGGGGTGAACTGTTTTGGCGCGAAAAAGCCACGGGCCAGCCGCGTCAGCGACACGGCGGCTCGTCTTCCCCCAACTGCCTCGGTTCCCGCGGGGAATCAATGGCAAGGCTGTCGCCGGTCAGCCTTGCCATTGATTCCTCACGGGCGGCGCGTCACAGGACGGCGCGCCGGCGCCTCCCCTCCCTCGCACGCGTACACACGGGCTCGGAGCGGCTATAAAGCCGGCGGTCTCACTCACCTGTGCCCACACCAGCCTCGCCCCTCGCCGCCGCCCACTCCCTCTCCGTCTACCTCTCCCGAGCGCCGCCGCCCAGCCCCTCTCTCTCCCTCTTACTACAAGAAATATGTCAACTTGTGACCTTGACTATTGGTCACTGAATGATCATTATTTATCATTTGTGACATTTTTGTGACAAAAATAGATGGTCAAAAGTTGGCCGTCGTAAACTGAAATTAACGACCTTCTCTGTGAGAAGGTCATAGACGTTTACGACCAAAACAAAAGGTCGTTGAACCAATGACCTTTTGTTTTGGTCACTGGCTGTCTGCCCATGCCACATCGGATCCGACGTGGCAATCTGACGTGGCAAAATTGCGACCAATTGAAAAGGTCGTTGACAAGATTCAGCCCGGTCCGATTGGGTGTTTTACATGGGCCGAGCCCAACAATTCAGCCTTTTTACTGTACATTTTTACTGTTAATTTTCTCTAGGTACATGGGCCTGTCCCAACAATTTGGCCTTTTTGGTGGTCTATTGATTTTCTATTTTCAGCCATTTTATTTTGCAGCTGATCCCACTTGTCATGCTTAGCTCAAAATTGGTCCCACACATTAGAAGTTTCGAAATTTGTCAGACAACCATTATAACATGGACCCACTTGTCAGGTTTCCATTTCACGGGTATTCAAATCACATACACAATCATTGTTTCAAACAGACAAGAGAGCAAATGAAATTGGTCCAAAACAATACTACTTTAATTTATTACAATCGTTACAGTATATTACAACCCAGATATGCCTACTACTGCCTACAATTACAACACGTAATATGCTACTCTTTGCAGATATGCTTCACAGCTTCGGACATAGATTCGCACCTCACCTGTGCAAAAAATAAGAATGAACATATAAGAATAAGAATATGTACAGAACATCAAACAGTAGCCAATGAGGGATCCAAACTTATAATCAAGAATTGACAGCAAATACCATGTACATAAATAGTATGACTAACACTAACCAGTATGCATTCATGGAGTGACTAAGATGTTCTCACTAGGTAGGATTTTTTGGTATATAATATACTGACAAGTGCAACTCTCTAAATTGATCATAGAAATGAAAAGAACTGTAAGAACGAGTTTCAGAATCCAAGCATGTCAAATTTTAAGCACCAGTAGAATAGATCTAACGAACCAGACCATGATCATCATGCATCAGGATTTATGGTTCTAGCAAAATAGTAATAAGATGGAGATACACGCATCAAGCATACCATCTACTACAATAAGAGGTCCAGATGCTCCAGGAATTGGAGGGAGTATGCACTTCGGCAGTCGTGTAGTAGCTAGGGATTGAGGAGGATGAGCTTGCTATATCCATTGTACCTGGGTCATATTTAGGCACACAATTAGCTAATATGTCAACATTTAGTTACCATGAACATAAAACAATGAACTCGGATAAGCATTAGTAGTGTAGTACAGAATGTATCACTATAGCTTTGGGAAATAGTTAAGTCTTGTGGGTATCTAGTTTACTTGCATATGGCCAACACTAACTAGTATGAGTTCGTTCAATAACTAAAAAGTACACAGTAGCTGACAATGTATAGTTTACACATATAAACCGAAGATTCAACAAAGGCATGTTGATAAAACAGTGAAAACAATGGTATCTGGTATACTTCCATGCATGAGTAGTTCTTAATATGTATATTCATCATTACAGCAACCTATAACCACCTATGCTCATTGTTACATATGTAATGCCCAGGATGGGACTATACCTCCTACGTGTCGAGGCACGACTTAAAGGTATAAGCCCATCCTAGAATGATCTCAAGTTTGGTATCTTTGCACGACTCATGTAAAAGAGGGATTAAATTGCAAAAGGAGATAGTTGGCTTACACTCGCCACTTCACACAATACATTACATAAGCAATCATCATTCAAAACATCACAACCCGACTACGGGTGAAGATCCAAAGAAAGATACCAAAACAACATAAAGCCACAGGTCAGGATCGAATCCTAGTAGAAGAACCACTACTGAACATCGAAACGTCACAAGCAAACGGCCACACTCTTCATCGAGCTCCCAGTGAAGTACTTGAACCAGCTTCTGCATCAAACTCGGCTGAACCTGCATCTGGTGTGGTGAAGTAACTGTGAGCCACAGAGGACTCAGCAATCCCGTTCCCGGGTAACAAGACTATTTAAGCCTTGGGAGTGGATAAGGCTGAAGAAAAGAGTAGTGTCTGCAGCAGCAACTAGCAACTAGCTTACGTTTTTGAGAGCGAGAAGAGAAAGCCTCGGTCGAGAGATGATCACGAAGTGATCCTAACTAAAGCCGGTCAAACATAACCCCACCGTGTTCAACTCCCGAATCCCTATTCGGAAATTGACAGTCACGAAACACACGTTGGTAGTGTATTAGAACATTGTGTCAAGTTTTCTACAACCGGATATTAACAAGCTCCCATCTGCCACATAACCGCGGGCACGGCTTTCGAAAGTTCAAACCCTGCAGGGGTGTTCCAACTTGACCCATTACAAGCCCACGATCCGCGGAGTCGCAACTCCATAGGTGGGAAGACCCGAGTATTCTCGGAATCCCGTGCTCAAGTTAAACCGAACTAAGGTAAGGCTAATCCAGCAAATCCTCCCGGCGTGTCGACACCCTGATAGGTAGCCGCGCGTATCTAGTCTCAGGACACGACCGGATGGGCGATTCTACAGGTTTTTACCAAACCTCGAGTTTCCTCGTGGTGGCCCCGCAGACTCCCCGTTTCGGACCAACACTCATGTGGAGCACTGGCCCGGGGTTGTTGAATTAAAATAAAAGGGATAGCTAGTCCACATGCAAGTTTTATTAGTTATTAGGCAAATAGTACCAAATGTTGGGATTTGCTGGAAAAGACTTAGCACTTAGCGGTTTATCAAGGGGGTCCCATACACCCCAACCGTGTTAGGAACGCAAAATCAAGGAACATAACACCGGTTTATACGGTTCCTAACGGCATGAGTGGAACAAATCACCAAGCAAAAGGCTTAGCCTTCCACCCTTGCCAGTATATAGATGATTTCATTTTTAAGCATTTATATAGTGTGATATAACCCAACCAAACTTCAACATGAAGCAAGCATCTTCAATCTTCACCTGCAACTAACAATGCTATAAGAGGGGCTGAGCGAAGCGTACTTAGCCAAGCAACGGTTTGCATAGGTAGGGTGGTTAAACAGGTTCATGGTTACAATAGGAGGCTGACAGGAAAACATGGGCATCGAGGCAAAACTATAGAGCGGAACTACTAGCAATAGGCAAAGATAGTAATGTTATCGGGGTTCGGTCATCTTGCCTGGGATTCCACAAGGGAGAAGAACGGATCCATGAAGAAGACGGAGCAACAGTCGAGCGAATCCTCACAACTCCAGAACGAAACCGAAGCTAACAAGAGAAGCAACCGGAAAGAAACAAACAACACGGTAAACACACAAGCATAAACATGGCATACGATGCACAAACAAGTATGATGCATGTCCGGTTTAAATATGCATGGCAAAGTGCACAAACAACACTACAAGTTAAGTGGAGCTCAATATGCAACGAGTTGCATATTGACGAAACACCACATTTAATTATTTAATTGACTCTCGTTAATTACAAGACAAGATTAAATGTTTTTAACATGGCAAGAGGTGAAGCATAAAGAAACTACACTATTTAGACATTTTAAATGAGGCCGGAAAAGAACAACAACATGTCCGGAAAATCCCCATAAGCATGTTTGGTGATTTAAAGCAACAACAATTTAACATATCAATGTTGTTAACATGATGCGGATGACATGATCAAGTTTTATGCAAGTTTTATTATAAGTTGACAAGAGAGATATGAAGTATTGTCACCGTGGTGGAAAGAAAAAGGGTGCCACGGCGACGATCCGAAAATGATGCAACGGCATCATATCGGTACCGGTAACTCGTTGAGGGACCGGTGCAAAAGGAAAGATGGCGTGAGCGAGTCAAACGAGATGAAAGGTGGGGCGATCCCGTTACCGGGTTCCCACGAGTCGGCGACAAGGCAACCGAGGAACATGACAAACGGACAAAACAGGCACGGTGCACACAAGGCAAACATTTCATACACACAACAAGCATCCACGGGTCATCCACGGGGTCGTCTCGTTATACCTTTGAAGCGTGCGTTTCGGGGCGGTTCGAGACGTAGAGGAAGAAGGCGTTCACGTGTGTGACGAGGAAGAAGTCGTTCCGTAGAGGGAAGTAGTTGTTCTCGCAACTCGTAGAGGAAGTAGTGGTTCACGTCATCGTGTCGTGGTACTTGGCGAATTCCTCGTTTCCGGGCGACGGTAGTGGTACATGCCGTAGAGGGAAGTAGGTGTTCTCGTTCATCGGAGAGGTACTCGCCGCGTCGTCTTGTGTCGTCGAGTAGGCGTTCCCGTTCGTAGATGTACTTGCGGTCTCGGCGACGGTAGTCGTTCTCGGACGTCGGGGATGTAGACGTTCACGTTGGTGTACATGTCGACGGTAGATGTACTCGTTATGTAGATGTTCGGGTGCGTCTGTAGATGTACTCGTTAACTCCCTGGAACGTCCTGGAACTTGTCGATCCGGGGATACCTGCTGGCCAAAAACAAAACACCGAGCAAAACAAACGAAGCACATCAGCAACAAGGAGGTCGCCGGCGCTGTCGGGGCTAGACGAGGCCAAGGCAGCAGCAAGGACGTCCATGGCAAAGGAGGCAGCAGGGGCGACACCCTGGACGGACGCCCGTCGGCGACGACGGCGCCCAACTTGGCGAGGCAGAGGGACGAGGCACGAGGCCGGCGGCTGAACGCGGGCGCCACGGCGAGGCGAGGTGGGGGAGCTCCATGGCGCAGCAGTAGGTCGAGCCGGCGAGGAAGGAACGGAGGGAGGCAGAGCCTCGCGCGGACGCCGGAGACGGAGGGAGGAGGCGACGAAGGGAGGCGCGCAGGTGGCCGGCGCTCTGGCTGGTCCGGGCCGGCTCGCGGGGCTGGAGAGGGGAGCCGCGGGGCTCGGCCTCGCAGGTGCCAGGCGCGGAGGACGTCGGGCGATGGAAGGGGAAGGCCAAGGCGAGCTGGGTGCCGCGGGACGAGAGGAGGCACGGGGAACGGCGCTGCTGGGAGGAATCGCGGGGCCTCGGCGCTGGAGATGGGTCGAGCGACCTGGCGGCTCAGGCGAGGAAAAAGGGGAAGGAGCGAGGAGACTGCGGTCGCTGGAGAGAGGGAGAGGTGCGAGGGAATCGGGCCTCGGTCGAAGCGTACGAGGGAAGCGAACCAGGGGGGGTGCGGCGGCGCTGGAAAGAAAGGGAGGAGCGACGGGATGGGGGGCTGAGCGCTAGGGTTTGGCAGCCTGGAGTTGTTGCTGGTTGGAGGCCCAAGTGGGCTGGTGGCTGATGGCCTAGCAGGCCGGCTGGGCTGCTGGGGTAGAGGAGGCTGGCTGCACTTCTTCTTTTCTTTAACAGAAAAGAAAGTGATAGATCAAAAAAATATTAAGAAAGGCCACGAACAAGAAATAAAATATGGAACAATTTTGAAAGGCTTTATGGAATAATTCCAACCCAACAAAAATAGTTCCAACGAAAAGGGAAGTGCAAACTAAAAATAAATAGCTTGCCTTAAAGGAGTTCAAAAGGAGTCTAGATATTTAGGAGGAGCCTCGATAACGAGAAAAGGAATAAAGGGAAGATTTTGACGGTGAAACTTGAATTAAGAGGCATGGGGAATAAATGCAAGTGTGTTGGGTTATTCCGAAGCAAATGGAATATTATTATATAGCTCCCTAAATATTGGGATGATATGTTTTAAAGAGAAGACATTCTTCCCTCGATTTAAATGGACCGAAGGTCCACACAATTTATTAGGTTGAGATGCAAAAATAAAAAAATGACATGATGGCATGATGACATGATGCAATGCAAAATAAATAACACAAGCACAAAATAAACACACGGGAGAACCCGGAACATCTGGAATCTTCTGGAATCTTCTGGGACGTCGGTCTTCGGGCGTCACAACTCTCCCACACTAACAGAGGATCTCGACCCGAGATCCTAGAGATATCACCGGGTAAAAACGGAAGAGGAAGAGGTAAAACAAAGTTGCTTCTTTGACAGACGAGTGAAACCAAAGAACCTTGAGAGGTTGAACAAAATGAAAGAAGAATGCAACGGAGATGAACGAAGTTAAGAGCACTCCGGTAAGCAGGAGGAACATGGAACATAACAAGAACCTTGAAGGTTGAAAGACATGAAGCAAGAGCTCACGGACGAAAAGAATATGAAACCGCAATGGTATAGCCAAGGAATAAGAATGACAGAATTTGGACAGCACTCCGACTGAAAATGGAAGGAATTGAACATGAACTTACCAAGTTGAGATGATACTAGAAGAAATGAACAACATATAGTCTCTGAAACAATTGAAAGAATGGCACAAGGGGTAAGAAGGATTCAGACAGCACTCCGGTTAAAAGAGAGGCAAACTAGATAAGATGACGGAACTCGAACGAAGAATACAACACTCCGGTTAAATAGACAAGCAAAGGAAGAATATGATCTCGATAAAACGAGATGATGGTTAAAGAGAGCAATATCACAAATCCTTCGGAATGAAAGAATAGAATATAGATCGTTGGGAAGAAAGAACGGAGAAGAAAATGTCAACTTCTCTCAAAATTGAATTTGAAAGAGCATCCTTACAAAGAAGGGTTGAACGGAGTTGATTGAAAAATCAACAACGAAACGAATAAGCTTCATGTGGGCTTATGGAAAACATCTCAAAATTAAGAGGTGACAACCAGCCACTGACAAAACATTAATTGGATTGAGATCAACAAGGAGACGAAGAACTTATTTCACCGGGAGGATAAATGAAGAACTTGGGTCATTTATAAGCACCACAATACAACAATCCTTAGGGAAAGCTTTTAGGTGAAATACAACCCAAGATAACTCCAAGAGATAAAAGGAGGGGTTGAAAGGATCTCCTGAACAAGGAAAAAAAATGATGGGTTTAAATATCTCATTCTTGATAACTCGTGAATCATGAAACATGAAGGAATTGACAAGAATGACATAACACCATCTGAAAAGATAAAGAATTGCAAATGGAGAGCATGATGAAGACTGCTTGAGCTCCAACAAGAATCTTGATGAAGACTTCGAGGATGAATTAAATGATGATAAACCACCATGAGAACTCCGGTAATGAAAGCATGAGAAGTGAAAGATGAAAAGAATAAGATTCAAGGCCTGCGGTGAATTAGATGGAGCTTGAAATGATAATTGAAATAACTTGGAGCTCCGGAAAACAATATGAAGAATTTAGAACCAAGGATATGATATGATGAACAAGCTCCAGACAAAAGAATTAAATCACATTGAAGGAATAAGAATAAGAATTATGTCATGCATATCCTTCACCAATTTAAATTGATGACAAACAAAGGATTTGGCATACTACTTATTCTCGTTGCAAAGAATTAAAGAGAGATCTCGCACAAGCTCGGATAATTATTCAACGAAGCACCGGTAGGATTATGAAAAGAACAAATGAATTAAAACGATAATAACGGAAGGTTAAACTTGAAAGAACCACCGTAAGAATATGGAGACGAACGAAGAGGCATTAATGAAGAATAGTTGGAGGTTGAAGTTGAAAACTGAGAACGAAGAAATATTCTGAAATGATGGCCTTCGGAGGAACACAAAGAAAGAATTCATGAAATGCTTTGGATGGTATCAAAGAATTCCTCACAATCTGAACAATAATGAGGATGGCGTGAAGCTAGAACCACGAATCTTCAAGAGAACGGGCCAAGGTTTAAGAGAAACACTTCTCCAGTCTCCAATTGTTGAGAATGAAGACGAGAAATGCCATAAGAATTGTTGAGCACTCCGGAATGAATAATTAAAAGGTTGAAACAACGAAGAAAAAGAATTTGAAAGCGATCTTGGAGAAGGCATGTGACTGATGGAAATCATTCTTACGTCACACTTTAAAAAGAATTTGAGTATAACTCCAGAAAAGAAGAGTCAGGTAAGATCCTGGGAAAAGACCTGTGGGTTAGGGCCCACTCAAAGAAATCACCGTTGGGAAAGATTGCTTAAGAGATATTGCACCGGTTGAATTAAATGGCTTGAGTAAGATGATAATCCTCAAAATAGCTTGAACGGATTAAGAATGGAAACATGAATGTTCAGCACTCCGGATATGAATAGCAAGAGGAGAATGATTAATTGGTGCACCGGAATAAGAAAGCATTGTGAAATGAGGAAAAGGATAAGATCAACACCGAAATCTTGAATTACATCCACCGGCAGGAATAGAGAACAAAAGAATGAAAACTTGAAGCTCTTGAGCATCTTGACGATAAATCACCGGATAAGAACATTGAAGGGAATGAATGAAGAAATATCACATGAATAAATGGATACTCCATCTGAGAATTTCTGGCTCCAAGAAGAAGAAGGGTGGGAGGGCGGGGAAAACAAAGACAACTTGAGACGAACAAAATGGACACCGGTTGAAAAGAATTTAACATGACCACCTTGATGATTAAGAAGGACTAGCACTCCCATAGAAATATGAGAACACCGATTAGGAAAGGTATGGAATCAACATTTGACATCGAAGCAACTCGAATACCAGAATCAAAACAAGAACAAAGGATAGATATGTTGCAGCATCATCTTCACAATATCATCCGAACAGAGAATTGAACGAATGAATTCCGTAGGTACATCAGCTCGACGAGAAGCCACTTGGGAGAACAAAAGATAATAAATAAAAAAGGAACAAGGAACAGATAGAACAAATACAAGATAGAAGCTTCGTTCGACATCTTCGTGCTGAAAGCTCATGGAACGTGTTACAAAAGGGTTTTGTCATCCCCGGATCAGCATAGCCAAGGACCCTTTAAGATGCAACTCCCGATCAGAACAAGTCCATAAAACCACTTCACTCAATGCAGAACCCCAAACTTCATATCGTGCATCCGTTGGAAGAATGCCTAGAACTACTAGATGAACCCACCTATAGATTTCCGAAAGTTTCCAGTTATGCAATCAGGTGTTGGGGATACACGGGAAGCACCGCGCAATCAACTCTAAACCTACATCCAGGTGTATCCATCCTTCAACACATAACCAGTCTTTCTCGGAAACTGTTTACCTCGGACCTTCGAAACGCATCCACTATACAAGCTATGGCAATACTCTCGAACTACCTCCCCAGTACTGGGTGATGTCGGGGTTATCTTGCCACTAACCGCATAGGAGAGATTTTCGATGTCGGCCGTCTTAAGTATTCTAGTACTGCCGCGATGGATTTGTGACGACAACACCTCGGAGCTCAACTCCCCGGGACACTGCCACAACCCCTAATGACAGGAGGCATCGAGAACAATGTTCTCGTCACAAAGACATCGAAACAATCCAAACAATACTCGCGAGATCCTAAAAAAAATTTTGGTGCAATTTTTGAAAGTAGAAGAGGCAAGAGTAGTCGTCAGGAGTCCTCACCAGAATGAAAAGAGAAGAGGAGCAAAAGAAATCCTACTCTCCGATATAAATATAGGACTCAAAACATTTTCAGTGTGTGCCTAGACTCAACCGTCAACGATTCGATCAATCAGTGGGGGCTTCTAGATCGGAGAAGGCTCTGAATACCAACTTGTAATGCCCAGGATGGGACTATACCTCCTACGTGTCGAGGCACGACTTAAAGGTATAAGCCCATCCTAGAATGATCTCAAGTTTGGTATCTTTGCACGACTCATGTAAAAGAGGGATTAAATTGCAAAAGGAGATAGTTGGCTTACACTCGCCACTTCACACAATACATTGCATAAGCAATCATCATTCAAAACATCACAACCCGACTACGGGTGAAGATCCAAAGAAAGATACCAAAACAACATAAAGCCACAGGTCAGGATCGAATCCTAGTAGAAGAACCACTACTGAACATCGAAACGTCACAAGCAAACGGCCACACTCTTCATTGAGCTCCCAGTGAAGTACTTGAACCAGCTTCTGCATCAAACTCGGCTGAACCTGCATCTGGTGTGGTGAAGTAACTGTGAGCCACAGAGGACTCAGCAATCCCGTTCCTGGGTAACAAGACTATTTAAGCCTTGGGAGTGGATAAGGCTGGAGAAAAGAGTAGTGTCTGCAGCAGCAACTAGCAACTAGCTTACGTGATAGAGAGCGAGAAGAGAAAGCCTCGGTCGAGAGATGATCACGAAGTGATCCTAACTAAAGCCGGTCAAACATAACCCCACCGTGTTCAACTCCCGAATCCCTATTCGGAAATTGACAGTCACGAAACACACGTTGGTAGTGTATTAGAACATTGTGTCAAGTTTTCTACAACCGGATATTAACAAGCTCCCATCTGCCACATAACCGCGGGCACGGCTTTCGAAAGTTCAAACCCTGCAGGGGTGTTCCAACTTGACCCATTACAAGCCCACGATCCGCGGAGTCGCAACTCCATAGGTGGGAAGACCCGAGTATTCTCGGAATCCCGTGCTCAAGTTAAACCGAACTAAGGTAAGGCTAATCCAGCAAATCCTCCCGGCGTGTCGACACCCTGATAGGTAGCCGCGCGTATCTAGTCTCAGGACACGACCGGATGGGCGATTCTACAGGTTTTTACCAAACCTCGAGTTTCCTCGTGGTGGCCCCGCAGACTCCCCGTTTCGGACCAACACTCATGTGGAGCACTGGCCCGGGGTTGTTGAATTAAAATAAAAGGGATAGCTAGTCCACATGCAAGTTTTATTAGTTATTAGGCAAATAGTACCAAATGTTGGGATTTGCTGGAAAAGACTTAGCACTTAGCGGTTTATCAAGGGGGTCCCATACACCCCAACCGTGTTAGGAACGCAAAATCAAGGAACATAACACCGGTTTATACGGTTCCTAACGGCATGAGTGGAACAAATCACCAAGCAAAAGGCTTAGCCTTCCACCCTTGCCAGTATATAGATGATTTCATTTTTAAGCATTTATATAGTGTGATATAACCCAACCAAACTTCAACATGAAGCAAGCATCTTCAATCTTCACCTGCAACTAACAATGCTATAAGAGGGGCTGAGCGAAGCGTACTTAACCAAGCAACGGTTTGCATAGGTAGGGTGGTTAAACAGGTTCATGGTTACAATAGGAGGCTGACAGGAAAACATGGGCATCGAGGCAAAACTATAGAGCGGAACTACTAGCAATAGGCAAAGATAGTAATGTTATCGGGGTTCGGTCATCTTGCCTGGGATTCCACAAGGGAGAAGAACGGATCCACGAAGAAGACGGAGCAACAGTCGAGCGAATCCTCACAACTCCGGAACGAAACCGAAGCTAACAAGAGAAGCAACCGGAAAGAAACAAACAACACGGTAAACACACAAGCATAAACATGGCATACGATGCACAAACAAGTATGATGCATGTCCGGTTTAAATATGCATGGCAAAGTGCACAAACAACACTACAAGTTAAGTGGAGCTCAATATGCAACGAGTTGCATATTGACAAAACACCACATTTAATTATTTAATTGACTCTCTTTAATTACAAGACAAGATTAAATGTTTTTAACATGGCAAGAGGTGAAGCATAAAGAAACTACACTATTTAGACATTTTAAATGAGGCCGGAAAAGAACAACAACATGTCCGGAAAATCCCCATAAGCATGTTTAGTGATTTAAAGCAACAACAATTTAACATATCAATGTTGTTAACATGATGCGGATGACATGATCAAGTTTTATGCAAGTTTTATTATAAGTTGACAAGAGAGATATGAAGTATTGTCACCGTGGTGGAAAGAAAAAGGGTGCCACGGCGACGATCCGAAAATGATGCAACGGCATCATATCGGTACCGGTAACTCGTTGAGGGACCGGTGCAAAAGGAAAGATGGCGTGAGCGAGTCAAACGAGATGAAAGGTGGGGCGATCCCATTACCGGGTTCCCACGAGTCGGCGACAAGGCAACCGAGGAACATGACAAACGGACAAAACAGGCACGGTGCACACAAGGCAAACATTTCATACACACAACAAGCATCCACGGGTCATCCACGGGGTCGTCTCGTTATACCTTTGAAGCGTGCGTTTCGGGGCGGTTCGAGAGGTAGAGGAAGAAGGCATTCACGTGTGTGACGAGGAAGAAGTCGTTCCGTAGAGGGAAGTAGTTGTTCTCGCAACTCGTAGAGGAAGTAGTGGTTCACGTCATCGTGTCGTGGTACTTGGCGAATTCCTCGTTTCCGGGCGACGGTAGTGGTACATGCCGTAGAGGGAAGTAGGTGTTCTCGTTCATCGGAGAGGTACTCGCCGCGTCGTCTTGTGTCGTCGAGTAGGCGTTCCCGTTCGTAGATGTACTTGCGGTCTCGGCGACGGTAGTCGTTCTCGGACGTCGGGGATGTAGACGTTCACGTTGGTGTACATGTCGACGGTAGATGTACTCGTTATGTAGATGTTCGGGTGCGTCTGTAGATGTACTCGTTAACTCCCTGGAACGTCCTGGAACTTGTCGATCCGGGGATACCTGCTGGCCAAAAACAAAACACCGAGCAAAACAAACGAAGCACAGCAGCAACAAGGAGGTCGCCGGCGCTGTCGGGGCTAGACGAGGCCAAGGCAGCAGCAAGGACGTCCATGGCAAAGGAGGCAGCATGGGCGACACCCTGGACGGACGCCCGTCGGCGACGACGGCGCCCAACTTGGCGAGGCAGAGGGACGAGGCACGAGGCCGGCGGCTGAACGCGGGCGCCACGGCGAGGCGAGGTGGGGGAGCTCCATGGCGCAGCAGTAGGTCGAGCCGGCGAGGAAGGAACGGAGGGAGGCAGAGCCTCGCGCGGACGCCGGAGACGGAGGGAGGAGGCGATGAAGTTTAAAGTATATCGCTGTGAAATCTTCACTGATCACCAAAGTTTAAAGTATATCTTCACCCAACCGGATCTAAATCTCAGGCAAAGACGTTGGGTTGAGTTGCTCACCGACTACGATTTAGGAATCACTTACACTCCTGGAAAGGCCAATGTCATGGCTGATGCACTAAGTCGTAAGTCATATTGTAACAATTTAATGTTACAACAAAGTCAACCACTTCTCCACGAGGAATTTCGTAAGCTTAACCTTCACATTGTTCCTCGAGGATTCCTTTCCACCTTGGTGGCGAAACCTACCCTTATGGATCAAATCATAGCTGCCCAAAAGCGTGATAAAGGTGTATCACGACTCCAAGAGAACATTGCTAGCGGACTCGCTAAAAGTTTCTCTATGGATGATCGAGGTGTTGTTTTCTTTGAGAACCGTGTAGTGGTTCCCAAGAACCATCATCTACGGCAATTAATCCTTAAGGAGGCTCATGAATCCCCTCTCACGATTCATCCCGGTAGTACCAAAATGTATCAAGACCTACGCCAAAGATTCTGGTGGACTAGGATGAAGAGAGAAATCGCTCAGTTCATTGCTAACTGCGACGTTTGTCGTCGAGTTAAAGCAGAGCATCAACGGCCTGCTGTCACCCTTCAACCTCTAGCTATTCCTGAATGGAAATGGGATAAAGTCGGTATGGACTTCATTACCGGGTTTCCCAGGTCCAGGAAAGGGAATAATGCTATTTTCGTCGTTATCGACCGCCTCTCTAAAGTAGCTCATTTCCTGCCTGTTCGGGAGAGTATTACCGCTAGCCAGCTAGCAGACTTATATATCTCTCGAATAGTATCACTTCATGGTGTACCGTTGGAGATTAACTCAGACCGTGGAAGTCTTTTTACTTCACGATTTTGGGAAAGTTTCCAGAATGCTATGGGAACTCATCTCTCTTTCAGTACTGCCTTCCATCCGCAATCAAGTGGTCAAGTGGAACGAGTCAATCAAATTCTGGAAGACATGCTTCGAGCCTCTGTCATTTCTTTCGGTATGGAATGGGAAAAGTGTCTTCCATTTGCCGAATTTGCTTATAACAATAGTTATCAAGCCAGCTTGGGTAAAGCTCCCTTCGAAGTTCTATATGGACGAAGGTGTCGAACACCTCTTAACTGGTCAGAAACCGGGGAAAGACAATTCTTTGGCCCGGATATGATTCAGGAAGCAGAAGAACAAGTTCGCATCGTTCGTGAGAGATTGAAAACAGCCCAGTCTCGCCAAAAGAGCCAATATGATAGTCATCATAAGGCTGTGACTTTTGAAGTCGGCGATAAGGCTTACCTTCGGGTTACTCCTCTTAAGGGAACCCATCGATTCGGTATCAAAGGAAAATTGGCCCCTCGTTACATCGGTCCTTTTCGCATTCTTGCCAAACGAGGAGAAGTTGCCTACCAATTGGAACTACCTCCGCACCTCTCCAGAGTGCATGATGTTTTCCACGTTTCTCAACTCAGGCGTTGCTTCTCGGATCCTATCCGCGGAGTGGACCACGAAACGCTTGACCTCCAAGACAATCTCACATATCGAGAATACCCCGTTCGTATTCTTGATCAAACCGAGCGCACCACTCGACGCCACAATATCAAGTTTCTCAAGGTTCAATGGTCGCATCATTCCGAGAGTGAAGCTACTTGGGAAAGGGAGGATCGTCTTCGACTTGAGTACCCCACCCTCTTTCCGGAGGAACCCGAATCTCGGGACGCGATTCTTTTAAGTGGGGGTGAGTTGTCACATCCCTAGCTAGCACTTGCATTAGGACCTGACTAGAGTGTGCATCATGTTTACTTTCAAAGAAACTTGAAATGGGATTAACAGAAACCCCAGCACCCCCTCCCCTAACAACTAGGGTTTGCTAAAATATTTTCCAATGTACCCAAAATGCCCTTCAAAATGTTCATCATTTCTGCCTTGGTCTTAAACCTCTGTCAAAAATGGTGCACAATTTTCTAGGACAATTTAGGGCTTTGGATTAAATCATATGGTATTTGAATTTGGGCATTTAAATACTTTTAAATATTTTAAATGCTCAAATAATCATGAACTATAATGTTTCCTACTGTTCATATTATATATAGTAGGTATGACAAGTGTCATGAGTTATAAAAATGTTTAGGCATTTTTATTAAATGAACAAAGTTGCAAAAGAAATAAAACAGAAAGAAAATAGTAAAAGAAAAATAGGAAAAGTACTTACCTGAGCCCACTTACCTGCTGGCCCAGCCGGCCCAGCCCACCAAGGGCACCACCGTCTTCTTCATCGCGCCAGCGCACGAAGCAGCTCGGTGGCGAGCGCCGCCGATGCGCCGGCCACCTCCTGCCTGCCTGGCTGGCCCCTCGGCCTTCTGGATGGTCTAGAACGACGCCACGGAGCCACCCCGACCGTTTCCCCCTCTCTCCCGTGTCTCTCCCCTCCTCTCTTCCCTCCGCCGAGCTCCCCCGAGCGAGCTCGTCGCCGACGACCGCAGACACCGCGCCCTACGCCACCTCCTCGCCTCCCAGAAGCACCACTAGCTCCGCCTCGTCGCCCCGAAGCTCCCCACCGACGCACACGACGCCAGGAGCTCCGCAACGTCCTCCTCGCCGTCGTCTTCAACCTCCGGCACCGGAGATCGCCGCCGCCCGTACGCCGTCGTCCGACCGTCCCCGAGCTCACTTCGACGCCCTCTGCGACCGCTGTGAGCTCACGCTTCGAACCCCCCTCTCCACGGGCTCGTTTAGGCCTTGTAGCCGCCGCCCCCTTTGTTCACCGACGATCACCGCCGCCGGCCAACTCCCCGCCGTGGCCATAGGCACCGTACCTCGCGGCCGAGCACGCCGTTAGCTTCAGCAGGTCACCAGCAAGCTAAAGCGAGCTTCAGCTCCTCCTCCCGTGCACTACAACACCATCTCGACCAACCCCGTGCGAGCACCGCCGCGGACGAGCTCGTCGCCGTCGACTCCGGCGACCCCTCGTCCAACCAGTGGCACCGCTGGATGCGGTACATCACCAGGAGCACACCGAGCCCATCCGCGCGGCAAATGGATGTCGGAATAGGGATCCCGACGAGTCACCGCCGTGCGAAATGGTCGCCGCCGGCCAAACTCCGGCGGGCTGACGTGGCTCGATGATTAGGAGTTAACAGTAATTAGTTTACTCACCACAGTCACTGACAGTGGGCCCCCGCTGTTAGTCAAATCCAGACAACCCTGGTTATGACCGGGATTAGCTCCTAAGACACTGACATGTGGGACCCACCAGTCAGGTTTGACCTGGACTGGCCCTGTTGACTGCCTGACGTCAGCATGATGTCATGCTGACGCAGTAAAGGTTTTTCTGGGATTTTTAGTTTTAAAATAATTCAGGAAATTCCAGAAAATACCCAAAACTTCTAAAAATCATATAAAATCAACCATAGCTCAGATGGAAAAGATTTATATATGAAAAATGATCAGAAAAATCCAATCTTTCTAATGGCAATGGTTTCATGCATGTTTGAACAAGTTAACTTGCTGTATATATCAAAAACATGATAATGCACTTATTTAAATAATAGTTTGAACTTCAATTTGAATCCTTGATTCAAATAGGTTCAAACCCTTCTGGTTTTAGTTGCACTAGCCAACACACATGCATCTTGCCATGTCATAAACATGCATCATATTGTTGCATTTGTTTGTTAATGATTGCATCGTCGGTATTTCCTGTATTAGGTCCTGCTCCCGAGGATACTGCTGCGTATCCAGTTGAAGAGCAGTACCCGACAACTACCTTGTCAGGCAAGCAATCATTGATCATTCCGATACAAACCCAATCTTCTCGCTCCTGCTCTCTTTTACTGCATTAAGGCAACAGCGCGTGAACTGCTACTTGCTACGGTAGTTGAACCCTATTCCCTTGCATGACCTGTCATTGCCACAGTAAATAGTTGAAACCCACTAGCATGTGTAGGAGTTGATTGAGCCATGTGATGTGTGATCCACCATGCTATTTACTTATGTTGCCTGCTATGTTTAGAGTTGTGTCTGGTCTGGTTCATCTGGGTGATGGATCAGAGTGAAATGATCTTACCATTAAAGAGAGGGAAGTGTGGAATACGCTTGGTAAAGGTATCGATGAAAGGCCATGTAGGAGTACATGGTGGGTTGTTTCATTGGAATCGTCCATAGGACCCGAGATCTGTGTGTGTGATTCAAGTTACAGTTACTACCACACATTGGGCCCTGAAATATGACCCCGCTCGACTTATTGACTGCCCTTGTACTCCGTCCAGGAGTTGCAACTAGTTTCTGGTGTTTATAGTTTACTGGAGGTCGTGCGCAGCGCTGACCCTCGGGGTGGGCTGTGATGCGACAGGTACGTGGCACGGTGTACCGGTTGCCCGTTTGGTGACTCGGGAACCCTGTACACATCGTTTGGGGCCGTGAGCGACACCCCGGCCGGATCTCCCCACGGATGGAACCCAAATAGGCGATAAACCTGGACGAGAGACTTGAGTGGTTGGTTAGGTCGTGGTCTACACCCACGTCGGCTTTCGCTTGAAGTCTGCCGAGCACATGTCGTGTGCAGACGCTAAGTGGTGAAAACATGTGTGAAGAAGTACACCCCTGCAGGGTTATCAAACTATTCGAATAGCCGTTGTTCGCGGTACGAACTACTTGGTTACTCTTACAGTTCATAGACAAGTTGATGGATACTACTAAAAGCCTCAAGATAAGTGTGAGTGCCGTGGATGGCCCTTCCGTAGGATGACGGAAGAGGATCCTCGGTAGTGTATTGATGTGGTGATTAGTGGACTCGTGTTCATAATAACATCTTGCAATCCGTTGAGAGTTGTAGTATAGGTTAGCCAAGGTCAAAGCTGGCATTCTGCTATAAACTCCACTATCCCCCTTTGATAATGTTGCATGTATGTTAGGTTCTGTGGTAAAACTTGCTGAGTACCTTTGTACTCATGTTTGCTTAATAACTGTTGCAGAGGAGAACCCTGCCCCTGCTGATGGGTTCTACATAGACGTTGACGTCGACGAGTAGCTTGACACCCAGACGGTGATCTGGAGCTTGTGAAGGGCCTTGTAGATAGTCAGGCTACACCAAGCCTGTTTTATTTTCTAAGTTGTCTGTACTCAGACATGTAGCTTCCGCTTGTGCTTGTATGACTGTATGACTTGAGTGTTGGGTCATGTGACCCCTACCTGTATGACTATGTTATGTATGGCTCTTGGAGCCTTTTAAATAAAGTACTTTGAGTCATAGAGTTCTGTTGTGATGCAATGTTGTATTTGCACATATTGAGCATATTGCGTGTATGATTGAAATGCTTGGTATGTGTGGGATCCGACACCTAGTTGTTTTCCTTTGGTAGCCTACCTTACAGGGAAATGCCTCCTAGTGATTCCAATGAGCCTTGGTAGCTTGCTACTGCTCGGAACACGTAGGCTGGCCGGCATGTGTCCTTCTTCGTTCCTGTGTCTGCCCCTTAGGGGAAATGTCACGCGTTGTTCCTTTAAGTCCATGTAGCTTGCTACGACTTGGGTTCATACGTTGATGACCGACACGTTCGTTGCTGGGTCATGGATGCCTGTCTCTGTAATTTAGTGCCACTTTTGGTTTATAACTAGCCATGTCGGCCCGGGTTCTCTGTCATATGGATGCTAGCGACACTGTCATATACGTGTGCCAAAATGCGCAAACGGTCCCGGGCCAGGTAAGGTGGCACCCGTGGGGTTACCGTGCGTGAGGCCGCAAAGTGATATGACGTGTTACAGCTAGATCGGTGTGGCTTAGGATCGGGGTCCTGACAGCGTTGGCATCAGAGCTGGACTGCCTGTAGGTTTCTCAAGCCAAACTGGTCGATGTTGAGTCTAGAAAAATTCTTAGTTATATGTAGGGGAATTGATTGTGGAAGGGAACGTAAGGCTCTTTTTACTCCTTTACCTTATGCCCTTCTGATCCGAGTCAGTCTATTCTTTCTACGGGGATTTAGGATTAGGCCTCTTATCCTTACTAGGTTCACGTGTTACTAATCCGTAGACTCTTAGGATTGTTGGTTTCAAGCCTCAGTTCAGTTTCTATCCTTTGAGTATGATGACTGTTGAACCCGGAACCTTGATATGGAATTGTTGAGTGGCTATGCTATCATTTGTATGATGTCTCAAATCTTTGTTTGAGCATTTACAGTTGTTATGCTGCCCGATTTCTTCCAGAAACACTAATGCCTTTGCATTAATTCGTGTTTCAGATGTCTGGCCGCATCCCTCACCAAGTGGTTCGTTTGACTCGGTGCATTAATGTGCCCGGTCACACGGCCATGCTAGTCCGTGTGATGACTGAGACCGGTTATCGCTGGTATCCTGAATACACCGTGGAGGAACAGTATCGGGATTTCAATCAAAGTCAGTATTTCTGCACAGTCCGGATATACCCCTCATATCCCGGAGCAAATGATCCCATCCATTGGTCTTATGGACTCGGGATTACCATCGAGATGGCAGTACAGGATGCCGCTTATTCGATGATGACCATTCTCCGTGCTAGGCATGCCCTGTTGCTGAACACTGAGTTCTGTTACATGCCAGCTTCACTCCCCGGAGAAGAAGGCTACTACACTGGTGTGTATACTGATGCTGCTCATGAAGAGCCACTGCTTCAGACTACTGTTCAGATGTTGGAGGATAGGGACCGTGAGGTCCGTGCCCTCCGAATGGAGCTGTATAACACCCGAGCCGCTCACTGGACTACTTTGACACGGCTTGCACCTGCTGTGCACGCCGGATATCTGGACATGCGGGATTTGTATCCTGTGCGGACTCGTCTGCCTGATCGCATGGATTGGCGTGACGTTGGGGGTATTACACCTCCACGTGGGCGTCGGTTACCACCAGCATCGGGACCGAGACCACACCCATGCCCTTATGGTCCACAGCCTTCGAGTGCTCGCGAGTTCCAAGATCCGTCTGTACCACTTCCAGGCTACGGTGGTAATCTTTATGAGGATTACTACGCGAATGTCTGAGCTAGTCCATGGTAGCAGTAGTATTGTAGTAGTTGTATTTCCACAGTCCTGTGTGTCTTGTGGAATATGACTTAGTGTGTACTGAATTCCGGAGGTGTAGTTAAATAATGTATAGGAGCTTGGAATGCCTCTGATGGGATGTATCGTCTTTCACCGCAGTTGTACTTTAGCCTTGGCTTGTACTAAACTTTGTATGGTGTGTATGACCACTGGTGTATATATAGCAGTTCCTATATTACCATGTCATACGGATGAACATCTCTGCATTCTGTGTCATCCATTACATTCTGCACTTCTATGTCAAATTTTTGCCATCCTAGTCTAAACCGTTGTTTTGTTTTCCTAGGATGGTCAACACTCGCAACACTCCTGCTGCTCAGGAGTAGGGTGAGGCTAGTGGGGCTAGAGATGGAAATCTGCCCCAGCCACCCTCTTTGGCGGAAGTTATGCTTGAAGCAGAACGGAACAAGAGAGAGACCAACCGTCTGCTGGAACGCATTGAGCAAAACACTGGGTTCCGTCAGAGGAATGACGTGGTGTCAATCCACGATTTTATCAAGATGTGTCCACCGAAGTTCCATCACTCCACTGAACCTCTGGATGCTGATGACTGGCTACGTAGTATCACCCACAAGCTACACTCTGCCCGTGTGGCCGAAGCTGACAAGGTTATCTATGCCGCCTACCATCTTGAGGGCCCTGCCAGTCTTTGGTGGGAAAACTTTGAAGCTATGCGTCCTGCTGGCCAAGTCACTACCTGGGCTGAGTTCAGTGAGGCATTCCGTGAACATCACATTCCGGAAGGTCTCATGGATCGCAAGCGGGAGGAATTCTGCAATTTCACCCAGGGCCGTTTAACTGTGGATGGCTACAGTCGTGAGTTTGGTAATCTGGCACGCTATGCACCTGAAGAAGTATCCACCGATGCCAAGAAACAGGCGAGGTTCCGCAAGGGACTCAGCCCTGAACTCCGTCGTGATCTACGTCTGCACGAGTGCACTTCCTTCCAGAAGTTGGTTAACAAGAGTATCAGTGCTGAGACAGGCCAGACCGACTTCGAGGCCACCCGCAAGCATACTCGAGACCTTGGTTCCTCATCCGGCTCTGGCTCTCACAAGCGCCGTGTGTGGGTTCCTAACACTGCTCTGCCACCCAAGTATACACCGAGGCCATCCTATGAGGCGCCTCGCCCAACTCAACAGTTTGCACCTGCCAAGACCTATGGAGGTCCACCCTCCAATTTTGCTCCACGCCCTACCACTGTGACATGTTTCAAGTGTGGAGAACTGGGACACTACATGCGTGATTGTCCCCAGAATCAGCCAGGAAAACCCGTTGGCCGTGGCAAGCCAACCGGCAAGGTGAACTATGTCAAGCCAATCCCCACTGCACGTGGTCATGTCAACTATGTCTCTGCCGAAGAAGCTTATGAGGATCCTAACGTCGTCCTTGGTACGCTTCTCGTAAACTGCCATCCGGCATCTGTTCTTTTTGATACTGGAGCATCCCATTCGTTCATATCTGAGAGCTATGCTCGATTGCACAACATGACTTTTTGTGATATGCCTACTTCCATGGTTATTCAAACTCCTGGTTCAAAGTGGCAAACCTCTAGGGTAAGCCATGGAAATGAAATCCTTGTCGATAGACTTGTTTTCCTTGCATCTTTAATCGCTCTCAAGTCCTCGGACATAAACATCATTTTGGGTATGGATTGGATGACAACTCATTACGCCAAAATTGATTGCTTTACTAGGACCGTTCAACTTACACATCCATCCGGCAAGATAGTCAATGTCTTGACTCGAATGGCTGAACGTCAGCTCTACTCTCTTAATGCTAGCCCTCTACCAGAACTCGAAGATATCCCGGTAGTCCGTGACTTCCCGGATGTTTTTCCAGAAGAACTGCCAGGAGTTCCACCTGACAGAGATGTCGAGTTTGTGATAGATCTTATTCCTGGAACTGTCCCAATCTCTAGGAGACCTTATAAGATGGCACCACTAGAATTAGCTGAGCTAAAGAAACAACTCGATGAGTCCTTGCAAAAGGGTTTCATCCGTCCTAGTTCTTCCCCTTGGGCTTGCCCCGTCCTCTTCGTCAAGAAGAAGGATGGAACGGAGCGGATGGTTGTAGATTATCGACCTGTCAATCTGGTCACCATAAAGAATAAGTATCCGCTTCCCAGGATCAACGACCTGTATGATCAGCTCGCTGGATCCTCAGTCTTCTCTAAAATGGATTTGAGGTTGGGCTACCATCAAATCAAAATCAAGAACGGGGACATTCCTAAAACGGCTTTCGTTACTCGTTATGGCCAATATGAGTACACCGTCATGTCCTTCGGATTAACCAATGCCCCAGCTACCTTTTCTCGGTTAATGAATTCTATATTCATGGAGTATTTGGATAAATTCGTCGTGGTATACCTCGATGATATACTCATTTTCTCCAAGAACAAGGAAGATCATGCCGAGCATTTAAGGCTGGTATTGACGAAACTTCGAGAGCACCGCCTTTATGCCAAATTCTCTAAATGTGAATTTTGGTTGCCAGAAGTAACCTATCTAGGTCATGTGATCTCTGGCAAGGGTATTGCCGTCAATCCCGAGCGAGTTCAAGCCGTCCTCGATTGGACTCCCCCTGAATCGGTCAAGCAAGTTAGGAGTTTTCTTGGCTTAGCGAGCTATTGCCGACGTTTCGTCGAGAACTTCTCCAAGGTTGCTAAACCTCTAACCGAACTTCTCAAGAAAGATAAAAAGTTTGAGTGGACCCCACAGTGCGAGTCCAGTTTTCAGGAACTGAAAAGACGCCTGACATCTGCACCTGTACTGGTACCACCAGACTTCTCCAAGGATTTTATAATCTATTGCGACGCCTCGCGACAAGGACTAGGTTGCATTCTCATGCAAGATCGTCAAGTGATTGCATACGCATCCCGACAGTTGCGTCCACATGAGGATAACTATCCTACTCATGATCTAGAGCTTGCAGCTGTAGTCCATGCACTCAAAACGTGGCGACATTACCTTCTTGGTAATCGCTGTGAAATCTTCACTGATCACCAAAGTTTAAAGTATATCTTCACCCAACCGGATCTAAATCTCAGGCAAAGACGTTGGGTTGAGTTGCTCACCGACTACGATTTAGGAATCACTTACACTCCTGGAAAGGCCAATGTCATGGCTGATGCACTAAGTCGTAAGTCATATTGTAACAATTTAATGTTACAACAAAGTCAACCACTTCTCCACGAGGAATTTCGTAAGCTTAACCTTCACATTGTTCCTCGAGGATTCCTTTCCACCTTGGTGGCGAAACCTACCCTTATGGATCAAATCATAGCTGCCCAAAAGCGTGATAAAGGTGTATCACGACTCCAAGAGAACATTGCTAGCGGACTCGCTAAAAGTTTCTCTATGGATGATCGAGGTGTTGTTTTCTTTGAGAACCGTGTAGTGGTTCCCAAGAACCACCATCTACGGCAATTAATCCTTAAGGAGGCTCATGAATCCCCTCTCACGATTCATCCCGGTAGTACCAAAATGTATCAAGACCTACGCCAAAGATTCTGGTGGACTAGGATGAAGAGAGAAATCGCTCAGTTCATTGCTAACTGCGACGTTTGTCGTCGAGTTAAAGCAGAGCATCAACGGCCTGCTGGCACCCTTCAACCTCTAGCTATTCCTGAATGGAAATGGGATAAAGTCGGTATGGACTTCATTACCGGGTTTCCCAGGTCCAGGAAAGGGAATAATGCTATTTTCGTCGTTATCGACCGCCTCTCTAAAGTAGCTCATTTCCTGCCTGTTCGGGAGAGTATTACCGCTAGCCAGCTAGCAGACTTATATATCTCTCGAATAGTATCACTTCATGGTGTACCGTTGGAGATTAACTCAGACCGTGGAAGTCTTTTTACTTCACGATTTTGGGAAAGTTTCCAGAATGCTATGGGAACTCATCTCTCTTTCAGTACTGCCTTCCATCCGCAATCAAGTGGTCAAGTGGAACGAGTCAATCAAATTCTGGAAGACATGCTTCGAGCCTCTGTCATTTCTTTCGGTATGGAATGGGAAAAGTGTCTTCCATTTGCCGAATTTGCTTATAACAATAGTTATCAAGCCAGCTTGGGTAAAGCTCCCTTCGAAGTTCTATATGGACGAAGGTGTCGAACACCTCTTAACTGGTCAGAAACCGGGGAAAGACAATTCTTTGGCCCGGATATGATTCAGGAAGCAGAAGAACAAGTTCGCATCGTTCGTGAGAGATTGAAAACAGCCCAGTCTCGCCAAAAGAGCCAATATGATAGTCATCATAAGGCTGTGACTTTTGAAGTCGGCGATAAGGCTTACCTTCGAGTTACTCCTCTTAAGGGAACCCATCGATTCGGTATCAAAGGCAAATTGGCCCCTCGTTACATCGGTCCTTTTCGCATTCTTGCCAAACGAGGAGAAGTTGCCTACCAATTGGAACTACCTCCGCACCTCTCCAGAGTGCATGATGTTTTCCACGTTTCTCAACTCAGGCGTTGCTTCTCGGATCCTATCCGCGGAGTGGACCACGAAACGCTTGACCTCCAAGACAATCTCACATATCGAGAATACCCCGTTCGTATTCTTGATCAAACCGAGCGCACCACTCGACGCCACAATATCAAGTTTCTCAAGGTTCAATGGTCGCATCATTCCGAGAGTGAAGCTACTTGGGAAAGGGAGGATCGTCTTCGACTTGAGTACCCCACCCTCTTTCCGGAGGAACCCGAATCTCAGGACGCGATTCTTTTAAGTGGGGGTGAGTTGTCACATCCCTAGCTAGCACTTGCATTAGGACCTGACTAGAGTGTGCATCATGTTTACTTTCAAAGAAACTTGAAATGGGATTAACAGAAACCCCAGCACCCCCTCCCCTAACAACTAGGGTTTGCTAAAATATTTTCCAATGTACCCAAAATGCCCTTCAAAATGTTCATCATTTCTGCCTTGGTCTTAAACCTCTGTCAAAAATGGTGCACAATTTTCTAGGACAATTTAGGGCTTTGGATTAAATCATATGGTATTTGAATTTGGGCATTTAAATACTTTTAAATATTTTAAATGCTCAAATAATCATGAACTATAATGTTTCCTACTGTTCATATTATATATAGTAGGTATGACAAGTGTCATGAGTTATAAAAATGTTTAGGCATTTTTATTAAATGAACAAAGTTGCAAAAGAAATAAAACAGAAAGAAAATAGTAAAAGAAAAATAGGAAAAGTACTTACCTGAGCCCACTTACCTGCTGGCCCAGCCGGCCCAGCCCACCAGGGGCACCACCGTCTTCTTCGTCGCGCCAGCGCACGAAGCAGCTCGGTGGCGAGCGCTGCCGATGCGCCGGCCACCTCCTGCCTGCCTGGCTGGCCCCTCGGCCTTCTGGATGGTCTAGAACGACGCCACGGAGCCACCCCGACCGTTTCCCCCTCTCTCCCGTGTCTCTCCCCTCCTCTCTTCCCTCCGCCGAGCTCCCCCGAGCGAGCTCGTCGCCGACGACCGCAGACACCGCGCCCTACGCCACCTCCTCGCCTCCCAGAAGCACCACTAGCTCCGCCTCGTCGCCCCGAAGCTCCCCACCGACGCACACGACGCCAGGAGCTCCGCAACGTCCTCCTCGCCGTCGTCTTCAACCTCCGGCACCGGAGATCGCCGCCGCCCGTACGCCGTCGTCCGACCGTCCCCGAGCTCACTTCGACGCCCTCTGTGACCGCTGTGAGCTCACGCTTCGAACCCCCCTCTCCACGGGCTCGTTTAGGCCTTGTAGCCGCCGCCCCCTTTGTTCACCGACGATCACCGCCGCCGGCCAACTCCCCGCCGTGGCCATAGGCACCGTACCTCGCGGCCGAGCACGCCGTTAGCTTCAGTAGGTCACCAGCAAGCTAAAGCGAGCTTCAGCTCCTCCTCCCGTGCACTACAACACCATCCCGACCAACCCCGTGCGAGCACCGCCGCGGACGAGCTCGTCGCCGTCGACTCCGGCGACCCCTCGTCCAACCAGTGTCACCGCTGGATGCGGTACATCACCAGGAGCACACCGAGCCCATCCGCGCGGCAAATGGATGTCGGAATAGGGATCCCGACGAGTCACCGCCGTGCGAAATGGTCGCCGCCGGCCAAACTCCGGCGGGCTGACGTGGCTCGATGATTAGGAGTTAACAGTAATTAGTTTACTCACCACAGTCACTGACAGTGGGCCCCCGCTGTTAGTCAAACCCAGTCAACCCTGGTTATGACCGGGATTAGCTCCTAAGACACTGACATGTGGGACCCACCAGTCAGGTTTGACCTGGACTGGCCCTGTTGACTGCCTGACGTCAGCATGATGTCATGCTGACGCAGTAAAGGTTTTTCTGGGATTTTTAGTTTTAAAATAATTCAGGAAATTCCAGAAAATACCCAAAACTTCTAAAAATCATATAAAATCAACCATAGCTCAGATGGAAAAGATTTATATATGAAAAATGATCAGAAAAATCCAATCTTTCTAATGGCACTGGTTTCATGCATGTTTGAACAAGTTAACTTGCTGTATATATCAAAAACATGATAATGCACTTATTTAAATAATAGTTTGAACTTCAATTTGAATCCTTGATTCAAATAGGTTCAAACCCTTCTGGTTTTAGTTGCACTAGCCAACACACATGCATCTTGCCATGTCATAAACATGCATCATATTGTTGCATTTGTTTGTTAATGATTGCATCGTCGGTATTTCCTGTGTTAGGTCCTGCTCCCGAGGATACTGCTGCGTATCCAGTTGAAGAGCAGTACCCGACAACTACCTTGTCAGGCAAGCAATCATTGATCATTCCGATTAAAACCCAATCTTCTCGCTCCTGCTCTCTTTTACTGCATTAAGGCAACAGCACGTGAACTGCTACTTGCTGCGGTAGTTGAACCCTATTCCCTTGCATGACCTGTCATTGCCATAGTAAATAGTTGAAACCCACTAGCATGTGTAGGAGTTGATTGAGCCATGTGATGTGTGATCCACCATGCTATTTACTTATGTTGCCTGCTATGCTTAGAGTTGTGTCTGGTCTGGATCGGGGTCCTGACACCAGGGGGGGTGCGGCGGCGCTGGAAAGAAAGGGAGGAGCGACGGGATGGGGGGCTGAGCGCTAGGGTTTGGCAGCCTGGAGTTGTTGCTGGTTGGAGGCCCAAGTGGGCTGGTGGCTGATGGCCTAGCAGGCCGGCTGGGCTGCTGGGGTAGAGGAGGCTGGCTGCACTTCTTCTTTTCTTTAACAGAAAAGAAAGTGATAGATCAAAAAAATATTAAGAAAGGCCACGAACAAGAAATAAAATATGGAACAATTTTGAAAGGCTTTATGGAATAATTCCAACCCAAGAAAAATAGTTCCAACGAAAAGGGAAGTGCAAACTAAAAATAAATAGCTTGCCTTAAAGGAGTTCAAAAGGAGTCTAGATATTTAGGAGGAGCCTCGATAACGAGAAAAGGAATAAAGGGAAGATTTTGACGGTGAAACTTGAATTAAGAGGCATGGGGAATAAATGCAAGTGTGTTGGGTTATTCCGAAGCAAATGGAATATTATTATATAGCTCCCTAAATATTGGAATGATATGTTTTAAAGAGAAGACATTCTTCCCTCGATTTAAATGGACCGAAGGTCCACACAATTTATTAGGTTGAGATGCAAAAATAAAAAAATTACATGATGGCATGATGACATGATGCAATGCAAAATAAATAACACAAGCACAAAATAAACACACGGGAGAACCCGGAACATCTGGAATCTTCTGGAATCTTCTGGGACGTCGGTCTTCGGGCGTCACAACATATCTATGCATAGTTCAAAAAAATGACCTGATCTACTTCAAATCTAAGCAGACTTCGGATCTACTTCAAATTTTGACACACAACATAGAAGTAATTCACCATAGAGAACATATAAATGGGCATGGGGATCTGAGACTCGACGATGACAACAAACTAAAATATCGGCCCGGTAATTAATGCCGGAGCCAATTGGACAAGCAAAAATTATGGCGAGTAGGCTGAGATCGCCCCTAGAAAATTCAATTTTTTGCAGGTTTCCAGAATCCAGGAAGAACCCATCAATTATGCGCCGAAGCGGGAGATGTGCAGGCAGATTAAATAGTAGATTCGATCAAGCATGTACAACCTGAAATAGGAAACCAGGAGGCCGATCTCACGAGTCCCACCCAAACTATGGAAGGAGCAGCGGCATCAGCTGCAGAAGGACTCGACGGCTCAGACGCTGTCAGGGATATTACTAGCAAGTATAAACTGGCTAGGGAGATCCGGATTACGTTAATGTAGCTGTGTTATTATAAGCTCAGTAGAGGTTACGGCCCATGAAGGCTTAGGGCCCATATGTAAAGTTTACGGTTTATAAACCGTCCTATCATGTAACTTGAGGCATAAGGTAGAAAGGGCAGAGACCGAGGCGGACACGATTATGAACCGACCTCGGGACTCTGTAAACCGGACCGGGCGTTGCCTCCTATATAAAGGGACGACCCGGCGACGGTTCAGGGACAAGCAACAACCCGTCGAGACACATGCAAGCAATCCGCTCCCTGTTGATCGACGCCCAAGCAATACCAAACCAAACTAGACGTAGGCTTTTACCTTCATCGAAGGGGCCGAACTAGTATAAACCCTTTGTGTTCTTTGTGTGTTTTAACCTCTTCAAGCTAACCTGCGCGATGGCTCCACACCTAAGTCCTATAAACAGGACATTTGTCGTGCCAATTCCACGACAGTTGGCGCCCACCGTGGGGCTATCGCACGATGGTTCCGAGTTCTTGAAGGACAGCTTTGAAGGACTCAAGGGTTACGCGGTCGGCCGGATGACCAAGAGTCGCCGCGGCCGGATCTACATCGACGACGCAGGCTGGGGCCCTGTGGCCGATTCAATCGAATACGGGCACCGGGTCCCCTTCGGCGGCATCCACGTCTTCATCGGCAAGATTGGTGAACCGGGACCTGAGCCGGACACCTTCCCCAACATCGTCGAGCCGGCTCAGCGTGCGAGATCGGCCCGGATTCAGCCCGCCATGAAGCGTGTTTTCATGGGAGCAATACATGGAGTCCAAGCCGAGGACGGATCGGATTCTAGTGGCGAGACAGTTGTTTATTCCGACGATGAATCTTCATCCGGAGAGACCGAATCTTTGTATCTATTGTGGGACGGTCGATCCGGGGGTGTATCCGACGGTGATAGTATTCCGGACCCCTTTGATCCATCAAACCGGGTGGCTGTCTTTATGGCCGGATCACAATCTGCGCAGCAGCCCACGGTGACCGGGGCGTTCACAGCAGAGGTAGCTGGTGCAGGCGCAAGCAACCAAGCCCCCTCACCCTCTGACGCTCTATCCGCCTTGGTTGAGGAGTTGATAGCCCGTGCAGTAGCAGTGGTGGCTCCTGCTGACAAGGCGCAACATGATGCAGAGATCCTTCAGTTAAAGGGCCGGATCGAACAAGCTAAACGGGATCTGGATGCAGAGAAAGCTACGATAGTAACAAGGCAAGCAGAGCTGGATTCTCAAGCTTTCCGGCTTAGGATGGATCAGGTCTCTGCGCAGGAAGTGAGGAACAGAAGGTATCAGACTCGTCTACCGCCGGTCTATGAGGCGATGAATCTCTTTGGCACACCAGGAGCGGGAGCCACACTACAGGAAACAGGTAATTTGCCGTCTGGGGATCATAGACGGCAAAGACCCAAATCCAGACGGCAAAGATTTTGCCGTCAGGAAGCAGACGGCAAACTCAGACGGCAAAGATAAGTCGGCAAAGAATACTTTGAAGTCAGCCTTTTGTCGAGATGACGGCAAAGATTTTGCCGTCAGTCAATACAGTTTTGCCGTGTGCCGCAGAAATAATACACGGCAAAAAACATGTGCTTTGCCTTCAGTCAAAACACGTGCTTTGCCGTCACACAGAACAAAGTACAGACGGCAAATATTGTTTTTCATTTTTTTTAAAGTTGAGGTCCGAGCAGAGCATCTCGCCGGACACACGCACAACAAACCAAAATAGATTCAGCTCACGGAGACAGACTTTGGATTGAACACGGCCGTGCTGTCTTACATTCATCGATGGAGTTACAGAGAAGTTACAGAACTGTCCTGAAAATTTACACAAGGACACCTAGAACTAAAAAGAAAAGGCAATCAAGTCCTACATCGCTGCAACATGTACTTCACGGCCGGTCATCCTTCTTCTTGCCGGGAGAATACCACAGGGCACCACTGCCGCCGCCTCGCCCTGCTCACGGCGCCGCTCGCCTGGCCCTACTCGCCGCGCCGTATCTGCACCACCACCCGGCCGTGCTCGCTGGTTCCTGGAGAGAGAGGGGGGGCACCGCCGCGCGCCAGGGCAGCGTCGGGCGGCCGACGCCGGAGGGAGGAGCTCGAGGGAAGAGGACACCGCGCACCATGCTCGTCGCCCGCACTGAGCAGTCAACGGTGTATGAGCCGCCGCGGCGCGCCATGCTCTGCGCTCGCACATCTGCCATGCTCGTCGCCCGCTTGTCCGGGGGCAGGCGGAGGTAACGGAGGACAGGGCCGGTGCCAAAGACCGGCAGGGGCGACGGGGGACGGGGCCGAGGCCAGTGGCCGGCGGGGGCGATGCGTGACGGGCGCCGAGGTTGGCCGAGGCAACGAGGGTCGGGGACGGGGGCCGGCGGGCGCGACGGGGGCCGGGGGCCGGGGGCCGGCGGGGGCGATGGGGATGATGGGGTCGGGGATGGCGAGCAAGGCTGTGTCCGGAGAGGTAGAGAGGCCGGGAGGAGAAGTGGCGGTGGGTGCTGGTGTTCTGCAGATCGAGAGGGAGAGAGACGCACGAGAGGGAATAGTGGTGGGTTGTGGGGGTGTCAGGAGGATAAGGTGGAGAGAGACGTGGGATATGGGGCTGGTTGGTTTTCTCTCGTGGGGATGTGCGGAGCAGATTCAGCCATGTCAGCGATCCGCGTGATCGATCCGTGGACTTGTGTTTTCTCTTTGCCGTCTGTGGTTCTATTAACAGACACACTTTGCCGTCTATTAATAAAACCACATACGGTAAAGTTTTTTGCCGTCTGCATCTTACGTTAGAGACGGCAAAGTGAGCCCTTTGCCATCTATAATAAAAAAGACAGACGGCAAAGAGCTTTGCTGTCTGTATTAATGTGTACAGACGGCAAAATGTGTACTTTGCCGTCTGTAATATAAAAGACAGACGGCAAAGTCTATTTTGCCGTTACTTTTTCTTTGCCATCTACTGATGACAGCAAACCCTTTCTTTGCCGTCTGCCCCGATGAAATGCTGACGGCAAAGAAAGTTCTGACGGCAAATCTCCTGTTTCCTGTAGTGCCAGCAATAATTTAGAAGTAAACCGGAGGGGAGCCCCAGCAACAGGCGCACCGGTTCAACAACCAACCGCGGAGCAAAATCGTCGGATTATACCCACACCGCACGTCCCCGCACCTCCTGGCCATTACTCAAACCCACTGGATAGCATCGTTGCCGCCGCTTCACGGCTGGCCGCTTTACCCATTGAGGGAACATCCCCCATGGAGATGGAGGCACGCAGGGTCAAGGAGTTGCTGGACACAGCATTGACACAGCAGCAGGCGTACTCCTACAGCAGGGAGAGACTTCATTCAACACCCCGCCACAGCAGGAGTTACACTAGGCATTGGGATGAACCGGAGGTGTCCAGCAGCGAGCGGAGACGTCACCGTCACAGGCAAGATAATCCGGCGGGAGCAAAGGCGCACGCCCAGGAGGCGATGAACCGGGCCAGACCTACTGCCCGCGAGGATACCCGTTAGACGACGCCGGTTCACCCAACCACAGCAGAGACGGGGGTCACGACGAGTTCTTTTGGAGTACAGTGTCTTGTTCCCGCTTTACGAAGCATAAGGTTACCCAAGGACTTCAAAGGACCACGCAAGGTGCCCAACTATACGGCAGATTTAGCTCCAGAGGCTTGGATTGGGAGCTATGAGATGGCCATGGAGATGCTAGAAGTGGATGAAGCGGCGTGCGCAAAGTATTTTACCATGATGCTCGAGGGTACAGCCAGGACGTGGTTAAAGGGCTTACCACCTAACTCCATCGGATCATGGGGTGAGCTGCGTCGCCAGTTTATCAAAAATTTCAAAGACACGTGCAAGCAACCGATGTCAGTAGTGGACTTGGCGGCATGTGTTCAAGGAGAACAGGAGCCTACGAGCGCCAGGGTCCGGCGAGTGTCAGAAATCTTACACTCTTCCAATAGTATCAATCCTAGTACGACAATAGTGACACTGGAAAACAATTGCCGGTTTGAGTCTCTGAAGTTGAAGTTGGGATGGCTCAAGCGGGATTGTAATGACATGGGGACACTCATGAGCTCTCTGGTGAAGTATGGGGACTCTGACAACACTAAATACCCAGAAGCGGATGGAGACAAGTCCGAAAAAGCAAACAAGTCTGGTAAACCGGCGCAGGCTAATCCGGCAGGAGCAAGCTTCAATGGTAAGCGAAAGGCAGAGGGTAGCTCTGATTTTGTGGCCAATACCAATGTTCAAGGAAACTTTCAACGCCGCAAGGGTAGGCCACCTGCACGGAGCAGCGGAGGATTCATTAATCTGGATCCACAGTTGAACGAGCCTTGCCCGAAGCATAGCACGGAGGAACGCCCAGCTAAACACACCTGGGGGCAATGCCGGGTCATGGTAGAGGCCATGAGCCGGGCCAAATTTGACAACGGACCACCGGGCGGCGGCTCAGGGCCCGGATTTCATGGTCCGGGTCACCAGGGTAATAGTTCCGGATCAGGGTATCATGGCGGCAACAATGGCGACAACCAAGGAAACCACCAGCAGCATGGTCAGGGCGGTTACAATAACCAAGGCAACCACCAGCATGGTCAGGGTAATCACAATAACCAAGGCGATCAGCAGCGTCAGCAGCAACAGCAATCTGGATATCAGAGTAATCCGAAGGAGCTAAGTAGTGGACAGTATCATGTGTTTACTACGAGTTTGTGCAAACGAGATCAAAAAATCTTAAAACGGGCGGTACACGCGGTTGAACCGGCAACACCACGTTTCCTGCGCTGGTCGGAACAACCTATTGTGTGAAGCAGAGAGGATCACCCGCCGCGGATTGATAATCCGGGCCAGTTAGCCTTAGTGGTGGCACCACAGGTGGGTGGCTACAAGTTCACTAAGGTACTCGTGGACGGCGGTAGCAGCATCAACATCTTATATTACGTGACTTTCCGTCGCATGGGGTTAACGGACAAGAAGCTAAGATAGTCAAATACGGTGTTCCATGGAGTGGTGCCAGGTAAGTCAGCTTACCCAGTTGGGAAAATTGATCTAGAGGTTACCTTTGGGGATGAACATGATTCGAGGTCAGAGACAATAACCTTTGAAGTTGTAAAGATCCGGAGCCCATATCATGCCCTGTTCGGACGGCCGGTTTATGCCAAGTTTATGGCTAGATCGTGCTATGTTTATCAACAGCTCAAGATGCCGGGTCACAAAGGAACCATCACGGTTCACGGAAGTCATAAGATCGCATTGGAGTGCGAGGAAGGAATCGCTGCCTATGCAGAGGCAGTATGTGCTACGGAGGAGTTGAAGTTCTACAAAGACAACGTTGAACCGGCAGATATGTCCCCGTTAAAGAAACCAACTACAGAGCATGATCCAGCGTTAAAGTTTAAATCGGCAGAGGAAACCAAGCAAGTTGACTTTGTACCAGGCGATTCATCCAAGCAGTTCACTATCAGCGCTAACCTTGACCCCAAATAGGAAAGCGCGCTCATCGAGTTCATCCGTGAGAACCGGGATATCTTTGCATGGAAACCTTCTGACATGCCAGGTATACCGAGGGAAATCGCTGAGCACAGTCTTAATATTGATCCAAAGTTCAAACCGGTCAAACAGTATTTGCGCCGCTTCAATGAAGAAAGGCGCAAAGCTATTGGTGAAGAAGTGGCCAGGCTTTTGGCCGCAGGGTTCATAGTTGAAGTGTTCCACCCGGAGTGGTTGGCTAATCCGGTTCTGGTGTTAAAGAAAAATGGAAAGTGGAGGATGTGTGTGGATTACACAGACTTAAACAAGGCTTGTCCAACCGATCCTTTTGCTCTCCCCCGTATTGATCAGATCATTGATGCCACGGCGGGATGTGAGCGGCTAAGTTTTTTGGATGCGTATTCAGGGTATCATCAGATCAAGATGGCAATTAAGGACCAGGAGAAGACAGCCTTCATAACTCCCTTTGGAGCCTTTTGCTACGTGTCTATGCCTTTTGGGCTCAAGAGTGCCCAAGCAACTTACCAGCGTTGCGTGCAGAACTGTCTTAAAAGGCAGATAGGGAAAAATGTTCATGCTTATGTGGATGACATTGTTGTAAAGTCGAGGAAGGAAGAAGCGCTGATAGAGGACCTAAAGGAAACCTTTGATAACCTCCGGGTCTATAAGATGATGCTTAATCCGGAGAAGTGTGTTTTTGGTGTTCCGGCTGGCAAGCTCCTTGGGTTCTTGGTATCAAACAAAGGAATAGAGGCCAATCCAGAGAAGATCAAGGCGATCACATCCTTGACTAAACCAGCTTGTATCAATGATGTCCAGCGTATTGCTGGCCAGATTACAGCATTAAGCCGATTCATCAGCCGTTTGGGAGAAAAGGCAATTCCACGTTATCAGATGCTGAAGAAAACGAACCGGTTTATATGGAGCGATGCTGCAAACACCGCGTTCGATGACTTAAAACGGCAATTAGCAGAACCACCGGTCCTTGCTGCTCACGTTGATAAGGAGCCGCTGCTGTTATACGTGGCCACCAATGCCCGGGCAGTTAGCGTGGCAATCGTAGTCGAGCGCAAAGAAGCAGGCAAGGAATATCCGGTTCAGCGCCCGGTTTATTATGTCATTGAGGTTCTAATTGAATCAAAACAAAGATACCCACACTGGCAGAAGCTGGTGTATGGCGTGTTTATGGCAAAACGGAAGCTGAAGCACTACTTTCAAGGCCACCCAATCACGGTTGTTAGTTCAGCTCCGTTGGGGGATATAATCCAGAACAGAGAAGCCACTGGCAGAGTAGCAAAGTGGGCCATTGAGCTTAGCCCACACGGGCTGAAGTATGTGCCACGCACTGCTATCAAATCCCAAGCATTGGTAGATTTCATCAATGATTGGACAGAATTGCAAGCACCAGAGGAGAAGCCGGATCATACATACTGGACTATTCACTTTGACGGCTCAATGCAATTAGAAGGCTCGGGGGCTGGAGTTGTGTTAACTTCCCCGCGAGGTGACAAATTTTGTTATGTCCTCCGCCTAATGTTTCCTTGCACTAATAATGCGGCCGAATATGAGGCACTGCTTCATGGCCTGCGGATGGCTAAGGAGATGAACTTGAGCCGGGTCAAGTGTTTTGGTGATTCAGATTTAGTGGCACAACAAGTATCCGGCAAGTGGGATTCTAAAGACCCTCTCATGGCGGCTTATAGACGAGAAGTTGAAGCAGTTGCAGGACATTTCAAAGGATATCAGGTGGATCACATAGACCGGCGGAAAAATGAAGCGGCCGATGCTCTAAGCCGGCTGGGTTCTCAGCGTAAACCGGTGCCACCGAATACCTTTTTGGACGAGCTACACAGTCCGTCAGTTCAGGTACCATCGGAGGAAGATTTGGCTGTTCCTGATCCGGAGGCACAACTGGTTGCGGCACTTCATGTTATTCCGGATTGGACACTCCCTTACTTGGCGTACCTGAGCCGAGGAGAATTGCCAGACGATGAGGTTGAAGCAAGGCAGATAATCCGGCGGTCCAAATCCATGACAATTGTAAACGGGGAACTTCATCACCGCAGCGTTTCTGGAGCGTTTCAGCGGTGTGTATCATCCGAGGAAGGCTGTGACATTCTTCGAGAGATTCATGAAGGGGATTGTGGTCATCACGCCGGTTCAAAATCCTTGGTAGCTAAAGCTTTCCGTCATGGGTTCTACTGGTTGACAGCCCATGCTGATGCGGAGGATCTAGTCCGGAAATGCGATGCCTGTCAGAAATTTTCACGGCGTGCTCTTGTTCCGGCACAGGAGCTGCGGATGATTCCAATTACTTAGCCGTTTGCGACTTGGGGGCTTGATATGGTTGGGCATTTTAAACGATCCCAAGATCAAAAAACTCACCTGTTGGTCACAGTGGATAAGTTTACAAAGTGGATTGAGGCAGAGCCTGTGAGCAAGTGTGATGCGGCAACATCGGTTAAATTCATCAAGAAGGTAATTTTCTGGTTTGGCTTTCCACACAGCATTATCACAGACAATGGCACCAATCTATCTAAAGGAGAGATGGAAGAGTTTTGTCAAAGGGAGCATATTCGCCTGGATGTGTCTTCTGTAGCTCACCCTCAATCCAATGGTCAAGCTGAAAGGGCCAATCAAGAGATTTTGCGAGGTATCAAGCCCCGGCTTATGACTCCCTTGCAAAGAACACCAGGGTGTTGGGTTGAGGAATTGCCCTCTGTCCTCTGGAGCATCAATACTACACCGAACAGATCCACATGTTACACACCTTTCTTCATGGTGTACGGTGCTGAAGCGGTTCTTCCAAGTGATATCCACCATGACTCACCACGGGTGGCGGCTTATGTTGAAGCAGCCAATGAGCAAGCAAGACAGGACAGTTTGAACCGGCTGGATGAAGAGCGTGACATAGCAGCAGCACGATCTGCAATTTATCAGCAGGACCTGCGCAGATATCACAGCCGCTGGGTTAAAACCAGGACGTTCCAGGAGGGGGACTTAGTACTCCGGCTCATCCAGGACCAGACGGATATGCACAAAGCGCGAAGGTCCTTGCCAAAGAAGGCAGATCCATCCTCCTTATTGCTGGGGTACCCGTTCATAGCTTCCTCCGGATCAAAGTCCGGAACCCATGCCTTGGCTCTGGTCAGCGCTACAAGAGAGCCGGCCCGTGCGGCAGATTTCTTCACTTCTTCCAAGCGTACAGGCAATATAGAAAGCTTCTCCAAAGTACCTTGGATAGTAGTGGGGGCCGCTTTATAATGGGACATTGCACTTATAATCCTTTGAGCGCCGGAATACAGCTGCTCAACTAGAGTATAAGAGGCCTTGAGTTTCTTCCGGATATCATCCCCAAGGTGGGTGATGTGTCGCCCTGCATATGATTATTACAGTTAAACCGGAGCAGAATAAAGATTGCAGAGATGAAAGCATATGCAAATTAAAGTACTTACCAAAGATAGCAGAGGTCATATGCTCTATTTGCTGCCTTAAACCGGTCAGCTCTTGCGTCACCGGGTTAAGGGCCTCTTCAGCATCTTTTGCTCTTTTCTCAAGAGCATTCCTCTGCACTTCCCAGGCTGTCCAAAATCCTTTTTAATTTTTCAGCATTGGTTAAGCTCAGCGCCAGCTCATCTTTGGCCTTGGCAGAAGCAGTTTCAGTGACAACAAGTCTATTCCGGAGCTCAGTTACTTCTGCAGCCCTCCGGGTCAAGTCAGCCTATAACAAAATCAAGTGGAGTACATGACAATTAAGACAAGTCTCAAGCACATAAGCAAGTTATCCACTTGACACTTGGGGGCTAATGGGCAGTTGAAGCGTCAAAAGAGAAATTAAGACAAGTCTCAAGCACATAAGCAAGTTATCCACTTGACACTTGGGGGCTAATGGGCAGTTGAAGCGTCAAAAGAGAAATTCAGACAAGTCTGAAGCACATAACCAAGTTATCCACTTGACACTTGGGGGCTAATGGGCAGTTGAAGTATCAACAGAGAGATTCAGACAAGTCCCAGGCACATAAAACAAATTATGCCCCTGGCACTTGGGGGCTAATGTAAGGTCATTTTTTCATACATTTGGAAGTACCGGTTCACCTACAACGAAGCTAAACCGGAACTTGGGGGCTATTATGGCATAAAGACAAAAGTATAAAGAAGGCAAAGCAAAGACACGTAAGGTACCTCGTATTTGTCCTTCATCATATTAACCAAGCCCAATTCATAGTCGTGGCTGGTATGAAGCCGGTTCAAATACCCGGAATAAAGTTCCTGGGCACTCAATTCGGCATAGTTGGACAAGTCCGTGCTCCACTTGCCCTTCTCTTGTTGAAGCTTCTCCGCTTTAGCAGTGTGCTTGGCCAAAATGATAGGCTCAGCAGGAGCAGTAAAACCTGTCCCGGTTATTTGGATATCCGGAGAAGTAGTGGTTGGCTGAGAGGGGGCAGCAGTAGGGGCCGGACTAGCAGGAGCCGGGTTAGTCCGAGGAGGGCTAACCCGGACAGGACTCGCCGGTTCAACGACATTTTCTACATTTGTATCTTTAGGAGCAGCAATGTCGTCATGGTCCATGGGAGCAGGATCATCAAGCTGAATTGCAGGATCGCTCTCTGGAGGGATGACCTCATCCGGATCAGCCACCGGATCAGCAGTAGTAGTCTCGGCAACCGCTTTGGTGGCCTTCGCCTTTTTGCTAGTCTTGGGCTTGCTGAAAGAAATTGAAAAAGCAATCAGAATTATCAAGGAACGAATACAAATATAAACTGGATGTGGAAAGGGACTTACCCAGGCACAGTTTTCAGTACAGGGACTTGTGTGGCAGTCGATTCACCAGAGGATGACAAAGGTGTCTCCTTATAGTTAGGATCAGACGGTTTAAGCGGTTTGCGTATAAGTCCGGCCTTTGGATGGAGAAGAGTTGGAAAAAGTAAAACCTCAGAGCGGCGCCTGCGAGCCGAGTGAGAGATATTCCGGAAGATTCTACGACATGGCCACTATGGCGCGTAGTCCGGCGTGCTTCATATTGCTGCTTCTTCAAAAGAAATTTGGGGTCCAGTTGAGCGTAAGGATGAGAAAAAGGGTACTTCCGGGATGCCCGACGAATTTTGGGCACCGGCGGTTCAGAATCTGAAGAAAGAGAGATTACCTCAATTTCTGCCCCTTTACTTCCTTCAGCCAAATCCTGTGGAAAGACACTGTTAACATAGATTTGGATAAAGAGAGATCAAAACATATCAGGATCAACTCATACCTCAGAATCCGGATCATCCTCCTCAAGATGTGAACCGGAGCCAGCGGCCGCCTTCTTCTTCTTGACAGCGCATGTCTTCCGGCGTGGCTGTTTACCTGACTTGTCCTGAGGTTTTCTTTTCCAAAAAGGATCGTTAGCCTGTGCAGAAGATGAAAGATAAATAGAAGATAATTAATATGGACGGATTAGAAACAAACAGAAGAGGTTAGAAAAAACTTACTGCTGGCAGTTCGTTCTTCTCATAGTATGGAGCCAATCCGGTTTGGCTACATTCTTCCAGAAAGATGTTGAGCATTTTCTTAGCGGATTCAGTAACTTCCTTCTCAGGAAGCATTATGTCGATGTGACGTTGAGGGTCATCCGTCTTTTCGGTATACTCATACATCAGACCGGAGCGCCGGCTCAAAGGAAGGATACTCCAGGCAAGCCAATAACGGACGAAATCGACTCCAGTCAAACCGTTGGCCATAAAGGCCTTAAGCTTGGCAAGCTGAGGGGCAAACCGGGCTCGCTCTGAGGAGCTAAGGCCCTGTGGTAGGGGATGATCCTCGGGAAGACGATGTTCACGGTAACCCGGCAGAGGGTTTTCTCCTTCAGGAGAGGTATCTTTGCAGTAGAACCAGGATTGGTTCCAGTCCTTGGGGTGTGTATGGAGAGCAGCATGAGGGAAGACCACATCTCTTCTCTTCTGAATGCTGACACCGCCCAGCTCTTGATGTGGTCCAGCAGTAAACTCTCTCCGCCGGTTTAAGTGGAAAAAGTCCCGGAACAAGTCCACTGATGGTTCTTCTTGAAGTTAAACTTCGGAGAAGACTTGGAAATTGCAGACGTCTGATATAGAGTTTGGGCCTATATCTTGAGGATGGAGCTGAAAAGCGGCCAGCACATCCCGGAAATTTTTTGAACCGGGAGGGCTAAAACCCCGGGCCAGATGATCAAAGAAAACGATAATTTCTCCTTCTTTAGGGGAAGGAGGACACTCATCCCCTGGGGCCCGCCATTTCAGAACTGCTTGGGGGCCCAGAATACCAATTGAAGCAGCATTGGTTAAGTCCTCTTCCGTAATGTGGGAAGGAACCCAGTTGCAAGAAATGAACTGCTTGGCAGCCATGTGAGCGAAAGGAAAATGCTGAAAAAAGTACAGTGCAAAATCCGGATTATTCAGTACTGAAACATAAACCGGAGTGTATTATCAAATTATATCGACGGTTTAGACATGGGACTAATGACATTGGCAACCCGGAAGCAGATGTGAAACGAACTGCAACCGGTTTATGATAAAAAAAAAAGAAGAGGCTAAACCGTCGGGCTCATGGTTAATTCTTTGCAAGAGGAGTATATGATTGGTTAAACCGGTGAGTAACTTACAGATCTATCAAGACGAAGAAACAGGTTTCTACAGAAGGCTAAAGTAAAAGTGGATCTGAGCGGTAAGGAAAAGATGAAATATACGCAAGTCTGACACAGGAAGAACTACGAAGGATTTCTACAGATCAAATGAATCTAAGGATTGAATCTAAAGGTCCGAATCTAAGTTTAAACTACGGAGCAGGAGCGCGTTTGAAACAAATCTAGGGTTTGAATCTACTGCAAATATAACCTACAGGGTGAACAGCGAAGCTTCGAGTCTTCATGGCGGAAGCCATGGAGGAACCCTAGATTAAAGATCTGCAGCAAGAGGAAAGGAATACCTGAGAAAGAAAGGGAAGGCGGCGAAGTACTCTGGACGCGTTTCAGGGTGATGCAGCGGCCTGACTGGACGACGGCGACGAGCTCGAAGGCAGCGACGGAGCTTCGGGCGACGGAGGAAGAAGAAGTGTGGAATGAAAGAAAAGAATAGGGCTCAGTGGTATTTATAGACTGGTGAGGTGAAACAGCAAGCGCGGGAATCAAGGAGGTCAGAGATTGGATAAAGATTCCATTGTCGCCTCGATTTTTCGGATAGCCTTTAAACAAAGGTAACAAACAGCTGTGAGCAATAAATGTGGAGGTGATGTCATGACCGAATAAGATGATTTCCGGAGATGACGTCATAGCCGGTTTACAAAGCAGAAAAGATACAAGGAGGAAGTTTTTGCAAGATTTAGAAGAATGACATGAACAAGTTCAAATCACTCTGGGCCTAATGTCAGGGATATTACTAGCAAGTATAAACCGGCTAGGGAGATCCGGATTACGTTAATGTAGCTGTGTTATTATAAGCTCAGTAGAGGTTACGGCCCATGAAGGCTTAGGGCCCATATGTAAAGTTTACGGTTTATAAACCGTCCTATCATGTAACTTGAGGCATAAGGTAGAAAGGGCAGAGACTGAGGTGGACACGATTATGAACCGACCTCGGGACTCTGTAAACCGGACCGGGCGTTGCCTCCTATATAAAGGGACGACCCGGCGACGGTTCAGGGACAAGCAACAACCCGTCGAGACACAGGCAAGCAATCCGCTCCCTGTTGATCGACACCCAAGTAATACCAAACCAAACTAGACGTAGGCTTTTACCTTCATCGAAGGGGCCGAACTAGTATAAACCCTCTGTGTTCTTTGTGTGTTTTAACCTCTTCAAGCTAACCCACGCGATGGCTCCACACCTAAGTCCTATAAACCGGACATCTGCCGTGCCAATTCCACGACAGACGCCGTCGTGGAACTGGTAGGTGACGACGATGTGGTAGTGGTGGAAGCCGCCGCCGAGGCCGACGGCGCCTGTGGTGTCCTCGTCATCCTCGAAGGCAATGACGACGGACGGGTCGGCATCGAAGCAGGTGCGCTGCAGGCGACATCATCATATTTGAGCATTAATATTTCTGTATTACTACACAACAACTACAACACTAGGAGTACACAACAACTAGTAGCAGAACTAGAAGAAATAACCAAATTGAGTGTACACCAATATCATCAGGAACATGAGTATAACAAGCATCTTGCTTTACTCGGATACAGTGACACAACAGAATTACTAGGATACAGTAACACATACACCTTGTTGATTTAACACGTTCAGAAACAGTCTAGTGTCTATATTGTACTCTGCAAGGCTTGATTTAACACATCGAGGATCATTATTGATTTAACACATGTCCCAAGAATGAACTACTCCTACAAATCTCAGAAGAGCATAAGTTATACATAAGAATGAACTAGAAGATTGACTATTAGGATGCATGCTCTAGACATACAGAAGTTATACAAAGCAGCAACAGTGGCATCACAGTTGAGTTGCCAAACCAAAACAAAGCCATGTATGTATGTATGTAGCAAAATTAGCCAAACTGAATATGCATCATCAACTGATTAAAAGCGGTGGATAATAGTATAGTTCATCAACTGCTATGGGCAGCTAGGCAAGTTTCCCAATGGGAGTACCAACATAGCAGCAATGAAAATAACAGAAAATTAAAATATAAGTGTGGCTGCACACAGAACATTTGCCAGAAAGAACATGCTTCCACCTTGTTTTAACATAACTTTTAAACTTAATAGTAATGTGTTTATCCATGGCATCATCAGTCTTAACCAAACCAGAGCAAGTAAAGGAACTAATAGTCCTAATTTAGGTCATGTTATCATATCAGGTATTGCATAAAGACATATTGGGACATATATAAAGCATCCTCACATAATCAGCATACACCTCCAAATAGTAAGCAAAAAATATAGGGTATCCGCATTTATCACTGGATTTGATCCCCTGTGTATCCAAGCGGCTTCTGGAAATCAACAGCACGATTCACACTTTCACAGATGTGGTAGACAGAGATGCGGAAGCCTTTCTAAATTGGCGCGATGTCGCTTGTAGACAGAGATGGGGAAGACATTCTCTGCAATGTTGAGGGCAAGGTTCTGCCCCATGACGGCGAGGCCAATAAGACCAATTTTGGTGAGAGCCATCTCTTACCTGAAAAGAGATGCATCAAACACATCATGTACAGAACAGTGTCAGGTAATTTATGCATGTCTGACTTGAAAGGTTAAAAGCCTCCCTTCACAAGTGAATAACTGAATAATGGGATATATGCGACAGGGCAGATAGCACAACATGCAATTGGGGTGACAAGTTAAATCCACAATCAAGTTGCAGCCAATCCACAATCAAGTTGCAACAGTACAGTTGGGCAGTTGGGCAAACAATACATATAATTATGTTCTACTTTTTTTTTTCTCAAATTGTGATTTGCTCGAGCTCAATGTACTAACGTTCACGTTAATTATTGAGAAAATTGTAGTGTACTTTGTATTTAGAAGCATTATTGAGCAGACTGTATATATTGCCATTGTATTACTCTTGATAGAAGAAAAAAGCTGGGGATTTCAGAAGGGGGGTGCAAAATTGGGCAGTTAAAGACATCGCTACTACTCAATCAAGGTCCATGGCGACCTTGCTCTGCTGGATCTAGGAGGGAGAGAAGGAGAGGTGAGGAAGAACCTACACAGAGAGGGTGGAGGGGGGGTCATACTAGATCGGTTGTCGCCATGTCTAGCTTCCTCCTGTGCTGTGTGTGAGGTCGCCATGGCATCGGGCTTGTCCATGGCGTCCTCCTTGACCAGACGATCTACAAAAAAAAGCACAAACGCAATGAGATTCGAGCAAGCTGAAGAAATCTGGAAGACGAAGAAAGGGGGATCCATACCAGATCTCACCAGTGTCGTCATGGATGGGCTCCTCCTGTGCACGTCACGTGCGAGGTGGCCATGGCGTCAATCTAGGGATACAACATGGAGATAAGGAGAGGGTGGATTAGAAGGAGGAGGTCGCCGACGGGTATGAAGGAGAGGATGTCGCCGGAGTGGGGAGGAGGTGGTCGGCGGGGCTGGGGTTGGGGGAGTGGAGATCGGCGGCGGGGACGGGTTTGGGGTTGCGGGAGAGGAGAGGATGAAGGCGCGGCTCAGGAAGGAGGGCGCTGCCTCCGGCGACGGGAAGCTAGGGTTAGATAGGGATGAGGGAGAGGCCATGGCTATGGCTCGCCGGGCATGACGCCGTCGTTGATGAGCGGCGGCGCGTCTGTTGCTGATGAGGCCGAGGCGGGCGATGCTGTAATGCCCAGGATGGGACTATACCTCCTACGTGTCGAGGCACGACTTAAAGGTATAAGCCCATTCTGGAATGATCTCAAGTTCGGTATCTTTGCACATCTCATGTAAAAATAGGGATGAAAAGAAACAGAGATAGTTGGCTTACACTCGCCACGTCACACAATTCATTACATAGCCAAACATCATCCAAATAACATCACAACCCGACTACGGGTGAAGATCCAAATGAAAGATACCAAATACATAAAACCACAGGTTCGGATCGCCCCTAGTAGAAACCACTACTGATCATCGGGATAGTGCACATAGTAACGGCTACGTTCTTCATCATACTCCCAGTACAGCTCTGTGCCATCACCTGAGTAGCTCACCATGGTACCTGCATCTGGTGTGGTGTAGAATCTGTGAGCCACGGAGGACTCAGCAATCCAGTTCCCGGGTAACACAACTATCTAAGCCTTGGGTGTGGAACAAGGTTGAAGAAAGAATAAAAGGCTGCAGCTGCACTAGCACTAGCTTACGTGATAAGAGCGAGAAGAGAAGTGCCACGAGCGACAAAGTGATCATGAAGTGATCCTAACTAAGCACGTCAAACATAACCCCACCGTGTTCACTTCCCGAACCCCTTTTGAAAAATGACCGTCACAGTTATTCACGCTGGTAGTGTGTTCATGACATGGTGTCAAGGTTTCTACAACCGGATATTAACAAATTCCCATCTGCCACATAACCGCAGGCACGGCTTTCGAAAGTTCAAAACCCTGCAGGGGTGTTCCAACTTGGCCCATTACAAGCACACGATCCGCGGAGTCGCAACTCCAAGGTGGGAAGGCCCGAGTATTCTTGGAATCCCGTGCTCAACATACTCCGACTAAGGTAAGACTAATCCAGCAAATCCTCCCGGCATGCCGACACCCTGATAGTAGCTGCGCGTATCTCGTCTCAGGTCACGACCAGATGGGCGATTCTACAGGTTTTTACCAGCCCTTGAGTTTCCTCGAGGTGGCCCCGCAGACTCCCCTGTTTGGACCAACACTCATGTGGAGCACTGGCCCGGGTTGTTGATTAAGAAGAGGGTTAATTACTCCCTATGCAAGTTTTTAGTTGTTAGGCAAATAGTACCAATGTTGGGACTTGCTGGAAAAGTTTCACGACCGGTCCTTCAGTATAATAATTATCAGAAGACCGATCTCTTTAATAACCAGCGAGGAATAATATTCCTGCTGGCAGACAATTCCTTGATACAGAATTTCCAGTACACTGAATATTATACAAGGTTGAGCTAGGGGTGGCTCAACAAATTTTATTACAAGCGCGCCAATATATTACATAGAGGCGGATATGGCACAAGGCAGGGTGGCATACTACTGACTCGTAATAAAAGGCGGTGGAATAAGTCACAGTGAAATGGGTGGTCTGACTCCAATATTTTACAGTTCATTGAGTGTCGGAGTGAGACCCGATGAATTTATTTGGTGGTAGGCGGAAGCGGTTATAAAACAGTGATCAACTCCAGGATCGCAAGGGACTGACTGGGACTCCTCTAAGCGTCGGACTCGCTATTGAAAGTGCAACTAATCCCCGGGTGGTTTTGGTAATTAATAACAACATATATATCATTGGACTAATATTTACTTGAGAATCATTTCAGAAAAGTTCGATGATATGGGTATGGAAATGTCTGAAGAAGTGGACCCCTCAAAATGCTAAGACAAGCATTGGCAAAAGCTCAAGACTCCATTCTTGGTTTAGTGATCAAAGATCACATTGAGTCCATAGGAAAAGCCAATACTATTAAAAGGGGATGAGGTTGTGTTAATGATCTAGTTGCTCAAGTGCTTGGTGATCTAGCTCCCTCAACTATCAGCACTCTTCACTATTCAACACACTCATAAGTAATCTCGGACAAACCGATTCTGCAAACTCAGTCCCACCGAGATGAACCACTTCAGTTATTTCCCCAAACCCTAATTTCTCGGTCCATCCGATTCTGAGTTTCGGTCTCACCGAAAATGGACTGCCAACCTTCTGTAACCAATTGACTTCACTTCGGAATATCCGAGTTGTTGTTTTCGGTCCCACCTAGATGGCAAGCTCCAACCTTTGACTCTCTTCGGACACACCGAGATGGTATTTTCGGTCCCACCGAAAATCCCAACGTTCACTATATTTGAACTTTCGGTCTGACCGAGTTTTAACTTCGGTCTCACCGAGATTGGTCAAATGTGTGTGTAACGGTTGGATTTTGTGTGGAGGCTATATATACCCCTCCACCCCCTCTTCACTCGTGAGGAGAGCCATCAGAAAGTACCACCACTTCTACCATACACTTTCTGAGAAGTGAACCACCTACCCTTGTGTTGAGATCAAGCCATTCCATTCCTACCATATGAAACTTGATCTCTAGCCTTCCCAAGTTGCTTTCCACTCAAACCCTTCTTCCACCACAGCCATATCAGTGAGGAGAGTTGAGTGTTGGGGAGATTATCATCTGAAGCACAAGAGCAAGGAGTTCATCATCATCAACACCGTCTATTACCTTTTGGGGGGTGGTGCCTCCTAGATTGGTTAGGTGTCGCTTGGGAGCCTCCGTCTTTGAGATGTGGAGTTGAACCAAGAAGTTTGTAAGGGCAAGGAGATCGCCTACTTTGTGAAGATCTACCCCGAGTAAGGCTAGTCCTCCGTGGGCGTAGGCCGTGATGGAATAGACAAGGTTGCTTCTTCGTGGACCCTTCGTGGGTGGAGCCCTCCGTGGACTCGCGCAGCCGTTACCCTCCGTGGGTTGAAGTCTCCATCAACGTGGATGTACGATAGCACCACCTATCGGAACCACGACAAAAATCTCCGTGTCACCAAACTGCGTTTGATCTTCTCCACCTCTCTTTTACATGTGCAATTTACTTTCCGCTGCATAAACTCTAGAATTGCATGTGTAGGGTGTTACTTGAACTGATCTTGTTTGTGAAACTGCCAAAAACATTGCATGACCTAAAGGCAGATTTTTTATATTGTCAAGTAGTCTAATCACCCCCCCTCTAGACCTACTTCGATCCTACAAGTGGTATCAGAGCTTTGGTCTCCATTGCCTTGGTTTCCATTGCATTAGACTCCATAAGCTTGGTTTCACAACCTAGGAGAGTATGGCGTCTAGTGAGGGTAATTATCGTAGAGGTCCTTACTTTGATGGTACAAATTTTGCTAGTTGGAAGCATAAAATGAAAATGCATATTCTTGGTCATAACCCAGCCGCATGGGGCATTATTTGTGTTGGCATGCAAGGTGACTTCTTTGAAGAAGGAAAAGTTCCGGATCGCGAAGCTACACCCGAAGAACTGAAGATGTTGCAAAACAATGCTCAAGCTTGTGACATTCTCTTCAATGCTTTGTGTCCCGAAGAGTTCAACAAAATCAGCCGTCTTGAGAATGCTAAAGAGATTTGGGATACTTTGGTTGAAATGCACGAGGGTACTGAATCTGTGAAGGAATCAAAGCTAGATATTCTTCAAGGTCAACTTGACAAGTTCAAGATGAAGGATGGTGAAGGAGTCGCTGAAATGTACTCTAGGCTTGCTCTCATCACAAATGAGATTGCTGGCTTAGGAAGCGAAGAAATGACCGACCGATTCATCATTAAGAAGATTCTCAGAGCTTTGGATGGAAAGTATGACACCGTGTGCACTTTGATCCAAATGATGCCAAACTACAAGACTCTCAAGCCAACTGAAGTCATTGGAAGAATTGTTGCTCATGAGATGACACTTAAGGATAAGGAAGAGCTTCACAACAAGTCAAGTGGTGCTTACAAAGCTACAAGTGATGCTCCTACTACCTCAAGTGACAAGCTAATTTCCAATGAAGAGATAAGCCTAATGGTCAAGAACTTCAACAAGTTCTACAAGAATAGAGGCAAAGAAAGAAGCTCAAAGTCTAGATCTTATGATGAAAGGAGATCTTCTAGTCGTGATCGAAACTGCTACAATTGTGGAAGACCCGGACACTTCTCAAATGAGTGTACGGCTCCCCACAAGAGAAGAGAAGAATCTCCAAGAAGAAGAGCAAGAGATGAGTCACCTCGGAGAGAGAGAAGGAGCAGAGATGATCGTTATGAACGAAGACCCTCTCGGAGAAGCAAGGATTCGGAGAGGAAAGACAAGTCATCAAGGAGCTACACAAGAAGAAGACATCAAGCTCATGTTGGTGAATGGGTCTCCGGCTCCGACTCTGACAATCAATCCGATGGAAGCTATCACTCCGACTCCGACTATAGTCAAGATGAAGGTGTTGCCGGACTTGCACTAGTATCCTCCAACTCCAACTCCTACGACTTATTTGATTCACCAAATGAGGGAATTGGAAGATGCTTCATGGCTAAAGGCCCCAAGGTAACACACCCTGAATTCATTGACTTTGATAGTGATGAGGATGACTTGCTTGGTGAAGATGAGCTCTTGCATGATAAATCTAGTGAGCTTAGTAATGATGAAAATGCTAGTAGTCTTTATAGTCGAGATGAGTCGAATGACAATGCTATGAAGGAGATTGAGCGTCTAACTAAAGAACTAAACACTCTTAAGTTAGCTCATGAAACAACTCAAGAAGATCATAGAGAGCTCCTAAGATCTCATGAGAAGCTACGCTTCGAGAAGCTCACTCTAGAGCAAGAACATGAGTTTCTAAAAGCGATCAATGACGATCTTCGAAAGAAGAGTTCTTCATATCTTGCCAAACGACTTCTCTTGTCTAATTTCTTGCCACCTATTAAGACTAAGCATGACAAGCATAAGAAAAATTCTTCCTCTAGTAGTAACAATAACAATGTTAAATCCAATATTGTTGCTTCTAGTAGTTCTCTTGATTCCACTAACAATGTTTCAAGCCAAGTTACACTTGAGCAAGAAAATAGCCTATTGAAGGAAATCATAGAGAAAGGTGTCTACAAGAGTCTTGCCGGAAGCAAGAACTTTGAGGAGATTGTTCGCAAACAAGGAAGACACCGGAAGAATCAAGGGATTGGTTTTGAGCGAAAGTTCAACGCCAAAGGTGTTGAATGGGAAGAAGGTCAATACCCTACTCCACAGTTTGTTTCACAAAAGGAGAAGTATGATCCTACTTCTTCCAATGTGGAACAAGCTCAAGATGACCTTCTACCACAAGACCACAAGCTAAAGGCCAAGGACAAGCTTCAAGAGGAGATTGATGCATTCATTGAAGCACCTCAAGCCATGGTCAAGTGGGTTCCCAAGGACACATCAAGTTCTACTTCGTCAAGCTCAACTACAACACCAAGGATTCCCATCAAGATGATGTGGATCCCAAAGAAGAAGAACTAGTAGGTTCTTGAGGGTGACTCCGCCAACAAACTTCACTCATATTCATTTTGGCAAGAACTTGTGCAATCAACTTCCACATCATGCACTTGTTCATGGAGTCACAAACCCTCTTGTTGGTAAGTCAAGGGACAAGGTAATCATTGCTTTCATGGACATCATCTTTTGTGTACTTCACTCTATGTCTATGGATATTCTTGTTTGTTCCTTGTGGGACTAACCCATGTAGGTATTGAAAGTGCTCTAATCCAAAGGATTGCTCCCAACTTTTGATGATCTGCATCAACATTGAGCATCCACATCTTCAACATCTACATGAAGTCTTCTACGACAACCCAAGGTTAGTTTGACCCTTTAAAAGGGGTTCTCACATCTAGGGGGAGCTTTGCTCTAAAAATTGAGCTAAAGCATCTTCAAATGATGTGAACACATAAATGCTTTATGTAAAAGTGGCAACCCCACTTGTGCTTAAACGATGAGTATGACCTATGATCAAATGTTCTCATTTGGCTCCTAAGTCAATATACTCATATATAGATGACCTAGTCATCGACAAATTGTGTGCTAGTAGCTAGAGTGATTGGTTGTGCATGTTTGACACATATTTCAGTTGCTATCTTATTGTGTGAGCATGTTGAATGCATGATTTTATCCATTCAAGGACATCCATTTGTTGTTTTGATTGTTTTGGTTTCTCTTTCTGGCCAAATGGATGGACAAGAATGCCTAAGCACCTTTCCCTAGCTATCTATGCTTTCTTGTCTCAAATTCTATTCATGCTCATATCACAACTTTGAACAAGTCTTTTTCGGACAGTCCGAGTGAGGAGCACTCGGAACCACCGATTCGTCTAAGGCTGACTTCCAAAACCTTCTAAGTCTATTTCGGTCTGACCGGCTTCTCAATCTCGGTCCAACCGAAATGCTTAGACTGATCTAGGTTTCATCTCGGTGAAACCGAGTTCAAACTCTCGGTCTGACCGATATGTGTAACTGCACAGCAGTTATACATCTCGGTGACACCGAGTTTTTCAACTCGGTCCCACCGACAGCATGGGGTTATATATACCTGAGGGGCTGCGCGCGATTTCTTTCTTCAAACCGTTCGCCCCCAAGACCCCTGCTGCCGCCGCCCTGGTCTACGGATCGTCGCCTTCGTCGCCTGTGCGCCCTCGCCGCAGGTCTCCGCCGCCGTCAACGGTAATCATCTCCACCGTTGCCGCCGTAGAGGGACACCACCAAGTTAGGGTGTGTCCCGATCCCTTTTCGTGCTCCCCTTCCGACTCTTGCACGATAGGCTTGCCATGATTCAATCCATGTTTGAGATATTCCCTATACAATAGTTCAGATCTTCTAGTTTCGAGGAAAATTCTTAGGTTTAGGTTTCCACGGAATGCATCTCCGTGAAGCCGATTTTGAAACTCGGAATGACCGATTTGGCCTCTGGCCATTGCACTGCATCATTCGGTTTAACCGAGTTGTGTCAATCGGAATGACCGAAACGTAGTTTCAGTGAAACCCTAAGTTTTCGGTAGGACCGAAACCCATTTCGGTCTGACCGAAAGTGGTGTGTAGGTTTCTGTTGAGCACCTCGGTTGCACCGAAACTTGAAATCGGTTTGACCGAAATACATTCTGTGAAAACTCAAAACTAAGTTTTGAACTCTTTTTTTTTGCAAAAAACTCTGCAGTTGTGATAACTCTTCTACTCTGCCTATACCTTATCTTTTCACAGGTTTTTCAGCCATGTCAGATGTCAGTGACAGCCAGAACAGGTCTGAATCACCGTTTGCTGAAATTTCGGAGGCAGATACAAGTCCTGCTAGCAGCTCCAGTGATGATGGTGAGAGGAGCACCCCTAGTGGTTTGCCTCCTGCAGCCACCAGAACCAGGAAGAAGAGAACTTCTGATGATGAGGACTCTGACTTTGTTGCTGAGGAAGTTACCTCCAAGCCCAAGAGGAATGTGGTTGCCAAAGAGCACCAAGGGCAGCAGTCAAGGAAAGGCACAAGCAAAGTGAAGCAGTCAGTAGTTGCAAAGAAGCTCAACTTGGAAGAGCCTGCTCCAAGCAAGGTGAAGAAGACTTCCAAAAGGAAGAGGGTAGTATATGCTGAACCTCAAGTTGATGCTGCAGAAGAAGAAGAAGAAGAAGCACCCCAGCCTCCTCCTCAGAAAGCTAAGTTCATGGGTGATGCTATTCGGGCTCAAGCCTCCTCTAAGCCCAAGAAGCCTGCTCCATCCAAGGCAGCTCCAGCCAAGCCCAAGAGAACAACCAGAAGCATTCCAGCTTCTGAGAAGAACAAAGGTGAGATGCCACCGTCTGAATCAGATGAAGAGCATGTGTTGCTTAAGCTCCGTCCCAAGTTGCCACTCCACAATGATGCTCATCCTCAAGCTGAGGACATGAAGGCAAGGAAGGACAAAGGTCTCAGGCTATGGAGACAGTCTGATCCATATGCTGTAAGGAGAAGGACTGCTGTGGACCCCAGATTCCACACCAGAGAGCAGCAGGATTTCTATGAGACCGTGCTGATGGATAAGAAGCCCATTGTTGCTGACACCAGGTATGTTGACTGGAAGTATATTGACAGTGAAGAGCATCGGGACTTCTTTCCCCATGTGCATGAGAGCTTTACTGCATGTGGAGTTGCTGATTTTGTGGGTCAAGAGCTGACAGCCTGGAATGACGAGATGATCATGCAATTCTATGCCACAGCCCACTTCTATCCTGATGGCAAGATCACCTGGATGACTGAAGGTCAAAGGCTTTCTTCGACTGTTGAAGAATGGGCAGAACTTCTGAACGCTCCAGTGCAGAGAGAGGACGACATTGATGTCTATGGGATTCCTAAGAAGAGTCATGATTCCATGAAGAACATGTACAAGGAGATCCCGGCTGCTGATTTGGAAGGATGGAAGCTTGGCTCAGTGTACTATCTCCAGGCAGGTCTGACCACCACTAACACTATTCTGAGGCATACATTGATGCCTAAGTCTGGAGACCACCGGATGATTCGAGGCTATTCTATCAACATGCTGCACATTCTCGATGAGAAGGCACCTTTTAAGGTGATGGACTTGATGGTAGAGACCATTAAGAGGACTGCAGCTGACCAGAAGAGGTCGTGTGGGTTTGCACCGTAGATTCAGATGCTCATCAACGCCAAGTTTGGCACGGGCAAGTTCATGTTGGATAGGAAGCACTTGCCACTGCAGCCAGAGCATGAGGACAACGTAGTTGTGATGGATGAAGAGGATCCTACCTCAGTTGAAGGACAAGCCAAAATTGAAGCTACGAAGAAGGCTAAAGCTGACAAAGAGGCAGCAGCAGCAGCAGCTAAGCCAAAGAGCTTTGGAGAACAAATTCTTGAAGCTACCCAAAGGATTGAACAACGCCTGGCCAGCATTGAGCAATCTCAGGAAAGCCTAGAGAGGATTGTTGAGGACAAGATCCACGCTCTGGACGTGAAGCTGACTGAGATTCAGGTGTCTATCAACAAGCTTGAGGCAGACATGGAGGAGACTAGGCAGGAGAGAGCAGAGCTTATGCATGATGATCTAGTCCAGGACTCTCATCGCCAGACTGCTCAGGTTCCCAGAGGATCCAGATCTGCAGCTATCCCAGTGACAGACTCCAGGGCTACCACTTCAGCACCAGCTACAGCTCCACCAGCTCCAGCATCCACTCCTCCACCGCAGACTTCAGCAGAAGTCTTCGCCGATGCAGCTATCTCTACACCGACATCTACCCAGACGGGAGCCGCCAGCAGAGCCCACAGTGACGCTTAGCTCTATACATTTTCGAACTTTTTGGTAACTTGTTGCCAAAGGGGGAGAAATTGTTATAGATCATAGGGCTTCGAGAGAGAGAGTGCTCTTTCGTCTTTCGTTCTTTTGCCGGTTTTTTTGTTGAGATACAGTGATTTCTTTTGGTTCCTGATACTTTATGTGTGCTTGCTACCACGTTTGATGCTACCTTAATGAGTGCTTAGTCATACTATGCCTTAATGTGTGCTTATTGCTTATCATATGCTATTCCTCATTGTATGGCTATTTACTCTTGTCTTGGTGATTGAGTGCATGTTACTCATTCTTATCATTTTGTGCGCTCCACCAAGATGTATGTGACATGGAAGAGTGACCCATAATCCTAATCGATTGTGCATTTGCATTCAAACGCAAATTTCAAATAATGCACAAATTTAGGGGGAGCTCTTGTTTATCACATACTTCTCAAAGCGACGATATTATTCTTTGATTATATCCTTTGTCGAAGCTTTGATCTATATGTTGTCATCAATTACCAAAAAGGGGGAGATTGAAAGTGCAACTAATCCCCGGGTGGTTTTGGTAATTAATAACAACATATATATCATTGGACTAATATTTACTTGAGAATCATTTCAGAAAAGTTCGATGATATGGGTATGGAAATGTCTGAAGAAGTGGACCCCTCAAAATGCTAAGACAAGCATTGGCAAAAGCTCAAGACTCCATTCTTGGTTTAGTGATCAAAGATCACATTGAGTCCATAGGAAAAGCCAATACTATTAAAAGGGGATGAGGTTGTGTTAATGATCTAGTTGCTCAAGTGCTTGGTGATCTAGCTCCCTCAACTATCAGCACTCTTCACTATTCAACACACTCATAAGTAATCTCGGACAAACCGATTCTGCAAACTCAGTCCCACCGAGATGAACCACTTCAGTTATTTCCCCAAACCCTAATTTCTCGGTCCATCCGATTCTGAGTTTCGGTCTCACCGAAAATGGACTGCCAACCTTCTGTAACCAATTGACTTCACTTCGGAATATCCGAGTTGTTGTTTTCGGTCCCACCGAGATGGCAAGCTCCAACCTTTGACTCTCTTCGGACACACCGAGATGGTATTTTCGGTCCCACCGAAAATCCCAACGTTCACTATATTTGAACTTTCGGTCTGACCGAGTTTTAACTTCGGTCTCACCGAGATTGGTCAAATGTGTGTGTAACGGTTGGATTTTGTGTGGAGGCTATATATACCCCTCCACCCCCTCTTCACTCGTGAGGAGAGCCATCAGAAAGTACCACCACTTCTACCATACACTTTCTGAGAAGTGAACCACCTACCCTTGTGTTGAGATCAAGCCATTCCATTCCTACCATATGAAACTTGATCTCTAGCCTTCCCAAGTTGCTTTCCACTCAAACCCTTCTTCCACCACAGCCATATCAGTGAGGAGAGTTGAGTGTTGGGGAGATTATCATCTGAAGCACAAGAGCAAGGAGTTCATCATCATCAACACCGTCTATTACCTTTTGGGGGGTGGTGCCTCCTAGATTGGTTAGGTGTCGCTTGGGAGCCTCCGTCTTTGAGATGTGGAGTTGAACCAAGAAGTTTGTAAGGGCAAGGAGATCGCCTACTTCGTGAAGATCTACCCCGAGTAAGGCTAGTCCTCCGTGGGCGTAGGCCATGATGGAATAGACAAGGTTGCTTCTTCGTGGACCCTTCGTGGGTGGAGCCCTCCGTGGACTCGCGCAGCCGTTACCCTCCGTGGGTTGAAGTCTCCATCAACGTGGATGTACGATAGCACCACCTATCGGAACCACGACAAAAATCTTCGCGTCACCAAACTGCGTTTGATCTTCTCCACCTCTCTTTTACATGTGCAATTTACTTTCCGGTGCTTATACTCTAGAATTGCATGTGTAGGGTGATACTTGAATTGATCTTAATTGTGAAACTGCCAAAAACATTGCATGATCTAAAGGCAGATTTTTTATATTGTCAAGTAGTCTAATCACCCCCCCTCTAGACCTACTTTCGATCCTACAGCTATCGAACTCTTCATCCATGAGATCGCCTTCGTCCACATCTGGCCAAATCAACAAGCCAGGTGAGTACTTTGAATGTACTCGCAAGACAGTTCAGACTTAAGATATAACAAATGCCAACATGAATGCATATGAGTATTCCAGCAAAAATGCAACCGGAACCAAATATGAATGCACTGAAGGTAAAGAATGGAAGTCGGGCGGTAATCCTCCCGAAATCCAAAAGATAAAAATAACGAGACCAAATGAGGGTCTGGGTGGCGCCTCGTAGGAAAATGATAAATGATAACAGGCCACAGTCGGGCGTCTGAGCAACACCACATAAAGGGCTTATAGCAAAAATTAATAACAGGGATGCCACAGTCAGACGTCTGAGTGACATCACATAAAGGGCTTATAACATAAATAAATAACGAGAATGCCACAGTCGGACGTCTAAGCGACATCACATAAAGGGCTTATAACAAAAATAACTAACGAGACTGCCACAGTCGGACGTCTAAGCGACATCACATAAAGGGCTTATAACAAAAATAAATAACAAGAATGCCACAGTCGGACGTCTAAGCGACATCACATAAAGGGCTTATAACAAAAATAAATAATGAGAATGCCACAGCCGGACGTCTAAGCGACATCACATAAAGGGCTTATAACAAAAATAAATAATGAGAATGCCACAGTCGGACGTCTAAGCGACATCACATAAAGGGCTTATAAATAACAGTATATAATGATGAAATACTTCGGAAAGGAAAATCGATACAGAGATAGTGGTGAGTTCATTTACCAAATGAACCTGATGATAACACTATTTTGGTTACTCACAAGAATTATACTAGAGACGGTCACCGGATTGACAGGAATATTGATCCTAGGCCATAAACATGGCTACTGAAGGAATTTAACTCTGCAGAGCTTGTACTAATAACTCATAGCCAACTGGTTCTACTAGCCACGTGGGCTAGCCCCGTATACGGTGTTTTAGTAGAAACCCAACTAACCAGAACACACCCATTTAACATCCTGTCGTCCGGAATCACCCGCGACGACATCCACGGAAAACTTTAAGACGGGGAGGCTACAACCTCGAATAGCATGGGATCAAATTTATATATGCGCGCTCTAAGGGGTGCCCCCCTCTCGGTCCCAACCGGAAACACCCATGCCCCCTGACCGGATGACGGGCTTTAATCCAGGGCCATGGAACCCTCATCCCGGCCCCTCTACTTGGTGTGTACTCGGAAAGTGGTTTACAACCGACTAGACCGTAATCCCAACGGACGGCCTATGATAGTACTGAAAAGGAGACGAACGGAATCATGACATGATCTCCGTTGATATTGAGTTGACCAACTACTGGCATGCTCCAACAATACCAGCATTCCACCCCATCATATCACCATATGATCGAGGTGGTTCAACATTCTCCTCCGGGGCTCACCCGAAGCTTACTTGCATGAAATATGCCATACACATATGCCCATATGACCATGCTTATAAACGAGCTACTCGAGCAAACATGCAACACACTCATCATATCAAGAGTTCAAACATGCTTGCCTGGTTCTGAAAAGTCGGAGCCTAACTCGGCGTGATTCGCGTCTCCGTCAGGGCCTCCGGTATCTATGTATTCAAACAAAAATATATACTAACATAAATACCGCGCGTGCAAATAAAGTTGCTCAAAATATTTGCACATAATTATGACGAAAAACTAGACAGAAAACCAAAGTGGACAGAAAAAGAATCAACTCAAAATCACTTTTATTTTAAAAGATATTAAGGTTTCTGTCCAGGGACCCATCTGTAATGAAACAGAAAAGATCCAGGGGCTAGAACAGAAAGTAACGAAACGAACCGGTACGCACTACGTCACCCGTAGAGGGAAAACGCACTTTGCTAAAATATGCCAACAGAAAATGGTTCGAGGGAGAGATGTGAGAGACTGACAGAGGGACCCCACCTGTCAGGTTTTAAAAAAAGAAACAGAGCCGCGCCGACGCCGGTGCTGCGGTGATCGCCGGCGTCGATCCACGGCGAGATAGGGGAGGGGAGTGGTACCTATGGCTTCACGGTGGTCTTCCGCGTCGAACGGTGGTGGAGTTGGGTGCCGGCGAGTCCCACGTCGACGGCGAGCTTATCTCCGACGGACGGCGGCTCGGGTGTTCGTGGACCTCGTCGGAGAAGGTTTCTGGAGAGAAATAGGGTTGGGGGTTAGGACTAGGTGGATGCCAGGGTACTACGTTCAAGTTCACGGTGGCGGAGGAGCCCTCACCGGAGTGAACGGAGCTGGAGCCCGAGGCGTAGGTAGCTGGCCGGAGCCGGGGAAGAAAAGCCTCTCGGGGCTCTTCGAGAGGTTGGGCGCGGTCTAGGGAAGTAGTGGAGGCGTGTGTGCTCGAGCACGAGCTCGGGGGTGCCTTTTATAGGCGGCTCAAGGTGGCTGCCGCGAACGGATAAGTCCGGCGAGCCAATTACGGTGCTGCAGTGGTCGGACGGCGGGGCTAGGGGCTTGAGCATCTTCTATGATCTGTAGGAGCTCCATCCCCGTGCTTAACTTAGCAGTAGAGGTGGAGTTACGACCTGCCCTCGACGGAACGGCCGCGCGGCTTGTCGGCGGCAGAAACGGCGCTCTGCGCGTGCCAGGCCACGGCGACGGTATGCCAGGCGTGCGTTGGCTGTGGGGAGTGACACGCGGAGCACTGGGATGGTTTGGGCGGTGCGAAACGGCGTGTAGCTGCGGCGTTGCTTCTGTCAGCCGCCACGGGCGGCGCTATGGCCGAGGCAGCCACCGGCGCGGTCGGGTCAGGGCGCCACCGACGCCCAGAAACGGCCAAGCGACCGTGCGGCACATGGATAAGGAGAAGCTGCAGTGCAGCGTCGAGCCAAGGAAGCACAGACGAGCTTTGTCGCTGCGCTGAATGATCTGACGAAATTGACGAAACTGACGAAGTGTAGGCAGATTCAGTTAACAGTTCTGAATTTGACAGAACAGTGTTGGCTAGGTGTTTGATGAATTGATTCTGGTATTTGTGCAATGTCTCTGGAGCTGATTTTTGGTGGAGTGGCCTCTTGATGTATCTAGAGGCTGCATGATTTTTCACAGAATTTTTGGATGAAGATAAATATGAATTTCACCAAATTTTGCAAACCTGGTCCAAACTTGCAGTAGGTGAAATTTGAAAATTTTGAACTATGGACTAGTGAGATGGATCTAGGTTGTGAGTACTAAGGACTATCTAGGATAGTTGGTTTGGAGCCAAATAGGTAGATGAAAATTGTGGTTCCTTTGTAAATCACCAAGGTCCACTATAAAAGACAGAATTGTTTTTGGAATGAAATAAATGGGAGAAAAATCCCAATAAGCTCACAACTTGCTGGAATTGATGAAATGCTTGTCCCATGGTGTGAAGAGAGTCTTGGAGAGGATTGTTCCTGTTGGTATCATGGCAAGATGAAGGTTGGAGGGGAGGTAAGTCAAGGTTAAACTTGAGAATTTTAAAACAAGAAGTGGTGAACTCAAACAACTCCTTTTGAATCCCAACTTGTGCTTGAGCCAAACACAAGAGGAGAACTTCAAGGCCAAAAACCAAGCTTGAGAAGACACACAAACTTTGGCAAAAAGGGATTTTAGAAGGGCAAAAGAAAGGATCAAACAATTCCCCTTTCAAAAAGGCCAAAAGTTTGCAAGAAAAACCAACTCAAAAATTTGGGGTGTTACAACACCTACCCCCTTAGGAAAAATCTCGTCCCCGAGATTTCAGCTGATACTCAAATAGGTGTGGATGTTCTGTCCGAAGGAAATCTTCCCTTTCCCATGTTGCCTCATCCTTTGTGTGATTACTCCACTGAACTTTGAGAAATTTAATAGTTTTCTGACGGGTCCTCCTTTCAGACTCCTCCAAAATCTTCACTGGGTGTTCTCGGTATGTAAGATCTGGTTGCATATCAAGATTTTCATGTGACACATGTTTCTCTGGGTTGCTTACACACTTCCGTAGTTGTGAGACGTGGAACACGTCGTGGACGTTGGACAGTTCCTTGGGAAGGTCCAGTTGGTAAGCTACTGTGCCTCTTCGTGCAACTATACGGAAGGGTCCGATGAATCGTGGTGCTAGTTTCCCTTTGACTTTGAAACGTTGTAGTCCTGTCATCGGTGACACACGCAGGTATACGTCGTCACCGGGCTCAAAACTTATTTCCCGATGCTTTTGATCGTAATAGCTCTTTTGTCGGCTTTGGGCGGTCTTGAGTCGATCCTGTATCATTTTTACTCTCTCCTCGGCTTCATTTAACATATCGGGGCCGAATATGCGGCTGTCCCCTGTTTCCGACCAATTCAACGGAGTACGGCATCTTCGTCCGTACAAGGCCTCGAAAGGTGCCATCTGCAGGCTAGCTTGGTAACTATTGTTATATGCAAACTCTGCATACGGTAAACTTTCCTCCCAGCTGGCCCCATAGGTGAGGACACATGCCCTTAGCATGTCTTCGAGTATTTGATTTACTCGTTCCGTTTGTCCTCCAGTCTGGGGGTGGTAAGCCGTACTGAATGTTAGCTGTGTCCCGAGGGCTTGCTGCAACTGGTCCCAAAATTTCGAGACGAACTGAGTGCCCCTGTCGGATATTATAGTCTTGGGCACACCATGTAGGCATACTATCCGGGCGAGGTAAAGCTTGGCGAGCTTTTGAGTGGTGTGTGTTGTCTTGACGGGTATGAAATGTGCCACCTTGGTCAGTCTATCTGTGATGACCCATATGGCATCGTTACCGTGTTGTGATCGTGGTAGTCCAACAATAAAATTCATTCCGATATCATCCCATTTCCATTCTGGTATCTAGTTTGGCTGTAATACCCCTGCGGGTTTTTGGTGCTCGGCTTTAATGCATTGACATGAATCGTAGCATGCAATAAATGTGGCTATATCCCTCTTCATGCCGTGCCACGAAAATCTTTCCTGAATATCTTTGTACATTTTCGTACCTCCAGGGTGGATTGAGTATGGAGCGGTATGACTTTCCGCTAGAATTTGCTGTTTGAGGTCATTGCTGTTGGGTACGCAGAGTCTGTCACCGAACCATAATATTCCTTCACTGTCTATGGTGAATTCTGAAGCCTTGCCTTGACTTACTTTTCTTTTTATTCCTTCGATACTGGGGTGTCCGAGTTGAGCCTTCTTTATTCGCTCTATCAGTGTAGGCTGTATTTCTAGCTTGGATACTTCGCCCTCCGTGACCATCATTAGGTTGAGTCTGGCGAATTCTCGCTGAAATTCGGGTCTCAGGTTCTGTATGCTGCCGCTGTTCGGGCTGGGGTAACGGCTGAGAGCATCGGCTACTACGTTTGCTTTCCCGGGGTGATAGTGGATACCAACGTCGTAATCTTTTACCAGTTGCAACCAGCGTCATTGTCGTAAATTTAGATCTGGCTGTGTGAAAATATAGCTGAGGCTCTTATGGTCCGTATATATTTCACAGCGATTTCCAAGCAAGAAGTGCCTCCATTCCTTGAGTGCATGAATGACTGCTGCCAACTCCAAATCGTGAGTAGGATAATTTTCTTAATGTTTTCGCAGTTGCCGGGATGCGTAGGCGACTACTTTGCCTTCTTGCATCAGTACGCATCCGAGGCCTTTCCGGGATGCGTCGCAATACTTCAAAGCTCTTGTGTATGTCTGGCACAATTAATACTGGGGCTGTCGTTAACCTCTTTTTGAGCTCTTGGAAGCTTTTCTCACATGCTTCGGTCCACTCGAATTTCTTATCCTTCTTGAGTAGCTGGGTCATTGGTTTGGCTATGGTGGAAAATCCTTCAATAAACCTTCTGTAATATCCGGCCTTACCGAGGAAGCTGCGTATATCCGTCACACTGGCTGGGGACTTCCAGCCAAGTACAGCCTTGACTTTATCTGGGTCCACAGCAATTCCTTCTTGTGTTAATACGTGTCATAGGAAACCCACTTGTCTCAACCAAAATTCACATTTGCTGAATTTGGCGTAAAGCTGGTGTTTCCTTAATTCTCCCAGTACAATGCGGAGGTGTTCAGCATGTTCTTCCGGTGTCTTGGAATATACCAAAATATCATCAATAAATACCACCACAAATTTGTCCATGAATTTCATAAATACTTTGTTCATGAGGTGGACAAAATATGCGGGGGCGTTCGTCAGTCCGAACGGCATCACTGTAAATTCATAAAGTCTGTATCTTGAGGTGAATGTTGTTTTCGGGATATCTTCTCTGCGTACCTTTAGTTGATGATAACCTGACCTTAAGTCAACTTTTGAGAAAACCTTGGCTTGCGCGAGCTGGTCAAATAAATCATTTATCCGTGGCATCGGATATTTATTTTTGATTGTGACCATGTTGAGTGCTCGGTAGTCTATACACAACCTCATGGTCCCATCCTTCTTTTTGGCAAATAATACCGGCGAGTCCCAAGGTGAGGAGCTGGCCCGTATAAATCCCTTGTCCAGCAGTTCCTTTATCTGTTTCTTTAATTCAACCAACTCGGATGGCGCCATTCTGTATGGTTTCTTATATATGGGTGTGCTTCCCGGTGCTAGCTCAATAATGAACTATATCTCTCTGCCTGGCGGCATGCCTGATAATTCCTCGGGAAATACATCCAGAAATTCACATACGACTGGAACCTTGCTTAACTCAGATACATCGACTTTGTTTAATTTTGGTTGCCGAGATACTGGTCTCTCCTGAGCTGCGACTCTTATTGTTTTTCCATGATGATGGGTAAGAATCACTGTTCCGTTGAAGCAGTCGATAAATCCTTTATTAGTGGTTAGCCAGTCCATACCCAGGATAACATCCAGTCCTTTGTTTTCCAACACGATGAGGTTCGCGTGGAATTTTAATCCCTCAATCTCAATGGTCAAACCTTGGCAGTAATTCTGAGTGATCTGCTTACTTCCGGGGGACTTGATGGTCATTGATTTTCCCAAGGGAAGCATTGAAAAACCATTTTGCAAAGCAAAATTCTTGGAAATGAACGAATGAGAAGCTCCAGAATCAAACAAAATCATGGCAGGTATTGTGTTGACAGGGAACGTACCGAGTACGATATCCGGTGCATCCTGTGCCTGCTCCTTGGTCACATGGTCCAGGTGGCCTTTCCTGTGATTGTTATTGGGGTTGAAATTGTTACGCTTGGGCGCAGAATTGTTCCCGTTGTTGTTCGGCTTTGGCGCTGAGTTTCTTGGCTTAGGGCACTGTTTAGCATAGTGTCCTTCTTCTCCACATGCATAGCAGGTAACACCCGGGCGATAGGTGAAATCCTTGTCTCTTGCATGAAAATTCTTATTTGGACGTGTGTCGTTGGTCGTGGATCGGCTCACAGCGTTCCTCTGGAAATTCATTTTATTCTTGTTGTTGCGGGGGTGGTTGGTCTGATCCCTTTTTCTCTTGCAGATGTCTTCCAGACTGCGACGTTCATTTTCTAGTGTAATGGCTTTGTCTACCAGTGTCTTGAAATCTGGAAAAGTATGTACGACTAACTGGCATTTTAGTGCTGGTGCCAGTCCGTCCAGGAATTTCTCCATCTTTTTATTTTCCGTCATTCGCTCTTCATTGGCATAACGTGATAATTGCGCAAACTGACTGTTGTACTCCTCACTGTCATGCCTCTTTGCTTGAGATCATCAAATTCTCTTTTCTTGATTTTCATGATACTCTTAGGGATGTGTGCCCCACGAAAGCCTTCCTTGAAATCTTCCCAGGTGATATTATTTATGTCGGGATGCATAAGCAAAAAATTTCCCCACCATGACGCGGCTGCTCCCGTGAGATAATGCGGTGCGTACAACACTTTTCCACGATCTGAGCATTGTGCCACAATTAATTTCCTTTCAATATCTCGAAGCCAGTCATCGGCCTCAAGAGGCTTGTCTATGTGCGAAAATGTTGTTGGACGCGTCTTCTGAAATTCAGACAATTTTGAGTGCTGCTGGTATGGTTCGCGGTGATTTCCCATGTTAATGACATGGTTCATCATTTCTTGGTGATGTTGCTGACTTTGCTCGTAAAGGCGGCATACTTGAGAAAATGCTGTCTCACTGCCCTGCTGACTTGACTGCCCCTGTGAGAAATTGTTGTTTGTCTGCGTGCCATAATTTTCCTCCGGCGGACTTGGCATGGGACATGTCCAGGGACGAGTCATTTCTTACTCTGGGGTAACAAAGCGGAAAACCTGAGAAGAACCGAGCAGCAAAATAAACCAAGATTTTGCAAAAGAGGTCAACACGAGCTCGAAAAAGATTTTTGAAATAACTGGTCGTTTGCGCACGGAGAAGGCTGCTAGTACATATGTTACACGCAGATCCTAATTATACATACGTCACTCAGGGTGTGCGTACACATCCTGACATGTTATTTGAAACTAGTGCACTCCTCCAAGGTCCTACATGATGCGCAACCAGACTACTCCCATCAACCTATTTTACATATCACACAAATATTACAAGCGAGCGCGGCGCGTCGCGAAATGACGCGCTAGTCGGAGATGTTGAAGATTTCCCTCGGCCTGCCGAGGGTAAGGCCCAGTGGTGCTGGAGACTCAACTTCCTCCTCACTGATGGGCTCCAGGCGCGGAGTATGAGTACGAGGTGTCGAAGCAGGTGCAGCAGGCGGTGCAGCTCTGACTGGAGTAGGAGCAATGACTTGGTCAAACTCCTCAGTGGTAGGCAGACGGCGAGCGGTGGCTACAATGGAAGGTGCATAGGATACGGCGGACGAGACAAAAGTCATCGATGGTGCGGTATGGAGCAGCTCCCTCCTGTTGGCGGAGCCACTCTGGACCATCTCCATACGGGCGGCCACCAGGTCGTCCACCAGGTTATCAAAGGCTGCCTCAAGAGCCTTGAGGTATTCAACCATTGATTCAATGGCTTCGTCACGCTCCCCATTTGCGCATGCAAATGCATAGTGGCACGTATAAGCCACGTGGCATGGGAGGTAACGCAAGCGACGAGTCTTCATCGAAGGCAGAATGTCCCGGAGACGAGCTATCGCCTCATGGGCAGTCATCTGCATAGCATGCCTCTCCGCCGGCATGGCTCTGCCCACAAATCGAAGGCGGCGCGCTTTAGAGCGCCCACCTTTGAAGTGTACCACAGCCTGATGCATAGACACACTGTCGTTGAGCTTGTGACAGTAGAGTGTAAATTCGGGACGTGTGGATGGCCCGATAGCGACTTTGGTGATGGCGATGAGGAGCTGGACAAACCCCTCAGGAATGTTGGCGAACACCTGTGCATCACAGTCGTTGCTGGCCATCTACAAAAGTAGACAAACATTTCGAATAGTCAGGCCATAAATTTATGCTGACCAACAGAAAATTGCTACAGATGTAAAAATGCTGAAAAGCAGATTTTTCGCTAATAACCGATTAGCGAGCGCACCTAGTGGCTTTCTACAGTCAGCCTGGCTCTGATACCAAGGTTGTCACGACCGGTCCTTCAGTAAAATAATTATCGGAAGACCGATCTCTTTAATAACCAGCGAGCAATAATATTCCTGCTGGCAGACAATTCCTTGATACAGAATTTCCAGTACACTCAATATTATACAAGGTTGATCTAGGGGTGGCTCAACAAATTTTATTACAAGCGCGCCAATATATTACATAGAGGCGGATATGGCACAAGGCAGGGTGGCATATTACTGACTCGTAATAAAAGGCGGTGGAATAAGTCACAGTGAAATGGGTGGTGTGACTCCAATATTTTACAGTTCATCGAGTGTCGGAGTGAGACCCGATGAATTTATTTGGTGGTAGGCGGAAGCGGTTATAAAACAGTGATCAACTCCAGGATCGCAAGGGACTGACTGGGACTCCTCTAAGCGTCGGACTCGCTATCGAACTCTTCATCCATGAGATCGCCTTCGTCCACATCTGGCCAAATCAACAAGCCAGGTGAGTACTTTGAATGTACTCGCAAGACAGTTCGAACTTAAGATATAACAAATGCCAACATGAATGCATATGAGTATTCCAGCAAAAATGCAACCGGAACCAAATATGAATGCACTGAAGGTAAAGAATGGAAGTCGGGCGGTAATCCTCCCGAAATCCAAAAGATAAAAATAACGAGACCAAATGAGCGTCTGGGTGGCGCCTCGTAGGAAAATGATAAATGATAACATGCCACAGTCGGGCGTCTGAGCGACACCACATAAAGGGCTTATAGCAAAAATAAATAACAGGGATGCCACAGTCGGACATCTGAGCGACATCACATAAAGGGTTTATAACATAAATTAATAACGATAATGCCACAGTCGGACGTCTAAGCGACATCACATAACGGGCTTATAACAAAAATAACTAACGAGACTGCCACAGTCGGACGTCTAAGCGACATCACATAAAGGGCTTATAACAAAAATAAATAACAAGAATGCCACAGTCGGACGTCTAAGCGACATCACATAAAGGGCTTATAACAAAAATAAATAATGAGAATGCCGCAGCCGGACGTCTAAGCGACATCACATAAAGGGCTTATAACAAAAATAAATAATGAGAATGCCACAGTCGGACGTCTAAGCGACATCACATAAAGGGCTTATAAATAACAGTATATAATGATGAAATACTTCAGAAAGGAAAATCGATACAGAGATAGTGGTGAGTTCATTTACCAAATGAACTTGATGATAACACTATTTTGGTTACTCACAAGAATTATACTAGAGACGGTCACCGGGTTGACAGGAATATTGATCCTAGGCCATAAACATGGCTACTGAAGGACTTTAACTCTGCAGAGCTTGTACTAATAACTCATAGCCAACGGGTTCTACTAGCCACGTGGGCTAGCCCCGTCTACGATGTTTTAGTAGAAACCCAACTAACCAGTACACACCCATTTAACATCCTGTCGTCCGGAATCACCCGCGACGACATTCACGGAAAACTTTAAGACGGGGAGGCTACAACCTCGAATAGCATGGGATCAAATTTATATATGCGCGCTCTAAGGGGTGCCCCCTCTCGGTCCCAACTGGAAACACCCATGCCCCCTGACCGGATGACGGGCTTTAATCCAGGGCCATGGAACCCTCATCCCGGCCCCTCTACTTGGTGTGTACTCGGAAAGTGGTTTACAACCCACTAGACCGTAATCCCAACGGACGGCCTATGATAGTACTGAAAAGGAGAAGAACGGAATCATGACGTGATCTCCGTTGATACTGAGTTGACCAACTACTGGCATGCTCCAACAATACCAGGATTCCACCCCATCATATCACCATATGATCGAGGTGGTTCAACATTCTCCTTCGGGGCTCACCCGAAGCTTACTTGCATGAAATATGCCATACACATATGCCCATATGACCATGCTTATAAACGAGTGATGTCTACACACGCTTCTACTCTTGTAGACTATGTTGGGCCTCCAAGCGCAGAGGTTTGTAGGACAGCAGCAATTTCCCTCAAGTGGATGACCTAAGGTTTATCGAACTCAGGGAAGTAGAAGTTGAAGATGGTCTCTCTCAAGCAACCCTGCAACTAAGATACAAGAAGTCTCTTGTGTCCCCAACATACCTAATACACTTGTTAGATGTATAGGTGCACTAGTTCGGCGAAGAGATGTTAAATGGCAAGTGATATGGATGGCAAAACAAAGTAATATAAATCTGTAATAAAAAGTGCAGCAAGCAAACAAGTGGTAAACGTGAGCACAAATGGTATTGCAATGGTGGAAACAAGGCCTAGGGATCATACTTTCACTAGTGGCAACTCCCAACAACATTAACATAATCGAATCACATGATATTTCCCATAAAACATGCAATGGAGACGCACCCGGAGGTCATTCCTTCGTGGTCAAGAGAGGACGAGAATTATGTAGGGCTACAAAAGCACACCTCAAAGTTCGTAGTTCTCAATCTAAGGATTTCCCAATGTCACCGCGGCCATCCAAAGAGAGTCCCACAATCACCACAACATATCTAAAGGATAGTCAAAGACAAGCACCAAGAGACTCTCAATCTTCAATCAACACACAAGAGAGGAAATCACTCATGAAAATATTTTGAAATATGATCAAAAGTGTATGGAAGTACATGTATGAAGCACTTAGGATGCACTGGAGATGCACTTAGGATGCATTACATGACAACATAGGAAGCACACAGAAACAACACAAGAAACAACAGGTTTAAAAGAGGCCGGAAACTACCTAAGACAAAACCGCTAAGTCCTCATAAGCATAGTTTGAAATTAGTCCAGATCTGAACAAACCTTAAGTTAAAGTTGTTAAACAGCAAGTTAATATGCACCATGATGATCTACACGAAATTCTAGTCAAGTTTCATATAAAGTTTGTTTAAAACGGAGCTACGGTCTAAAAGATATGATCAAAACAAGATAAGCATGGCAACGGTGCAAGATGCACCCAAACATCAAGCAAACATACTCCAAACATTTTAACAAGATTATATTATGAATCTACATGCAAAAACACACAAGTTTCATATAGAGCACGCTCAAAACGGAGCAACGGGCTAAAAGATACACCCGAAACAAGAAACAATGCAAAGCTGAAATTAACAGCCACTTAGCAACTTGGAAGCAAGATATATATACTCTACAGCACTCAAACATGGTGACAAGAAGCATGGACATGAAGTAGACATATCCTACAGCAAACAACTCCATTGGATCATCTCCATAGGAGGCATGGATCAATAGCACCAAGCTACAACATTTTGATCATGACACTAAAAACCTGACAGTAATATTTTATAGCAACTTGGGAGCAAGAATTAAATATGCTACAGCAACCCAAATGAGCATGTGAGGGCATGGATGGATAGACAACAACATATACAACAAGTAATGATCAATGGCCACCCCAAAACTAACATGGATTTGCGTAGGACATCAAGCAAACATAGCATCAGGATATTACAGATTCCAGACTTAGTGAAATTTCACTAAGTGTTAAAACAGTAACATTATCATGGCATGTTTGTGAGCATGTTTAAGTCATCTCAAAGCATATCATGGCAATTGGTTTGCACCACAGAAAGATCACATGATGGGGAATCTAAAACATATGAGCATGTGACAAGGGGACAAACACAACAATAGCAACGAGCTCCTCAACTAGGCATCTCGTAACAAGTTACAAAACCTAACAGTCACATGCACTTTTGCAACAGAGATAAACATGGCAATATGAACTCTAACATGCATGCTATAGCAACCAGCATGTAGAGCATCTCATGATGAACATTTGGACATATCATTTGCTTCATTTGGATAAACATGCACCAAGTTATCACATCTCAAACATGGCATGAAAATAACTAGTAGCAGAAGTTTATATCAAGTAGCACTCTTGTCATGAAGATTAAGACATCTAGATGGACTCAAACAAGCATGACACAATGGAACAAAACATAGTACACATCACCACGATCATTTTGACATATCATATGCACAAATCGGACATGCCCACAAAAAGTTATAGCCATCACAATAATGCATCAGACAACAAAAATAACAACAAAAGACTTAGGGAAAACGGGGTCAACCTCACTGGTCAACGGGTGGACGAGCCGGGTCAAACGGGTCCGCGGGCGCGGGCGAACGGGCGCGGGGTGCGGGTCGCGGATCGGGCGCGGCCCGTTAGGGTTTGCGGTCCGGTTGGAGTCGGATCGGGCACTGGCGCCTCGATCCCGGTGACTTCGAGCTCGGTAGCGGCGCCTCGGACCTCGATCCGGCCGGCAAGACGCCCTGCGGTGGCCGGCGCGGGCCCGGCGGCGAGGCCGGTCAGAGGCAGCGGCGGGATCGGGCCCGGAGGGCGGCAGCCGGAGCTCTTGATCTCGGGGCGGCGGAGCACTTCAGCTGCGGCGGCGCGGGCGAGGCCGGCGTCGGGCGGCGAAGGATGGCAGCGTTCCGGCGACCGGAGGCGGCGGGGAAGGCGAGCGCGGGGGCGCGGGATCTGGCCCGAAACGACGGCGGCGGCGGGCCAGCGGCGGGCTCGCGGGCCTGCGGCCCGGAGCGGCTGGATCTGCCACGTGGCAAGCTGCGAGTGGAGCGGAGGTCGCTGGACACGTCCGGCGGCGTACGGACGTGTCCTGCGCGGCGAAGGAGGCGTGGAGCTAGGGTTTTTTGGACGAAAATGGAGGGGTGGACATTTTTATAGGTACAAGGAGCTAGGAGAGTCCAAATGGGGAGCGGTTTTCGGCCACGCGATCACAATTCAACGACCGATATGATGGGAAGGGTTGTGCTGGGTTGGTGGGCTGTTGTGGAGGGGGTCTTGGGCCTCAAAGAGGAGGTACTTTTAGCCCACTAGGTTAACGGTTGGAGTACCAAACGAACTCCAAACGCGACGAAACTTGACAGACGGCCTACACGTATCAAAACAACATTACACGACAAGTCTCACGCCATTCCGGAAACGTTACACGGCTAAACACGAAAGAAGGACTCGGGGATGCCACGGGCACGTGTGAGAGCGTCGGAACTCGAAACGGACAACGGGAAGAGACGAGTGGGATCGGATGCAAGTGACAACACAAATGCAATGCAATGCACATGACAACATGACATGGATGAAATGTACACACGCACACGACAAAACGAGAAACCCGAAAAGAAAGAAGAACCCGGAAGGAAATGATGAAGCCAAAGTTTATATATTGCCATATAGGGAAAGTGTTACATCCGGGGCATTACAGATGCACACGTCTACTGTGGAAGAGGCGCCAGGGCCATGGGAGAAGGGGCCGGCGGCGGACAGGATGCGCAGGTGGGAGATCTGAATCGGGGGAGAGGGAGAGAAAATGAGGAGGTTAGGTTTTCGGTGGGGGGAGGCTAGGGTTTCTAGAGGAAGCGTCTGTTTTATTCCAGACGCACGCGCTCCGCATCATTGGATCAACATCTGACGACAGGCGGTGCTCGAGCCGCTGTCCAACGGGCCTAAGGGCCTGGCAAGACTTGGCTGGACAATTTTGGGCCTAGTTGAGGAGAATAGATATGACACAAAAAAACATTTAGCCCCTCTATTTATGTGATGAATCTACAAAATATTAGTTGCAAAATTGACCCCACAATTTTTTTAATATGTGTAGAAGGTTGCATCTTGGAATGACAAACAATGTTGCCTAAGGAAGTTTCCATTTTCTTTGGACGAAAAAACGATTTTCCATTTTTCGAGTGCCCAAAATGAGGTCTTTTTGTCCAGAACCTACCATATATTTCTTACAAAATTGGACCAAATCAATTTTATAAAATATTAGGACATATTTAATGCATTGTTGACCTAATAGTTGGGTGTCAAAAGTTTCGACCCACCTTTGGTGAAAAAGACAAATTTCGACAGCTGGAAGCGGGTCAAATTTGAACTGCAGCTGCCTTATAGTTTTCTCTTTATTTTTTTCAAAAAATCATTTCTAGGTACATAATTATTTATTTAATCAGAGAAAAACCAAAAAAATTCCAAGATTCAACCACTAGCTAGGAATGACCATTCCCGCCGTTTTGAGCGCATTTTGAAATGGGCATAAAAATTCAAAAAAATCGAAAAATTGGAAAACCTTCGCATTGTGTCATTATATGTAACCGAGTTACCAGAAAAAATAATAAACTTGTAATACTGTAATTATTTTAAAAATGTCTTCTCAGAAATGAACTATCATGTGCGAAGATTCATGGCTTTCAGCCAAATGATCAATCTTATGGCCACAATCATGACATAGTTTGTTGAAATGATCTCGTATCGTGCACAAGGGTGCTTCTTGGAATTGCAAACAATGTTGCCTAAGGAAGTTTTCATTTTCTTTGGACGAAAAAATCATTTTCCATTTTTCGAGTGCCCAAAATTAGTTTTTTTTGTGAAGGACCTATAATATATTTGTTGCAAAATTGTACCAAATCAATTTTCTAAAATACTAGGACATATTTAATGCATAATTGACCAAATGGTTGGGTGTAAAAAGTTTCGATTCACCTCTCGTGAAAAAGACAAATTTCGGCCGATTCAGTTGGAAGCGGGTCAAATTTGAACTGTAGCTGCCTTGTAGTTTGCTCTTTATTTTTTACAAAAATCATTTCTAGGTACATAAGTATCTATTTAATCAGAGAAACACTAAAAAATACAAAGATTCAACCACTAGCTAGGAACGGTCATTCCCGCCGTTTTGACCGCATTTTGTAACGGGCATAAAAAAATCAAAAAATTCAAAAAATTGGAAAACCTTCGCATTGTGTCATTATATATGACCAAGTTTCCAGGAAAAATAATAAACTTGTAATACAACAATTCTTTTAAAAAAGTGTTCTCAGAAATGAGCTATCATGCGTGAAGATTCATGGCTTTCAAGCCAAATGATCAATCATATGGCCACACTCATGGCATAGTTTGTTCAAATGATCTCATATTGTGCACAAGGGTGCATCTTGGAATGGCAAACAATATTGCCTAAGGAAGTTTTCATTTTCTTTGGACGAAAAAATCATTTTCCATTTTTCGAGTGCCCAAAAGGAGGTTTTTTGTGAAGGACCTCCCAAATAATTATTGCAAAATTGGACCAAATCAATTTTATAAAATACTAGGAGATATTTAATGCACAATTCACAAAATGGTTGGGTGTAAAAAGTTTTGATCCACCTCTCGTGAAAAAGACAAATTTCCGCAGATTCAGTTGGAAGCGGGTCAAATTTAAACTGCAGCTGCCTCATAGTTTGCTATTTATTTTTTTCAAAAATCATTTCTAGGTACATAAGTACCTATTTAATCATAAATACATGGTTTGGTGGCGATACGTCGAGGTTTGGGCGGTGGTCGAGGGCCCCAACTCTAGAGCGCGTAAACTCGCATGCCCGCCGCGTGGTCACCGCGTGATTGTGGCGTTGCCATGTGTTCTGGGAGGCCTAGGCATGTCTAGTGGGTTGGGCACTCTCCAGGTAGGTGCTAGGAAGAAAATTACAACATAAGATTCTTACGAGGAGACCGATCGATGCTCAAACATGAATTAGCAGCCAAGTGTTTGATTAGCGGTACGGGAAATGCACATGGATAATGGGCGTGAGTTTTGGTTGAGGATGATCAGTTACTAAGAAGACCGTATTCACAAATTTTCAGCTCAAAAGGAGGAGTCTAGGTGGTACTTGCTTTGCAAAGTACCACACTGGACATAAATACGAATGTTGAAGCTGGGCTCAAAATAATGAATGGATTGAGCTGGCATTTGGTGGAGGATTGTTATTTGGGCATAGGAAAGCACTGTAGAAAATGGATACCATTTGGACATGCCAAAGTGGTACTTCCTTCACAAAGTGTTTTTTTGAACAGAATAGGAAAATGAATATTTTTGAATTATTTTTGAACTAGGCAAGGAAGGTTTTTTACATATTTGACGAAGATATGACCCAAAGAATTTATGTGATTTTTTGGGGATTTTTGGGAATGACACAAATATAGGTTTCTTCACAACCTAGGGCAAAAACTGCCACATGGACATGACACATAGGCAAAACTGATGAGGTGGCGCCTAGTCGTAGCAACCCACCACAATTTACAAGGTTATGACCATCTATATTGGTCATGATCAGCTAGAAATAAGGCAGCGGACCAGTGCTATCTGCTTTATGACCATTTTATGTAAGTAAATTACGATCTTTCTGACCAAAATGGTCGTTATAGTTTAGGGTTTGGAGCCCCCCGAACAGCTTTTGACCAATTGGTCTGAAATGGTCATAGATCTATGACCAATTCTTCCAGGGTCACTGACAGAAGGTCACTAGTTGACATATTTCTTGTAGTGTCTCTACCTCTCCCGAGCCCGTCGCCATGGCAGAACGTTTCCCCGGAGACGAGGCGGCGGGCAATGGCTTCGGCCGCCGTTCGCTCCGCGAACAGGAGTCCTGGCTCCTGTTCCAGGCGAACATCCCGGCGCCGCTGGACATGCGCGCCGGGCCGACGGGGTGGCGGCTCAGCGACGGGGGAGTGCCCGTTCCCCCGTTGCCCGACGCCGTGGTGAAGCCCAAGTACTTCGCCGAGGAGGTCGAGGTCGTGCGCGCCTCCCTGACCGACGCCGAGCTCTCCCTCCCCCAGTACGCCGTCGACAACAACGCGGCATGGGCGGCGTACTTCGAGCGCCGCCAGCAGCAGCGCCTAGCGTCCACCAACGGCGCGCCGGTGGTCGGCGGCGTGAAGAACAGCGAGGGGCGCCACCTGTGGTGGGGCGTCCCCGGCCGCACGCTGGAGGGCGTACTGACGTACGTGGACGGTGGCAACAACCTGTCGTTGACGTACCCGGCGAGGAGGGCCGCCCCATCGCAGTACCGACGCGCCGAGCCATGGTCGCCAAGGAGGTTCGGCTCCTCCTCGTTCCCCTCCTCGCACTCTTCTTCTCACTCCTCCGGCACTCCGGCGCTGCTCGGTGCCAAGGACGAGCCCGCGGCGGAGACGCCGCTCGGCCGGCGCACTCGCATTGCCGGCATCGCCATCAACGAGGGCGGCCGGCGCGCCTCCTCGTCGGCTCCTCCGTGCTTCGTCAAGCCAAAGACGGAGCCGGGGCTCGCGCCGGTGAAGACGGTGTCGGGGCTGGCGCCGGTTAAGAAGGAGCCCGCCGCGCCGGTGAAGACGGAGCTCAAGGACGACGACGCGGCCCTGGAATGGGGGCGCCTGGACTCCATTGCGATGGAGAAGGAGCGGCGGGAGAAGGAGAAGGAGCGCCAGCGCGCCGCCCTGCGGCGCTTCGTGGAGCGCCGACGCGGCCGCAATGAAGGCGGAGTCGTCGTCATATGCGACAACGACGGTGACGACGACGACGCGCCGCTACCAGTCCGCCATGGCGACGCCGGGCAGGGGTCGAGCAGGGGCGCCCGCGTCAAGGAGGAGAAGGCCGACGACGACGATGGCGGCGACGGCGACGACGACTTCAGCCAATTTTTTTAGATTAGGTTAATGTAATCAAAATCCGCGAATTTCGCCAAAATTTATCATGTTTGGCCGAAATTGAACGTGTTTTTAGCCGAACTTCACCGAACGGTGCTATATTTTTTTAATACGCGCCTGGGGGCGGCTCTGGGGCCGGCGGCTGGGGACCAACTCGCCCCCAGGCCCAATTTTTGCGCCGGCTCACCCCCAGGCGGCGCTTTTAGGCGCCCCCTGGGGGGCAACGACTGGAGATGCTCTAACAAATGGGCTACACCTATTAGTGGCCACCTTTTATTTATTTTACACATGCCTCTCTTTCCGGTGCGCGGCAGCCGGCATAACTCTTTGACCCGGTAGTGGCAGCAACGCAAAACCAATGGGGAGACGGGGAAGGATGACAGAGCGACGGCACCGACCGGGGACCCGGGGTGGCATAGGTAGAGGAAGCATCATGCACCGTCCTTGCGGGCATGTCTGAATGGGGAGCTGGGGAGGGGCGGGCATGCGGGCAGTGTGTCTACAACAACAACCCGGTGAGCGCCGGAGTCGTGAGCGGCGTGTGATGGTGGGGTTGCATGAGGGGCGTTGAACATTGAGGAGGCACGCCGGTGCGAGGGCCACTAAAGAGCGCTACTATTATATGCTTACTAGTAGCGCGAGAGAAAGGTGTTGTTGGTAAGTGGTCCCCGCAGTATCCATAAGGGTATATACAGTAGCAGCGACTTTTTCTTCCAGCGCGCTACTGCCGAAGGGATGCTCTGCTGCCACCAAAGCTGCCAAAGCTTCTAGCAACCAGTCGGCTCCGCGGACCGATTGTGCAAACCGTGTACTGGTCAAAGGTGCGACGATGTTCCATGTCGTGGGCGAGCCGATCCTACCGCCGAAACTGCTGGAGGGCATATCAGGGGATCTCAGGAGACTGCACGACCTTGAGCCTTCTCAGCTCGGAGGATCTAGGATATCCACTTTACGATGTTCGTGTTCCTGAGGGGAAGTACTACGTCGACACATTGCCCGCGGAGGTGTTCTTCCTGCGGTTTGATTATATCTTTGAGATGTTTCTCATGAGGCGGCTCAATTTTACAATCGTCCGTCTTTTTGCGCCACATATGAACTTCGTCATCAGGAGAGATCAAATCTCGCAAATCTGTGAGACGGATCCACACTAGATGCATGAGTGCTTCTTGAGTCTTGGCGACTTTGAGCGTAAAGCTGCTAGGAAGAACATCGAATACTTCATGCTAACGAATAAGGACAGGGACGGTTCTCTTGCCTTATCATCCAATGTAAGTCATTGCCGGACAACTCTTTCGTACATTTCAATCAATCATTCGCTCATATGGAGATTAATTTGAGGTGTTTTTTCCTGCAGCAACGGGCGCACCGTCCTTATCGCTCTTTTCCCACGTGTCTCCCATGCTGTGTATTTCGACTCATCCAAAAACTACGAGAAGAAGGACTAAACCCACATAATGGATATTCTGGATGATGCTCTACACGGCTTTAGCATGAGGCGTGGCCACATGGAGATCAGGAAACAAAGGAAGATCATGCCGGGTTTCTCGCATAAAATTACCTTCTGCTGCATCCATCAACCGACATCAAGCAAGAACGATGGATTCTACCTCCTCCATCTCATGATGGATTTCAGAAGGGATCACTAACAGCTTCGCACACTACTACAAAAAGGGCTGTTAATGGCGCACCGGTTTTGCCCATTAATGGCGCACTACCGGTGCGCCATTACTAGCACGCCATTAGTAGTTGGATACTAATGGCGCACCTCTGGTGCGCCATTAGTATCTGGCATACTAATGGCGCACTACGTAGAAGTGCGCCATTAGTATTTTTTTTCAAATTTTTTTTTTCAAATTTTTTTTTTTCAAATTTTTTTATTTTTTTTCTTAATCTCAGATCATTATGGCTTAATCTCAGATCATTATGGCTTAATCTGGGGTCAATTTGCTTAATCTCAAGTCAAATTGCACTCTGTGGTCAAACTTCCCATAAGGTCATCCATCCTCACACTACTCCAGCCCGAGCACGCTTAACTTCGTAGTTCTATCCAACCCCAGCACCAGCTCACTTCACACGCACTTGTTGATATATCTATCATATCAATCATATTAACCCTTCTTGATGTCTAGGAGTTTGTTAATGTTCATGAGTATGATGAAATTTTGAAAATATATTTCAAACTTCCCGGTCATATTACGTATCATATTTTGGAAAAAAAATTATAAATTTTTTTTTTCGAAAATTTTATATTTTTTTTTCTGTTACTAATGGCGCACCTAGCAAACGGTGCGCCACTAGTAAGTTTGAATTTTTTTTGAATTTTTTTGCCTGTAGATCTTAAAAGCCCCGTAACTTTTTTTCTGTTAGGTTTTTGCCTGTAGGATTTTTCATATAAAAAACTTTTTAATCCGAGTTCGTATGCAAAAGTTATACCCGTTTTACTAAATTCCAGAGATATTTTGCAAATAAAGTCAAAATTCATATTTGTAAATTTTCCCAACAAGTAGACCACATATCACATGGGAAACTTATTTTCTTTTATTTTTTTGACATTTACATCATTTTCTTTTAT
>LR738713.1:546974876-547001957 GCA_902687465.1 Secale cereale
AAAAATAAAAAAAAATAAAAAAAAATGAAAAAAAATACTAATGGCGCACCGTGGGAGTGGTGCGCCATTAGTAAGTTCAACTTACTAATGGCGTACCACTCCCATGGTGCGCCATTAGTATTTTTTGAAAAAAAATAAAAAAAAATAAAAACATAATTTGAAAAAAAGTTACTAATGGCGCACCGTGGATGTGGTGCGCCATTAGTAGTTGAACTACTAATGGCGCACTATCCACTGGTGCGCCATTAGTAGTTTTGAGAAAAATATGAAAAAAAAATTTTGTTACTAATGGCGCACCACGTCAACGGTGCGCCATTAGTATTTGGATACTAATGGCGCACCAACACATGGTGCGCCATTAGTATATACTAATGGCGCACCGCATGTCTGGTGCGCCATTAGTGTCAATTCCATCTATAGCCCTTTTCCTAGTAGTGGCATGACAACCAGAAATGATGATCATATCCGCAAGTGGGTAGAATCCTTAGGAACTGAACCAGATTATAAACTCAGAGATGACTTCTTTCACCTCCAGAGGGACATTGCAACGATCATCATCAAAGAAGTCATCGAAGAGAAGGGCATGTTCCACCATGGCCCTATATCGCGAGCTAATGTCCAAACTCGCAAAAGCCTACAACGTCAGGACCTGACGTTGTTCACGAAGCTAGGGTGCATCCTCCCGGATATGGATGTATAGAACTTCCAGTGATTGACGATGCCGATGATGATGTGTCGGTTGAACTTCTCCTTTCTGTAGCGGTGAAACTTTGTGATGTCAACGGTCCCACTGAACTTGCGTAATGCTAGTTTGTTAGTTTGGGTACGATGACCTGTGTACATCTAGTTAATTAGTTTGGGTATGATGAACTTGCGTTTATTAATTATGATTACTATATGTTGCATCTATTTGCTAACTCTTTCTTTTCATGTTGCTCAAGTATATTATGTTGCATATTATTGTTGAATTCGCTTGATGAAGATGAATCTCTAACCGGTACATAGGTCCTTGATGGCGAATAAGTGATATGCCGTGGACATAGGGAGGGCTCCGGAAGTGTACGTCGAGTGGCCGAAGTGTCAGGCCCAAGTGTTAGGGTTCTCGGGCGCCAGCTAGAAAGGGTTCGATAACAGACAAGAAGCAGAAGCTAGTTACTTGCGGATCATGTTAGCGCGAGAGAGGAATCAGAACCGGCGCCTCATGTACTATATAATTCTGCTCTTACTCATAGTGATAGCTCTTATCTTCTATATCATTGTTTAGATGGATGATGATGTAGTTGGATGTATTTGAGATATGTCATAATTTGTATCTCTATTTCGAGATGATGATGAGACACATCATTTGTGTTGGATGATTATTAGGATGATGACATGATTTGATGAGACTATTTGTATGTGTATGATATGATGAGATTATCGTGTGTATGATAGGATAGAGACTATTGTATATTACCTGTAAAAATACAAAGGAAATATGCAGCGGATTTTTTTCCAGAAAAAAATTAAAATAGTGCGGGGTATGTGTGTAGCAGCAGCGAGTCTTTAGCAGTAGCGCGCAGTAAATTGCAGTGGTGTAGCTATTAGGATCAGCGAGGTTACCTAACACTCGCTGCTATATATGGATTTGTGTGATCTTTCACAGTGTGCTTAAATGTTTGTGTACAATCTTTGCAAGGTAGGATTCATTGGTCCCATGGGAGATGGGACCACTCTTTCTAAGAGCATGGTTAATAGTATAGCCAGCTGCTGGCATAAGCCAGTGCCATGTCATCTACATCCCATCTTATAGCCAACATGTACAATAGTAGATCAAAAGAGTGTACTACTTTTTTATTATGTGGCCCACCTTTCATTCTCACAAAGTGCATAGGAGCACGTGCTAGAGCTGGCGCTTCACGAAGAGCCCGCTTACCTTCTCTCTCCTCTTCTCTTTCCTCTAACTAAGCAGAAATATACTAGTTTGTTCCTTATAGCCCACTGACTCAGCTCTATTGTACTTGCTCTAACGGGGGTTGTTTGAATGCAGGGATTTGTAAGTAACTTTTAAGATAAAAAAATTTGTTGTGCCTGAATGCTTTCAACCCCGATCCCCAATCATTCTAGGAGTTCACACATTTCCCCAAGCAACCCAACATTGTGCTCTTAAGCCACCATCCTTGTCTGACCAAAAGAAACACCATCTATGTTGACCAAGTCATCCTATGATCATTTTTCAAGGAAGGGGCCGTGAAATAAGTAGGGGCTATCGAAAACTGCGGAGGGGAGGACAAGTGAACCCCCTTTGCTGAGAAGAAGAGCTCTCCAGTCGAAGAGGAAATTGTCACAAGTGGTTGAAAGGCTACGACAGATTAGTTGGGGATTTAAGTAGTCTTACGTATGTTTGGGGAAGAAGGCAATGACAATGCCATGGTCATTTGCTAGCAGGATGCTAGTTCCCGTGTGATAAGTTGATGGGGTAGAAAGTAGTTTCTTAAACTATATTATTTTAAGAAAACCCAAGTCTACTATAAAAGTTCACCAAAAGTTCAAAGCAAACCTAAACATAATAAAAATTATATCAATGTTTCTAGACAACCGAACGACAAATACTAATGCCAGAATGAGCTGCCGATGTGACAATGTCATTCCGCCCATGTCGGAGCTGGCCCAACTTTGTCAATAACAGTCGGAAAGTCTCTGCCCATGTGCCCCTATGGACCAGCGCCATGTAGCCACAATTGTCGTTGTTGAGCCCTTGAATCGATCAAGTGCGGTTGATGAAGGAAATATGCCCTAGAGGCAATAATAAAGTTATTATTTATTTCCTTATATCATGATAAATGTTTATAATTCATGCTAGAATTGTATTAACCGGAAACCTAGTACATGTGTGAATACATAGACAAAACAGAGTGTCCCTAGTATGCCTTTACTAGACTAGCTCATTGATCAAAGATGATTACATTTCCTAACCATAGACATGAGTTGTCATTTGATCAACGGGATCACATCATTAGGAGAATGATGTGATGGAAAGACCCATCCGTTAGCTTAGCAACTTGATCGTTTAGTTTTACTGCTATTGCTTTCTTCATGACTTATACATGTTCCTATGACTATGAGATTATGCAACTCCCGAATACCGGAGGAACACCTTGTGTGCTATCAAACGTCACAACGTAACTGGGTGATTATAAAGATGCTCTACAGGTGTCTCCGAAGGTGTTTGTGGTGTTGGCATAGATCGAGAATAGGATTTGTTACTCCGAGTGTCGGAGAGGTATCTCTGGGCCCTCTCGGTAATACACATCATAATAAGCCTTGCACGCAAACGACTAATGAGTTAGTCCCGAGATGATGTATTATGAACGAGTAAAGATACTTGCTGGTAACAAGATTGAACTAGGTATGATGATACCGACAATCGAATCTCAGGTAAGTAACATACCGATGACAAAGGGAATAACGTATGTTGTTATGCGGTTTGACCGATAAAGATCTTCCTAGAATATGTAGGAGCCAATATGAACATCCAGTTTCCGCTATTGGTTATTGACCGGAGATGTGTCTCGGTCATGTCTACATAGTTCTCGAACCCGTAGGGTCCGCACGCTTAACGTTCGATGACGATTTGTATTATGAGTTATGTGATTTGATTACCGACGTTTGTTCGAAGTCCCGGATGAGATCACGGACATGACGAACAGTCTTAAAATGGTCGAGACGTAAAGATAGATATATTGGAAGGCTATATTCGGACATTAGAAAGGTTTAGAGTGATTCGGGTATTTTTCGGAGTACCGAATAGTTACGGGAATTCGTATTGGGCCTTAATGGGCCTTACGGGAAAGGAGAGAAAGGCCTCAAGGGTGGCCACGCCCCTTCCCCATGGACTGGTCCGAATTGGACTAGGGAAAGGGGGCGCCCCCTTCTCCTTCTCCCTTCCCCTTTTCCTAGTCCATGTGGGAGGTGGAATCCTGCTAGGACTAGGGAGTCCTAGTAGGACTCCACATTTTGGGCGCGCCCTATGAGGGCCGGCCTCCTCCTCCCTCCATCCTTTATATACGTGGCCAGGGGGCACCCCATGAACACACAAGTTGATCATTGATCTCTTAGCCGTGTGCGGTGCCCCCTCCACCATAATCCACATCGGTCATATCGTAGTGGTGCTTAGGTGAAGCCCTGCATCGGTAACTTCAGCATCACCGTCATCACGCCGTCGTGCTGACGAAACTCTCCCTCGAAGCTCTACTAGATCGTGAGTTCGTGGGACATCACCGAGCTGAACGTGTGCAGATCACGGAGGTGTCGTACATTCGGTACTAGGATCGGTCGATCGTGAAGACGTACGACTACATCAACCGTGTTGTCATAACGCTTCTCTTACGGTCTACGAGGGTACGTGGACGACAGTCTCCCCTCTCGTTGCTATGCATCACCATGATCTTGCGTGTGCGTAGGATTTTTTTTGAAATACTACGTTCACCATCAGTGGCATCATGAGCCAGGTCTATGCGTAGATGATATGCACGAGTAGAATACAATGAGTTGTGGGCGATAATAGTCATACTTCTTACCAGCATGTCATACTTTGATTCGGCCGTATTGTTGGATGAAGCGGCCCGGACCGACATTACGCGTACGCTTACGCGAGACTGGTTCTACCGATGTGCTTCACACACAGGTGGCTGGCGGGTGTCAGTTTCTCCAACTTTAGTTGAATCAAGTATGGCTATGCCCGGTCCTTGTGAAGGTTAAAACAACACACTTGACGAAAAATCGTTTTGGTTTTTGCATGTGTTGGTAAGAACGGTTCTTGCTAAGCCCGTAGCAGCCATGTAAAACTTGCAACAACAAAGTAGAGGACGTCTAACTTGTTTTTGCAAGGCATGTTGTGATGTGATATGGTCAAGACGTGATGAGCTATACATTATTGTATGAGATGATCATGTTTTGTAAAGTTATCGGCAACCGGCAGTAGCCTTATGGTTGTCTCTTTATTGTATGAATTTTGAAGGCCATGTAATTGCGTTACTTTATCACTATGAGTTAGCGATAGTAGTAGTAGCAATAGTTGGCGAGATGACCACGACGGTACGATGAAGATCATGGTGTCAAGCCAATGATGATGGAGATCATGACGATGATTTGGAGGTGGAGATCAAAAGCACAAGATGATGATGGCCATATCATGTCACATATTTTGATTGCATGTGATGTTTATCTTATTATGCTTCTTATTTTGCTTAGAACGACGGTAGCATTATAAGATGACCCCTTACAAAAATTTCAAGGTACAAGTGTTCTCCCTAAGTATGCACCATTGTGACAGTTCGTCGTGCCGAGACACCACGTGATGATCGGGTGTGATAAGCTCTACGTTCAAATAGAACGGGTGTAAGAAAGTTTTGCACATGCAGAATACTCTGGTAAAACTTGACGAGCCTAGCATGTACAGACATGGCCTCGGAACACTAGAGACTGAAAGGTCGAGCGTGAGTCATATAGTAGATACGATGAACATAAGATGTTCACCATTGAAAACTACTCCATCTCACGTGATGATCGGACATGGTTTAGTTGATTTGGATCACGTGATCATTTAGATGACTAGAGGGATGTCTATCTAAGTGGGAGTTCTTTAGTAATATGATTAATTGAACTTTAATTTATGATGAACTTAGTCCTAGTAGTATTAGCATATCTATGTTGTAGATCAATAGCTCGCGATGTAGCTCCCCGTTTTTTATATGTTCCTAGAGAAATATAAGTTGAAACATGATAGTAGCAATGATGCGGACTTGTTCCGTGATCTGAGGATTTTCCTCATTGCTGCACAAAAGAATTATGTCCTTGATGCACCGCTAGGTGACAGATGTATTAAAGGAGCAGATGCAAATGCCATGAACGTTTGGCAAAGCTCAATATGATGTCTACTTAATAGTTTTGTGCACCATGCTTTACGGCTTAGAACCGGGACTTCAAAAACGTTTTGAACGCCACGGAGCATATAAGATGTTTCCAAGAGTTGAAATTAGTATTTCATACTCATGCCCGTGTCGAGAGGTATGAGACCTCTGAGAGTACTTTGCCTACAAGATCGAGGAGAATAGCTCAACCAGTGAGCATGTGCTCAAATTGTCTGGGTACTACAATTGCTTGAATCAAGTAGGAGTTAATCTTCCAGATAAAATAGTAATTGAAAATTTTCTCTAGTCACTATCACCAAGTTAGTAGAACTTCGTGATGAACTATAATATGCAAGGGATGACGAAAGTAATTCCCGAGATCTTCGCGATGCTGAAATCGGCCAAGGTAGAAATCAAGAAAGAGCATCAAGTGTTGATGGTTAACAAGACCACTTGTTTCAAGTAAAGGGCAAAGGGATAGAAGGGGAACTTCAAGAAGAATGACAAGCAAGTTGTCACTCCCGTGTAGAAACCCAAAGCTAAACTCAAGCCTGAAACTAAGTGCTTCTACTGCAAAGGAAATGGTCACTGGAAGTGGAACTGCCCTAGATACTTGGCGGATAAGAAGGATGGCAAAGTGAACAAAGGTATATTTGATATACAGATTATTGATGTGTACTTTACTAGTGTTCGTAGCAACCCCTGGGTATTTGATATCAGTTCAGTTGCTAAAATTAGTAACTCGAAACGAGAGTTGCAGAATGAACGGAGACTAGTTAAAGGTGAAGTGACGATGTGTGTTGGCAGTGGTTCCAAGATTGATATGATCATCATCACACACTCCCTATACTTTCGGGATTAGTGTAGAACCTAAATAAATGTTATTTGGCATTTGGTTTGAGCATGAATATGATTTGATCATGTTTGTTGTAATACGGTTATTAATTTAAAGTCATAGAATACTTGTTATTCTATTTACATGCATAAAACCTTCGATGCTCATACACCCAATGCAAATAGTTTGTTGGATCTCGATCATAGTAAATACACATATTCATAATATTGAAGCCAAAAGATGCAGAGTTGATAATGATAGTGCAACTTATTTGTGGCACTGCCGTTTAGGTCATATTGGTGTAAAGCGCATGAAGAAACTCCATACTGATGGGTTTTTGGAATCACTTGATTATGAATCATTTTATGCTTGCGAACCATGCCTCATGGGAAAGATGACTAAGACTCCGTTCTCCGGAACAATGGAGCGAGCAACTGACTTATTGGAAATAATACATACTGATTTATGCGGTCTGATGAGTGTTGAGGCTCGCGGCGGGTATCGTTATTTTCTGACCTTCACAAATGATTTGAGCAGATATGGGTATATCTACTTGATGAAACATAAGTTTGAAACATTTCAAAAGTTCAAAGAATTTAAAAGCGAAGTGGAAAATCATCGTAACAAGAAAATAAAAGTTTCTACAATCAGATCGCGGAGGCGAATATTTGAAGTTACGAGTTTGGCCTTCATTTAAAACAATGTGAAATAGTTTCACATCTCACGCCACCTGGAACACCACATCGTAATGGTGTGTCCGAACGTCGCAACCGCACTTTATTAGATATGGTGCGATCTATGATGTCTCTTACGGATTTACGACTATGGTTTTGGGGTTATGCATTAGAGACAACTGCATTCACGTTAAATAGGGCACCATCTAAATCCGTTGAGATGACGCCTTATGAACTGTGGTTTGGAAAGAAACCAAAGTTGTAGTTTCTTAAAGTTTGGGCTGCGATGCTTATGTGAAAAAGTTTCAACCTGATAAGCTCGAACCCAAGTCGGAGAAATGTGTCTTCATAGGATACCCAAAGGAAACTATTGGGTACACCTTCTATCACAGATCCGAAGGCAAAATATTCGTTGCTAAGAATGGATCCTTTATAGAGAAGGAGTTGCTCTCGAAAGAAGTGAGTGGGAGGAAAGTGGAACTTGATGAGGTAATTGTACCTTCTCCCGAATTGGAAAGTAGTACATCACAGAAACTAGTTCCAGTGATTCCTACACCAATCAACGAGGAAGCTAATGATGATGATCATGAAAGTTCGAATCAAGTTACTACTGAACCTCATAGGTCAACCAGAGTACGTTCCGCGCCAGAGTGGTACGGTAACCCAGTTTTGGAAGTCATGTTATAGACCATGTTGAACCTATGAACTATGCGGAAGCGATGATGAGCCCAGATTCCGCAAAATGGCTTGAGGCCATGAAATCGGAGATGGGATCCATGTATGAGAACATAGTGTGGACTTTGGTTGACTTTCCCGATGATCAGCAAGCCATTGAAAATAAATGGATCTTGAAGAGGAAGACAGACGCCGATGGTAATGTTATTGTCTACAAAGCTCGACTTTTTGCGAAAGGTTTTCGCCAAGTTCAAGGATTTGACTACGATGAGACTTTCTCACCCATAGCGATGCTTAAATCTGTCTGAATCATGTTAGCAATTGCCGCATTTTATAATTATGAAATCTGGCAAATGGATGTCAAAACTACATTCCTTAATGGACACCTCAAAGAGGAGTTGTATATGATGCAACCAGAAGGTTTTGTCGATCCTAAAGGTGCTAACAAATTGTGCAAGCTCCAGCGATCCATCTATGGACTAGTGCAAGCATCTCAGAGTTAGAATATACGCTTTGACAAGTTGATCAAATCATATAGTTTTATACAGACTTGCGGTGAAGCTTGTATTTACAAGAAAGTGAGTGGGAGCACTACAACCTTTCTGATAAGTATATGTGAATGACATATTGTCGATCGGAAATGATAAAGAATTTTCTGGAAAGCATAAAGGAGTGTTTGAAAGGAGTTTTTCAAAGAAAGACCCCGATGAAGTTGCTTACATATTGACCATCAAGATCTATAGAGATAGATCAAGACGCTTGATTCTTTTTTTTCAATGAGTACATACCTTGACAAGTATTTGAAGTAGTTCAAAATGAAACAGTCAAAGAAAGAGTTCTTGCCAGTGTTGCAAGGTGTGAAGTTGAGTAAGACTCAAAGCCCGACCACATCAAAAGATAGAGAGAGAATGAAAGTCATTCCCCATGCCTCAGCCATAGGTTCTATAAAGTATGCCATGTTGTATACCAGACCTATTCTATGCATTGCCCTGAGTTTGGCAAGGAAGTACATTTTTGATCTAGGAGTAGATCACTGGAAGCGGTCAAAATTATCCGTAGAGGACTAAGGAAATATTTCTCGGTTATGGAGGTGATAAAGAGTTCATCGTAAAGAGTTACGTCAATGCAAACTTTGACACCGATCTGGATGACTCTGAGTCTCGATTTGGATACATATTGAAAGTGGGAGCATTTATCTAGAGTAGCTCCGTGCAGAGCATTGTAGACATAGAAATTTGCAAAATACATACGGATCTGAATGTGGCAGACCCATTGACTAAACCTCTCTCACAAGCAAAACATGATCACACCTTAGTACTCTTTGGGTGTTAATCACGTGGTGATGTGAACTAGATTATTGGCTCTAGTAAACCTTTTGGGTATTGGTCACTCCTACTTCTCGAGCTTGCGTTGTATTCCCTCAAAGAGGAAAGGGTGATGCAGCACAGTAGCGTAAGTATTTCCCTCAGTTTTTGAGAACCAAGGTATCAATCCAGTAGGAGACCACGCACGAGTCCCTCGCACCTGCACAAACAAATAAGAACTTCGCAGCCAACGCGATAAGGGGTTCTCAATCCCTTTACGGTCACTTACGAAAGTGAAATATGATAGATAGGATAGTTTGATATTTTTGGTATTTTTGGATATAAGAACAGAAAGTAAAAACAGCAAAGTAAAGTAGATTGTAGATTGATATGTTGAGAATAGACCCGGGGGCCATAGGTTTCACTAGTGGCTTCTCTTATGATAGCAGAATTCTACGGTGGGTGAACAAATTACTGTCGAGAAATTGATAGAAAAGCGAATAATTATGAGAATATCTAGGCATGATCATTATATATAGGCATCACGTCCGTGACAAGTAGACCGAAACGATTCTGCATCTACTACTATTACTCCACACATCGACCGCTATCCAGCATGCATCTAGAGTATTAAGTTCATAAGAACAGAGTAATGCTTTAAGCAAGATGACATGATGTAGAGGGATAAACTCAAGCAATATGATATAAACCCCATCTTTTTATCCTCGATGGCAACAATACAATACGTGCCTTGCTGCCCCTGGTGTCACTGGGAAAGGATACCGCAAGATTGAACCCAAAGCCAAGCACTTCTTCCATTGCAAGAACTATAGATCTAGTAGGCCAAACCAAACCGATAATTCGAAGAGACTTGCAAGGATATTATAATCATACATAAAAGAATTCAGAAAAGAACCAAATATTTCTCATATATAATCTTGATCATAAACCCACAATCCATTAGATCTTGACAAACACACCGCAAAAAAATTACATCGAATAGATCTCCTCAAAGACCGAGGAGAACTTGGTATTGAGATCCAAAAAGAGAGAAGAAGCCATCTAGGTACTAACTATGGACCTGAAGGTCTGTCGTAAACTACTCACAACTCATGGTGAGGCAAAGGTGTTGATGTAGAAGCACACCATGGAAGATCCCCCCTCCGGTGGAGCTCCGGAACAGGCCCCAAGATGGGATCTCACGGGAATAAAAGGTTGCGGCAGTGGAATTAGGGTTTTCTCTGTTGCCTCGATGTTTTCAGGGTATATGGGTATATATAGGAGGAAGGTGGGCATCGGGGGAGCCAGAGGGGGCTCGCGAGGGTGGGGGCACACCCTGTAGGAGGGGGCACGCCCTGGACCCTCGTGGCCGCCTCCTTCATTCCCTCGCGTGTACTCCAAGTCTTCTGTGTTGATATTGTTCCAAAGATAACTCTCGCGAAGGTTTCATTCCGTTTGGACTCCGTTTGATATTCCTTTTCTACGAAACCCTGAAATAGGCAAAAAACAGCAATCTGCACTGGGCCTTTGGGTTAATAGGTTAGTCCCAAAAATAATATAAAAGTGTATGATAAAGCCCATTAAACATCCAAAACATCATATATAATAGCATGGAAACATAAAAAATTATAGATATGTTGGAGACGTATCAAGCATCCCCAAGCCTAATTCATGCTCGTCCTCGAGTAGGTAAATGATAAAAACAGAATTTTTGATGTGGAATGCTAAGCAACATAATTTTCAATGTAATTTCTTTATTGTGGCATGAATGTCCAGATCCGAAAGATTCAAGACAAAAGTCTATATTGGCATAAGAAATAATAATACTTCAAGCATACTAATAAAGCAATCATGTCTTCTCAAAATAATAAGGCTAAAGAAAGTTATCCCTACAAAATCAAATAGTCTGGCTATGCTCCCTCTTCATCACACAAAATATTCATATCATGCACAACCCCGGTTTCAGCCAAGCACTTATTTTCATACTCAATTTTTTCAAACCTTTCAACTTTCACGCAATACATGAGCGTGAGCCATGGATATAGCACTATAGGTGGAATAGAGTGGTGGTTGTGGAGAAGAAAAAAAGGAGGAAGATAGTCTCACATCGACTAGGCGTATCAACGGGCTATGGAGATGCCCATCGATAGATATCAATGTGAGTGAGTAGCGATTGCCATGCAACGGATGCACTAGAGCTATAAATGTATGAAAGCTCAACAAAATAAACTAAGTGGGTGTGTGTCCAACTTGCTTGCTCACATAGACCTAGGGCATTTGAGGAGGCCCATTGTTGGAATATACAAGCCAAGTTCTATAATGAAAATTCCCACTAGTATATGAAAGTGACTAAACAAGAGACTCTCTATCATGAAGAACATGGTGCTACTTTGAAGCACAAGTGTGGAAAAAGATAGTAGCATTATCCCTTTTCTTTTCTTTTCCTTTTTTGGGCCTTTCTTTTTCTTGGCCTTTCCTTCCTTTTTTCTTTTTTTTCTTTGGGACAATGCTCTAATAATGATGATCATCACACTTATATTGATTTACAACTCGATACTAGAACAAAGTATGACTCTATATGAATGCCTCCGGCAGTGTACTGGGATGTGCAATGAAACAAGAGTGACATGTAGGAAAAATTATGCATGGTGGCCTAGCCACAAATACGATGTCAACTACATGATCATGCATGGTAATATGACAATATGAAGCGTGTCATATGAACGGAACGGTGGAATGTTGCATGGCAATATATCTCGGAATGGCTATAGAAATGCCATGATAGGTAGATATGATGCCTGTTTTGAGGAAGGTATATGGTGGGTGCATGGTGCTGGTGAAAGTTGCGCGGTACAAGAGAGGTTAGCAATGGTGGAAGGGTGAGAGTGCGTATAATCCATGGACTCAACATTAGTCATAAAGAACTCATATACTTATTGCAAAAATTTACGAGTCATCAAAACAAAGCAATCAAGGCATGCTCCTAGGGGGGAGGTTGGTAGGAGTTAACCATCGCGCGCCCCCGACCTCCACACAAAGGATGACACTCAACAAATAACTCATGCTCTAACTTCGTCACATAGCGGTTCACCATACGTGCATGCTACAGGAATCACAAATTTAACACAAGTATTTCTCAAATTCATAATTACTCCACTAGCATGACTCTAATATCACCATCCTCATATCTCAAAACAATCATCAAGTATCAAACTTCTCATCATATTCAATGCACTTTGTATGAAAGTTTTTACTACATTCATCTTGGATGCCTATCATATTAGGACTAGTTTTATAACCAAAGCACATTACCATGCTGTTCTAAAAGACTCTCAAAAGGATATAAGTGAAGCATGAGAGATCAAAAATTTATACAAAATAAAATCACCACCGTGCTCTAAAAGATATAAGTGAAGCACTAGAGCAAAACTATTTAGCTCAAAAGATATAAGTGAAGCACATAGAGTGTTCTAACAAATTCTAGACCATATTTATCTCTCTCAAAAAGGTGTGTCCAGCAAGGATGATTGTGGAAAACTAACAAGCAAAGACTCAAATCATACATGACGCTCCAAGCAAAACACATATTATTTGGTGAATAAAAATATAGTCCCGAGTATAGTTACCGATAGATGAAGACGAAAGAGGGGATGCCTTCCCGGGGCATCCCCAAGCTTAGGCTTTTGGTTGTCCTTGAATTTTACCTTGGGGTGCCTTGGGCATCCCCAAGCTTAGGCTCTTGCCACTCTTTGTTCCATAGTCCATCAAAGCCATACTCAAAACTTGAAAACTTCACAACACAAAACTTAGCCAAAAATCTCGTGAGCTCCGTTAGTATAAGAAAACAAACCACCACTCAAAGGTACTGTAATGAACTCATTCTTTGTTTATATTTGTGTTAAACCTACTGTATTCCAACTTCTCTATGATTCATACTCCCCAATACTACTCATAGATTCATCAAAATAAGCAAACAACACACGAAAAACAGAATCTGTAAAAAACAGAACAGTGTGTAGTAATCTGTAACTTTCGAATACTTCTGTAACTCCAAAAAATTGAAATAAATTGGTAAACGTGAGGAATTTGTCTATTAATCATCTGCAAAAAGAGTCAACTAAATAGCACTCTCTAGTAAAATCTGGTGACTATTCTCGTGAGCGCTAATGTTTATGTGCTTTACAGCAAGATCATATAAACTTCACACAAGTCTTCCCAAAGGTTCTACTTGGTACAAACACTAATTAATACAGAAAACCACATCTAAACAGAAGCTAGATGCAATATTTATTCCTAAACAGAAGCAAAAATAAATAAAATAAAATTGGGTAGCCTCCCAACAAGCTCTTTCTTTATAGCCATTAAGATCGGCTTGAGATTTCAACGATGCTCACATGAAAGATAAAAATTGAAGCACAATGAGAGCATCATACACCATGTGAAAATCACATCTAAGTCTAACATACTTCCTATGCATAGGCAATTTATTGGGAAACAAATTAGCAAGACAAGCAAGATCTAGCGTATGCAAGGAAGAAGAAAGAAACAATAGCAATCTCAACATAACGCGAGGTAATTTAGTAACATGAAAATTTCTACAACCATATTTTCCTCTCTCATAATAATTGCATGTAGGATCATAAGCAAATTCAAAAATATAGCTATCACATAACATATTCTCAACACGATCCACATGCATACGAAGTTGACACTCTTCCAAAATAGTGGGATCAACATTAACTAAAGTCATGACCTCTCCAAATCCACTTTTATAAAAAAAATCATAAGATTGAACATTCTCCAAATATGTGGGATCTAAAGTTGACACTCTTCCAAACCCACTTTCAATATTATTGCAAACATTATTATCAATCTCATATTCATCATGGGGCTGAAATAAATTTTCAAGATCGTAAGAAGCATCACCCCAATCATGATCATTGCAACAAGTAGTGGGCATAGCAAAATAAGCATCCCCAAGATTAGGGTTTTGCATATCATTAGCACAACTGACATTAATAGAATTTATAATAACATCATTGCAATCATGCTTTTCATTCAAGGAGCTATCATGAATCACTTTTTATTTTAACAATTCCTCACAATTTTCAGATTCATGAATTTCAAGCAAAACTCCATAAAGATAATCTAGTGCACACAACTCACTAGCAATTGGTTCATCATAACTGGATCTCTTAAAAAGATTAGCAAGTGGATGAGGATCCATAATTTAGCAAGCGAAGATGCAAGCTAAAAGAGGGCACATAGCAACACAAGCAAACAAGAAGCAAGCGAACGGTAAACACACGGCAAAAAGAAGGGCAAATAAAACGGCAAGGGTGAAGTGGGGGAGAGGAAAACGAGAGGCAAATAAATGTAATGCGAAGGATAAGGGTTTGTGATAGGCACTTGGTATATGACTTTTGCGTAAGCCACCTCGGCAACGACGCTAGAAATTCATCTTGCTACTTCTCGAGCTTGCGTTGTATTCCCTCGAAGAGGAAAGGGTGATGCAACACAATAGCGTAAGTATTTCCCTTAGTTTTTGAGAACCAAGGTATCAATCCAGTAGGATTCCACGTGCGAGTCCCTCGCACCTGCACAAACAAATAAGAACTTCGCAGCCAACGCGATAAGGGGTTGTCAATCCCTTTACGGTCACTTACGAAAGTGAGAACTGATAGATAGGATAGTTTGATATTTTTGGTATTTTTGGATATATGAACAAAAAGTAAAAACAAAAAGTAAAGTAGATTGTAGATTGATATGTTAAGAATAGACCCGGGGCCATAGGTTTCACTAGTGGCTTCTCTCATGATAGCAGAATTCTACGGCGGGTGAACGAATTACTGTCGAGGAATTGATAGAAAAGCGAATAATTATGAGAATATCTAGGCATGATCATTATATATAGGCATCACGTCCATGACAAGTAGACCGAAACGATTCTGCATCTACTACTATTACTCCACACATCAACCGCTATCCAGCATGCATCTAGAGTAGGGCTGGAAAAAAAGCTCGAAGCTCGCGAGCTAAACGAGTAACTCGTGACTCGGCTCGAATTGACTCAAACTCGAAGAATAACGAGTCGAGCCGAGCTTTAGCTTAAGATCGTTTACAGAGCGAGTTAAACAAGCCAATCTCACGAGTACTCGTGTAACTCGTTAAGCTCGGTACGAAAGATCAACAACTCCCAATCCAAAAAAAAATTAGCCACTCAGCACCCCGCATCCCAGGTGCACAACACATGGCCCAACCATTGAAGGCCCATGTGACGACCCCGGCTTAATCGTGCACTAATCATACACGCAAATGCACACGATCAAGCCTAAGGACTCACGTGAAGGAAATCACAGCACAACTCTAAAACATAAATAAATACATACAAGTCATATATTACAAGCCAGGGCCTCGAGGGCTCGAATACATAACATGATGTCTCACACATAGTCAGCGGAAGCGTTAGGTATCTGGGTACAGATACAGATCACAAGTACAGATAGGCCTTTTACAAAGGCGGGGCAAAATAAAAGCTACGATCGAAAAGGCGCAGGCCTCCTGCCTGGGACCTCCGATCCTACTCCTGGTCGTCGTCCGCCGGCTCCTCGTAGTAGTACTCGCCGGCCGGGTAGTAGTAGTAGCCAGCCTCGGGCTGGTAGTAGTAGTCGTCCACTGGGGCTGTGGGCACCATGGCTCCGTCGTCTGGTTTATCATGCGGGTAGGACAAAAGAGGAAGCAAAGCAACCGTGAGTACTCATCCAAAGTACTCAGCAAGACTTACATCAGATCTATACTAGCAATGCATTATTTTCAAAGGAGGCTTTATGTGGGTGGACTCGACTGCAGAAAGCCAGAGAAGAGAGGGGAAAAAGCCTAGTCCTGACGAAGACTAGCATCTTCAGGGTCTTGCAGCAATTAGAAGGGGGGTAGAATAGTTTATCATAATAATATATAGTGTTTGCAGCAACATCAACCTCATATCTCAAGTCACCAGTTCTAGTTGTACCGAAGTGGATACAACTCCGAGTGTCCGTTACCGTAGGACAGGCTATCGATAGATTGTTCTTCCCTGCAGGGGTGCACCAAGTTACCCACCACGCTCGCTTAACTCCGGCCGGACACACCATCAGGTCGTGCCCGCCCTCGGCTAAACAATACGACGCAACCCGACCGGATACCGCCAGAGAGGATCGAGCACGTCGGACTAAACCTATGCCCCCGGGGGTCGGGGCCATCGCCCCGGACGCTCCGTACGTTGCGAGGACGTTCGGTAGCAGACCTAGCAACCCCTTATACAAGCGCAGTTGCATCCTAAGTCCAATCCGAACGGGCCGCTCAATCGCTGACGTCGTGACGACTCCGGCTGATGTATACGACGCAGAGCACCCACTCACACCCACGTGGTGGTTAGTGCTATCGGACCCGGAGGCCCCTCGGATCAAATATCCAAATCGCTTAGTGATTTGGGAGCGCGCGGTAACGAGCAGAGCCTATGATACTGTTGGCCCCGTCGTCCCGTCTCGAGGACTTGTGACAAGGACTGGAAAAGACCGGCCACGCCTCGTAGTTATCTCGCGGGTACCCTCTCTGGTCACCCGAGTCCACAGCTCACGCCATAAAGGCACTCGCGGGTACCCCTCAGGGTCACCCGTCTCTATCCAACAAGTGTAGTAGTCACCATAAAGTGTCATCAGACGCACGATACCTCTGGCCGCACGCCTTTGTTCCTGGCGACGTCCGGCCTCGGGGATCGATACGTCTTTAAACACGGTACAGCAAACCAGGGCATCCGTGTGGTTTACATGCCGAAGAGGAATCCGAGGAATCACCCTCGTTGGACTCCTATACGACAAGTCCGATAAGGTGATACCGGAGGAATCACCCTCGGCGGTAATCACCATAGCGGATGCACGACAAAAACTAAGTCGGAAGTGGGAAGAGGAATCACCCTCGGTAACCCACAACGAACTAGCTATACTACAGGGACAACATCAGAAGTGAGTTCGGAGGTATCACCCTCGTCACCCGATGTTAACTCTGCGGAGTCGAGCATATTAGGGGGGGGATGTGCGGTGCTGTGAAGAAGGTCAGGGGAAGGGGCTCGATCGGTTGATCGAGGCAAGGGTACTATGCGAGGCAACTACGAGAGTGCGGGTCCAAAGCAGTGCTACCCAACCTATACTAAGCAGTTTATAAATAATGACAGGTATCAACAGTTTAGCAAAAACAGGCTATGCAACAGTAATAGGAGCAGTAGCAGTAGCAGCAATTCTAATGCAAGAATAAGAGAGAATAGATATAGGCGATATCGGAAATGCTCAAGGGGGGGGTTGTTTGCCTGGTTGCTCGGTGGCAAAAGCAAGATCGTCGGAGGGGGAACCAATCACCGGGACAGCTTCGGTCTCGGGATCTGCGTCAGCGTCGGGCTCTACCGAGAGAGAAGAGGGGGAAGAAACAAATAAATACACAAGCATATGCAACACAGAGCGTGCTAGGCTAACGTGTAGTGCAGGGTTGCCTAAAAACATGTCTAGGTCATATTAGTTATTTTTAAGAAATTGTTTGGATTTATTTTATTAAAGTTGAACACTATTCATTTATCGAAAACAGGTCAAAAGTTCCATGTTCATCTAGCTTGGGGCATCTGATGGGAATACGGAGGGCGTATCTAGATTCGTATCGAAATTCTGAGCAATTTTCATATATAAATTATTTTCATCGGAGTTACGGATTAAAAGATATGATTTTTCAAAGTTTATTTGAATTTCTGGAATTATTTTAATAACAGAAAAGGTTTACTGCGTCATGCTGACGTCAGCACTGCATCAGCAGCAGCTGACCAGTCAAACTGGCAGGTGGGTCCCACCTGTCAGCCTCTCTGGCTCTAACTGACGTTTAACTAAACTAACAGAGATAATTAAGGGGGTGGACCCCACATGTCAGTGGCATATTTTTAAACTAATTAATTAATTTAATTAACTAACAGTTAAACTAATCCAATTTGATTTATTTTAAAACATTTTCGGGCGGGGCCCGCACGTCAGTGGCTGGGGCTGCCCAGTCAGCACGTTGACTGGTCAACCCAGTCAACGGGGGCCCCGGGGCCCACGGGCAGCGACCCTGGGGTGGCCCCAGGTCAGCCTCGCCGGCCGGCCGCGCCGGAATCGCGCCGGCGACCACTCCAGCGGCGGTTTCTCGCCGGAGATGGTCGGAAACACGCTACGGGGGTCCATTCGACCCGCGCGTAGGCTCGTTCGAACGAGCAGTGAGCCGCGCATCCAACGCCGGTGGTCTCCGGGCCGGAGATGGCCGGAAACGACGGCGACGACGAGCTATGGCGGCGGTGATTTCGGGCGCTCGTCGGAAACGGCGAAGCCGTACGTGCTAGCTTGATCTAGAAGCGTGGGGGTGATCTACGCGTCGTGTGGAGGCTACTGGACAAGCGTCCGTGCTCAAAGGGTCACCGGAACCTCGCCGGCGACGAGGTCCGCGGCGCTGAGCTCGGGCACGAACGGCGCGATTGCTACGGTCACTCAACGACGAGGAGAAGAGGCCGAGGGGGAGGGAGAGGCTCACAGTGGGGTGTTGCCGTTCAACGCCTGCTCGAGGCAGGTGCGGGGTGGCCGGAATCCGTCGGAGCTCGCCGGAGACAGAGAGGAAAGGGGGCGGCGTCGTGCAGCAGCTCCCGAGCCTCCCAGCTTCGGTTCGTGGCCGGAGGCGACGTAGCCGAGGCCCGCGCACACGCCTGACAAGATGGCGAGGCCCACCGGGGACGGAGACGACGGCGACGGCGGTCGAGCAGCTGCGGCGGCGCTCGAGGCGCGCGGATCTGAGGGGGAGAGGAGGGGAGAGAGCGAGCGAGGCGAGGGGGAATGGACGAGGACGCCAGGGGGGATGGCTCGGGCGCGGCCTTATCCCCTCGGCTCACCTGCTCCGCAGCGGTGGCGAGCTGCGAGCGGTGGTGGCGCGCGCGGCCATGGCGGTGGTGACACGGGGAAGGGGGCAGGTGGTGGTGGGCTGGGCCTGTGCGGCCCAGCAGCAGGTAAGTGGCCCTTCTGGCCTTTTCCTTTGTTTAAATTTTACTGTTTTCTTTTATTTCAACAGCAAAGGGAAAAGTAAAAAGGTAGGGCCATCAAATGGTGTTGCAAAATTTGTGAGTTGGCCCAAAAATAAGGTTACAATATTACCCATCACCAAAAATTGGTTTGAGCATCTTTGGATCATTTTTGAAATTTCCAAAAATGAAAAGGCATATTAAAGTGCTGTATTGGCACTATTTAAATGCCCTAGCCCATTAACGGGGTTGCTGGTGATGTTGTTTTCAACAACATCATTTGTTTTGGAATATTTGCTACAAGGTGAACGTTTTTCCATAATTTTTGGAGCAACTTCATTTTGCATTTGAATTTGAATTTGAATTTTCAGGGGCAATTTGAGTTGACTTGTTTAACCACTGTGATTTGCATTGTAAATGAAAATGACTTGGCATTATCATCAGTTGATCACAGTGATCAATACAAGGGGGTGTTACAAATTCTCCTCCTCTAAAAGAAATTCTCGTCCCGAGAATTTAGGAGGTAGAAGCAAAGAGGTCGGGGTATTCCGCCCGAAGATTTTCCTCGCGTTCCCAGGTGGCTTCATCTTCAGTATGATTTGACCACTGCACTTTCAGGAACTTGGTTGTCTTCTGGCGGGTCCGACGTTCAGTTTGATCGAGGATACGGATCGGATGCTCCTTATAAGACAGATCGTCTTGAAGCTCGAGCATCTCGTGATCCACAGCACGATGCGGGGACTCCTTGAAAGATCGGCGAAGTTGCGACACATGGAACACATCGTGGATATGCGAGAATTGCGGAGGCAATTGCAATTTGTAAGCCACGAATCCACGTCTAGCAACCACGGGAAAGGGGCCAATGTAGCGTGGAGCTAACTTGCCCTTGATACCGAAACGGTGCGTGCCCTTCATAGGGGTGACTCGAAGATAAACTTGATCACCGGGATGATAAGTCAGACCCCATCGCTTGCGATCATAATTACTCTTCTGGCGGTCCTGAGCCGCCTTGAGATTCTCACGTACGATACGGACTTGCTCTTCGGCGTGTTGAATAATGTCCGGACCAATAACTTGTCGTTCCCCAGTTTCTGACCAGTTCAGAGGGGTTCGACACTTACGTCCGTACAGAACTTCAAAGGGAGCCATCTTCAAGCTTGCTTGATAGCTGTTGTTATACGAGAACTCGGCATATGGAAGGGATTCTTCCCATTTCTTACCGAAGGATATAACACAAGCTCGCAGCATATCTTCAAGCACTTGATTGACTCGTTCAACTTGACCTTGGGACTGGGGGTGATAAGCTGAACTCCAGTGGATATGAGTTCCCAAAGCTTCTTGAAAACTTTCCCAGAACTTGGAAGTGAACAGGGAGCCACGGTCCGAACTGATCTCCTTCGGGATTCCGTGGAGGGATACAATTCGGGAGATATACAGTTCTGCTAACTGGCTAGCAGTGATAGTCTCCTTGACTGGCAAGAAGTGTGCAACCTTCGAGAGTTGGTCGATGACGACAAGAATGGCATCGTTACCCTTCTGGGACTTAGGAAATCCAGTAATGAAATCCATCTGCACCTTATCCCACTTCCACAGCGGAATAGGAAGAGGTTGTAGAAGTCCAGCAGGCTTCTGATGCTCTGCCTTCACGCGACGACAGACATCGCATTCAGCAACATGACGAGCAATATCTCGCTTCATATTAGGCCACCAGTACCTTTGGCGGAGATCACGATACATCTTAGTACTACCAGGATGAATAGACAGCGGTGTATCATGTGCCTCCTTCATGACCTTGTCAGTCATTAGGTCGAAACAAGTTACCACAATGCGGCCTCGGAAATACAAGGTTCCATCTTCGGATATTGAGAAATCCCTGTATTTCGGAAGATGCAGTTCCTGTTTTATAACATCAACGAAAGCATCTTTGGTTTGCGACACCTTGACAGCCTTCTCAAGATCCGGCTGTATCACAAGGTCATTAAGCGAACCATGTGGAACGATATGCAGATTCAGCTTGCGTAACTCCTCATAAAGACGAGGCTGAGCTCGCTTAACCTTGAGGTTGGTGCTGTATGACTTGCGACTCAAGGCATCGGCCATCACATTAGCCTTGCCAGGGGTATAAGAAATACCGCAGTCGTATTCAGAAATAGTTTCCAACCATCGCTGTTGGCGGAGATTAAGATCCGGCTGAGTGAATAAATACTTCAAACTTTGATGATCAGTATAAATCTCACACCGGTTACCAAGAAGGTAGTGTCGCCATAACTTCAATGCAAAAATCACTGCAGCAAGTTCAAGATCATGCACTGGATAATTCTCTTCATGCGGACGCAGTTGACGCGATGCATAAGCAACTACTCTTCGTTCTTGCATTAGGACACAGCCTAAGCCTTGACGAGAGGCGTCGCAATATATCACAAAGTCCTTGCGAGAATCTGGAGGAGCAAGCACGGGAGCAGAAACGAGCTTGTCCTTAAGAGCTTGAAAGCTTTCCTGGCATTTATCTGTCCACTCAAACTTAACGCCTTTGTGAAGCAGATTAGTCAGGGGCTTGGCAATCTTGGAAAAGTTCTCGACGAAGCGTCGACTATAGCTTGCAAGGCCGAGAAAACTTCTCACTTGCTTGACATTCTTCGGAGGAGTCCAGTCAAGAATAGCCTGAACCCGTTCCGGATTAACGGCAATGCCATCCTTGGAAATCACATGTCCAAGGTAGGTCACTTCAGAAAGCCAAAACTCGCATTTGGAAAACTTAGCATAAAGCTGATGCTCTCGCAGCTTCTCCAGAACAAGGCGAAGATGTTCGGCGTGTTCTTCCTTATTCTTTGAGAATACCAGAATATCATCCAGATATACCACGACAAACTTGTCGAGGTAATCCATGAATATATAATTCATCAGACGGGAGAAGGTAGCTGGAGCATTAGTCAGTCCAAAAGACATGACGGTGTACTCATAAGAGCCATAGCGAGTAACAAATGCAGTCTTTGGAATATCCTCTTCACGAACACGGATCTGGTGATAACCCAACCTCAAGTCGAGTTTAGAAAACACCGATGATCCAGCCAGTTGATCATATAAGTCGTTGATCCGAGGAAGTGGATATTTGTTCTGGATGGTTGCCTGGTTGATAGGTCGGTAATCTTGTACCAGCCTATTCGTACCATCTTTCTTCTTGACGAAAAGAGACGGTGCTCCCCAGGCAGAGGAACTAGGACGGATGAAACCCTTCTTGAGTGATTTGTCGATTTCCTCCTTAAGCTCTAGGAGCTCATGCGGTGGCATCTTATAAGGACGCTTCGCAATAGGAGTAGTACCCGGCTTCAAGTCAATAACAAATTCGACGGCTCGAGCAGGGGGTATTCCTGGAAGTTCTTCTGGGAAGACATCCGGGAATTCACGTACAACTGGTATGCTTTCGAGCCCTTCAAGTGGGGAAGCATTCAATGCATTTAAAGCATAGATTTGAGCCTCGGCATTATGGGATACACGAGCGCGGCAATTCACGAGTTGATTCGAGGGGTGCCGAAGACGTACAGTCTTGGTGGCACAATCGATTAGGGCCTCGTGAGCCTCCAACCAATCCATTCCTAGGATAAGGTCGATGCCGCAGGATTTCAGGATAATGGGGTGTGCCTGAAACTTCCTTTCTTCTATCTCCACTACCACTTCCGGACAGAATAAGGTAGATCTGCACCGACCCGCGGAGGTTTGTACGGATACCGTTTGATATAATTTATCTTGTTTAAAGCCATGTTTCAATGCAAATGGTTCGGATATGAAAGAATCAGATGCACCAGTATCAAACAAGACATTAGCAAATACTGAGTTGACAAGAAGTGTACCCATCACGGTGGCTGGCTGCTCTGGGTCTTCACTCAGATTGACGTGGTGAAGCTGACCACCACGAGCATTCGAAGGCCTGATATTATTGTTGCGCTGCGGAGGAATTCCACGTCCACTGCCACGGCCAGCAGATGGAAGAGCCAGCTGACCCTGAGTCTGTGGACAGTCTCTGGCACGGTGACCCGGACGGCCACACTTGAAGCAGAGTCCACTCTCTGGACGAATCGCAGGTGCTCGAGGTGCTGGGACAGCAGGCCTGTACTGCATTGGCGGTGGAGGAGGCAGACGAGGTGCAGCATAAGAAGGCCTGTACACTGGAGCGTTTGGACGATACATGCTCTGAGGAATCCATATGCGGCGCTTCTGAGAAGACGAGCCCGAAGATGAGCCCGACTCGCGAGAGCGCTTAAGAGCATCCTTGTGTAGCTTGAGTCCAGTCTCAACCTGAATGGCCTTGTTCACTAGAGTGGCGAAGTCCGGAAAGTCCAGTGCCACTAGAGCAAGCAGAATATCATGATGAAGTCCGCGCCTGAACTTCTCTTGGCGTCTAGCGTCAGTAGCGATATCCTCCTCAGCATAGCGGGACAGCTCAAGGAACTCCCGCTGATAGGCATCAACTGACTTGTTGCCCTGAATCAGGTTACGGAACTCCGTACGCTTGCGGTCGATAACACCCTCAGGGATGTACCGAGCGCGAAAAGCAGTCTTGAAGTCTGCCCAGGTGACGACAGTTCCAGCAGGCACTGTGTTCCGGTGCGTGTCCCACCACTGGGCCGCCGGACCTTTCAGAAAATATGTCGCAAACTTGACATAGTTGTCAGGGGACACGGCGGCAGAATCCAGCTCAAAGAAGATGTCACGCAGCCAATCATCGGCATCCAAGGGGTTGGCGGCACTGCGAAATACCGTTGGATTGAGCCGCAGAAATTCTTGCAGAGTGATGGCGGCTGGCTGATGCTGAGCATTGGCGTTGGCCTGAGGCATCTGGTTGAGCATACCCTGCAGCACCTGACGCTGCATGTCAAGGGTCTGCATTACGGCAGCCATATATTCTGGCGGCGGAGGCGGAGGCGGAGGTGGAGGTGGATCACCGTTACCAGCCATCCTGATAATTTCAACAGGGGTGGTTTAGCGACAAGAATACACGTTGCATGAATTCAACAATGTAGTAAATATGCACGACATAAGGGAAGTGCGATAGATACAACATCATACACATCATGACATACAGGTTCGTACATAGCGCCGGTTACAAACGGACAGCACAACGGTGCAAAATCAAAAGCTAGACATAGTAGGCGGCGCGCAGACCGCGGTAAGGAAATACACAACGAGACATAGCAAAGGCTACATCAACGTCGGAGAAGGGAACTGAAACGGGGTAGCTGCAAGTGCGGACGGCGGATCTCGATCGCAGAAGGTTCCTGAGCTCCATGTGCACTCTGATGCAGAACCCGGTATCGGTCGGGAATCAGAGGTCCACGAACTGGCGTGTGACCTCCAACCGCAGGCAACTCGACACCTGGAGGTGTGTTGATCCTGCGCGGGCAAAGGATAGACTGAGGAAGTGTCCCTGCTTGGACAGCCGGTACCAACTGTGTCAACGTCTGGTAGAGAACTGTCCGAGTGATGGACAACTCAACCGCCAGGGCCCGAGCAGTTCGATCCAGCGCCTGAGTGTGCTGAATCAGAACCTGCGGGTCATAACGTCGACTCTCGTACGGGGCGCAGACAGCTGAGTAGTATCCAGTCTCATCTCCAGCAGGTGCATACGGTATGTACCGAAACTCAGAAGCATCCAAGCTATCACTGTGCTCTCCTCGGAGGCGGGTGACAGCAGCGTAGGCAGCATCATGGACTGCCATTGCAACCATCACGCCACTACCGCGAAAGCGGTACAGCTCAGTGTCTGAGTCATCCTGCCGGTCGTAGATACGAACAACAGCATAATACTGCTCCTGGTTGAACTCGCGATACTCCTCGTAGACCATGTACTCGGGGTACCAGCGGTAGCCCAGTCTGGTCATAAGAGCGACTAGAATGGCCGGAAACCCAGGGGCATCTCGAGCCCAGGTGCGAAGCACAAGCTGAGTCTCCGGGCGAGGTGGAAACAGAGGATTCATCTGAAAGAAGAAGAATCAGACTTGTCAAGTTCCGATGATAATTAAACAGAACTTGATAGGAAAGGTTAAACAAACAAATGGAAAGGAATGATTATCAATTTAATCAGATCAATGACAAGAAATCGCACTGATATCCAGCTCTCCGGGTAGATGTGAAAACGAGAACCTAATGGAGTTAGTAAAACTTAACCCGAATAGACGAGAGATAAGAGTCCTAGAGTATAGACGAGGAATAAAAGAAGCTACACCACCCAATTGGCGACGTGGGGCCATAACCCACACAGCCAAGTTAGTAAAACATTTTTGGACCTCTAGACTCGACTTCGGCCAAGGAGTTGGAAAGGGGGTTCCTACAGGCAGTCGGCTCTGATACCAACCTGTGACGACCCCGGCTTAATCGTGCACTAATCATACACGTAAATGCACACGATCAAGCCTAAGGACTCACGTGAAGGAAATCACAGCACAACTCTAAAACATAAATAAATACATACAAGTCATATATTACAAGCCAGGGCCTCGAGGGCTCGAATACATAACATGATGTCTCACACATAGTCAGCGGAAGCGTTAGGTATCTGGGTACAGATACAGATCACAAGTACAGATAGGCCTTTTACAAAGGCGGGGCAAAATAAAAGCTACGATCGAAAAGGCGCAGGCCTCCTGCCTGGGACCTCCGATCCTACTCCTGGTCGTCGTCCGCCGGCTCCTCGTAGTAGTACTCGTCGGCCGGGTAGTAGTAGTAGCCAGCCTCGGGCTGGTAGTAGTAGTCGTCCACTGGGGCTGTGGGCACCATGGCTCCGTCGTCTGGTTTATCATGCGGGTAGGACAAAAGAGGAAGCAAAGCAACCGTGAGTACTCATCCAAAGTACTCAGCAAGACTTACATCAGATCTATACTAGCAATGCATTATTTTCAAAGGAGGCTTTATGTGGGTGGACTCGACTGCAGAAAGCCAGAGAAGAGAGGGGAAAAAGCCTAGTCCTGACGAAGACTAGCATCTTCAGGGTCTTGCAGCAATTAGAAGGGGGGTAGAATAGTTTATCATAATAATATATAGTGTTTGCAGCAACATCAACCTCATATCTCAAGTCACCAGTTCTAGTTGTACCGAAGTGGATACAACTCCGAGTGTCCGTTACCGTAGGACAGGCTATCGATAGATTGTTCTTCCCTGCAGGGGTGCACCAAGTTACCCACCACGCTCGCTTAACTCCGGCCGGACACACCATCAGGTCGTGCCCGCCCTCGGCTAAACAATACGACGCAACCCGACCGGATACCGCCAGAGAGGATCGAGCACGTCGGACTAAACCTATGCCCCCGGGGGTCGGGGCCATCGCCCCGGACGCTCCGTACGTTGCGAGGACGTTCGGTAGCAGACCTAGCAACCCCTTATACAAGCGCAGTTGCATCCTAAGTCCAATCCGAACGGGCCGCTCAATCGCTGACGTCGTGACGACTCCGGCTGATGTATACGACGCAGAGCACCCACTCACACCCACGTGGTGGTTAGTGCTATCGGACCCGGAGGCCCCTCGGATCAAATATCCAAATCGCTTAGTGATTTGGGAGCGCGCGGTAACGAGCAGAGCAGTAGCAGTAGCAGCAATTCTAATGCAAGAATAAGAGAGAATAGATATAGGCGATATCGGAAATGCTCAAGGGGG
>LR738713.1:547002848-547016359 GCA_902687465.1 Secale cereale
TACGTGCTAGCTTGATCTAGAAGCGTGGGGGTGATCTACGCGTCGTGTGGAGGCTACTGGACAAGCGTCCGTGCTCAAAGGGTCACCGGAACCTCGCCGGCGACGAGGTCCGCGGCGCTGAGCTCGGGCACGAACGGCGCGATTGCTACGGTCACTCAACGACGAGGAGAAGAGGCCGAGGGGGAGGGAGAGGCTCACAGTGGGGTGTTGCCGTTCAACGCCTGCTCGAGGCAGGTGCGGGGTGGCCGGAATCCGTCGGAGCTCGCCGGAGACAGAGAGGAAAGGGGGCGGCGTCGTGCAGCAGCTCCCGAGCCTCCCAGCTTCGGTTCGTGGCCGGAGGCGACGTAGCCGAGGCCCGCGCACACGCCTGACAAGATGGCGAGGCCCACCGGGGACGGAGACGACGGCGACGGCGGTCGAGCAGCTGCGGCGGCGCTCGAGGCGCGCGGATCTGAGGGGGAGAGGAGGGGAGAGAGCGAGCGAGGCGAGGGGGAATGGACGAGGACGCCAGGGGGGATGGCTCGGGCGCGGCCTTATCCCCTCGGCTCACCTGCTCCGCAGCGGTGGCGAGCTGCGAGCGGCGGTGGCGCGCGCGGCCATGGCGGTGGTGACACGGGGAAGGGGGCAGGTGGTGGTGGGCTGGGCCTGTGCGGCCCAGCAGCAGGTAAGTGGCCCTTCTGGCCTTTTCCTTTGTTTAAATTTTACTGTTTTCTTTTATTTCAACAGCAAAGGGAAAAGTAAAAAGGTAGGGCCATCAAATGGTGTTGCAAAATTTGTGAGTTGGCCCAAAAATAAGGTTGCAATATTACCCATCACCAAAAATTGGTTTGAGCATCTTTGGATCATTTTTGAAATTTCCAAAAATGAAAAGGCATATTAAAGTGCTGTATTGGCACTATTTAAATGCCCTAGCCCATTAACGGGGTTGCTGGTGATGTTGTTTTCAACAACATCATTTGTTTTGGAATATTTGCTACAAGGTGAACGTTTTTCCATAATTTTTGGAGCAACTTCATTTTGCATTTGAATTTGAATTTGAATTTTCAGGGGCAATTTGAGTTGACTTGTTTAACCACTGTGATTTGCATTGTAAATGAAAATGACTTGGCATTATCATCAGTTGATCACAGTGATCATTACAAGGGGGTGTTACAGCCCAGCCGCCCAAAAGACTCACGCGTTACAAGAAAATTACAATTTTTTGATGATGTATATGTTTAATATATACAAAATCATTTTTATCATATTTGAGGTTTTATGTTCATATCTTTAACGAGCTTAACAAGCTAAACGAGCCAGATCGCGAGTTAAACGAGTCGAGCCAATCTTGGGTTTGAGCTCGTTATAGTAACGAGTCGAGTCGAGCTAGCTCGTTAACGTAACAAGCTCTAGCGAGTCGAGCCGAGTTGGCTCGACTCGGCTCTAATTCCAGCCCTAATCTAGAGTATTAAGTTCATACGGACGGAGTAATGCTTTAAGCAAGATGACATGATGTAGAGGGATAAACTCAAGCAATATGATATAAACCCCATCTTTTAATCCTCGATGGCAACAATACAATACGTGCCTTGCTGCCCCTGTTGTCACTGGTAAAGGACACCGCAAGATTGAACCCAAAGCCAAGCACTTCTCCCATTGCAAGAACTATAGATCTAGTAGGCCAAACCAAACCGATAATTCGAAGAGACTTGCAAGGATATTATAATCATACATAAAAGAATTCAGAAAAGAACCAAATATTTTTCATAGATAATCTTGATCATAAACCCACAATTCATCGGATCTCGACAAACACACCGCAAAAAGATTACATCGAATAGATCTCCTCAAAGACCAAGGAGAACTTGGTATTGAGATCCAAAAAGAGAGAAGAAGCCATCTAGGTACTAACTACGGACCCGAAGGTTTGTGGTAAACTACTCACAACTCATGGTGAGGTAATGGTGTCGATGTAGAAGCACTCCGTGGAAGATCCCCCCTCCGGCGGAGCTCCGGAACAGGCCCCAAGATGGGATCTCACGGGAACAGAAGGTTGCCGCGGTGGAATTAGGGTTTTCTCTGTTGCCTCGATGTTTTCAGTGTATATGGGTATAAATAGGAGGAAGGAGGGCAGCGGGGGAGCCAGAGGGGGCCCACTAGGGTGGGGGGCGCGCCCTGGACCCTCCTGGCCGCCTCCTTCATTCCCTCGCGTGTACTCCAAGTCTTCTGTGTTGATATTGTTCCAAAGATAACTCTCGCGAAGGTTTCATTCCGTTTGGACTCCGTTTTATATTCCTTTTCTGCGAAACCCTGAAATAGGCAAATAAACAGGAATCTGCACTGGGCCTTTGGGTTAATAGGTTAGTCCCAAAAATAATATAAAATTGTATGATAAAGCCCATTAAACATCCAAAACATTATATATAATAGCATGGAACAATAAAAAATTATAGATACGTTGGAGACGTATGAGTCACATGGCAATGTGAACTATAAAGTGTTAAATCACATGAGGATGTGAACTATTGGTGTTAAATCACATGGTGATGTGAACTAGATTATTGACTCTCTTGCAAGTGGGAGACTGAAGGAAATATGCCCTAGAGGCAATAATAAAGTTACTATTTATTTCCTTATATCATGATAAATGTTTATTATTCATACTAGAATTGTATTAACCGGAAACTTAGTACATGTGTGAATACATAGACAAAACATAGTGTCCCTAGTATGCCAATACTAGACTAGCTCATTGATAAAAAATGGTTATGTTTCCTAACCATAGACATGAGTTGTCATTTGATCAATGGGATCACATCATTAGGAGAATGATGTGATGGACAAGGCCCATCCGTTAGCTTAGCAACTTGATCGTTTAGTTTTACTGATATTGCTTTCTTCATGACTTATACATGTTCCTATGACTATGAGATTATGCAACTCCCGAATACCGGAGGAACATGTTGTGTGCTATCAAACGTCACAACATAACTGGGTGATTATAAAGATGCTCTATAGGTGTCTCCGAAGGTGTTTGTGGTGTTGGCATAGATCGAGAATAGGATTTGTTACTCCGAGTGTCGGAAAGGTATCTCTGGGCCCTCTCGGTAATGCACATTATAATAAGCCCTGCAAGCAAACGACTAATGAGTTAGTCACGAGATGATGTATTATGGAACGAGTAAAGAGACTTGCCGTTAAAGAAATTGAACTAGGTATGATGATACTGACGATCGAATCTCGGGCAAGTAACATACCGATGACAAAGGGAACACCGTATGTTGTTATGCGGTTTGATCGATAAAGATCTTCGTAGAATATGTAGGAGCCAATATGAGCATACAGGTTCCGCTATTGGTTATTGACCGGAGATGTATCTCGGTCATGTATACATAGTTCTCGAACCCGTAGGGTCCGCACGCTTAACATTCGATGACGATTTATATTATGACTTATGTGATTTGACGACCGACGTTTGTTCGGAGTCCCGGATGAGATCACAGACATGACGATCAGTCTTAAAATGGTCGAGACGTAAAGATCAATATATTGGAAGGCTATATTAGCACATCGGAAAGGTTCTGAGTGATTCGGGTATTTTTCGGAGTACCAGAGAGTTACGGGAATTCGTATTGGGCCTTAATGGGCCTTACGGGAAAGGAGAGAAAGGCCTCAAGGGTGGCCACGCCCCTTCCCCATGGACTGGTCCGAATTGGACTAGGGAAAGGGGGCGCCCCCTTCCTTCTTTCTCCTTCTCCCTTCCCCTTTTCCTATTCCATGTGGGAGGTGGAATCCTACTAGGACTAGGGAGTCCTAGTAGGACTCCACATTTTGGGCGCGCCCTATGAGGGCCGGCCTCCTCCTCCCTCCATCCTTTATATACGTGGCCAGGGGGCACCCCATGAACACACAAGTTGATCATTGATCTCTTAGCCGTGTGCGGTGCCCCCTCCACCATAATCCACCTCGGTCATATCATAGCGGTGCTTAGGAAAAGCCCTGCATCGGTAACTTCATCATCACCGTCATCACGCCGTCGTGCTGACGGAACTCTCCCTCGAAGCTCTACTGGATCGTGAGTTCGAGGGACGTCACCGAGCTGAACATGTGCAGATCGTGAAGGTGATGTACGTTCGGTACTAGGATCGGTCGATGATGAAGACGTACGACTACATCAACCGCGTTGTCATAACGGTTCCGCTTATGGTCTACGAGGGTACGTGGACGACAGTCTCCCCTCTCATTTCTATGCATCACCATGATCTTGCGTGTGCGTAGGATTTTTTTGAAATACTACGTTCCCCAACAGTTGACACCAGATCTCAACGCCGAACACACATGAAGAGAAACCCTAACCACGTCGTCCCAAGGAGATGACAATAGTCTTCATAAAGCAAACCCAAACATAATAAAAATTATATCAATGTTTCTAGACAACCGAACAACAAATACTAATGCCACAATGAGCTGCAGATGTGACGATGTCATTCCTCCCATGCCGAAGCTGGCCTAGCTTTGTCAATAACAGTCGGAAAGTCTCTGCCCATGTGCCCCTGTGGACTAGCGCCCTGTAGACACAATTGTCGTTGTTGAGCCCTTGAATCGATCAAGTGCGGTTGACACCAGATCTCACCGCCGAACACAGATGAAGAGAAACACTAACCTCGTTGTCCCAAGGAGAAGACAATAATCTTCATTGCAAGTTCGTCAACTTCGTCCCGAGGGATAGATCCGAGGAGGATCGAAGCCCAGAAGATGAACTCGAAGATGAATCACCACCACTACAAAGGCTAAAAAGTCTAACCTAAACTACTAGCCAAAGTCGAGGCACCGGTGTTCCTCTCCCTGCCACCAGCCGGCAGAGTAGCAGGCAGAGGGGAGGTGAATTCACGTTTGGTTACGGAAGATACATAGTAGTTTCTTGAAATTAATGTGGAGTCCCGTGGAATTTGCAAAGTTGACAAGAATTTTCAGAGAGTTATCACGGTTTGTGGTGGTTTGCTACTTCTCGAGCTTGCGTTGTATTCCCTCGAAGAGAAAAGGGTGATGCAGCATAGTAGCGTAAGTATTTCCCTCAGTTTCCGAGAACCAAGGTATCAATCAAGTAGGAGACCACGCGCGAGTCCCTCGCAACTGCACAAACAAATAAGAACTTCACAGCCAACGCGATAAGGGGTTGTCAATCCCTTCACGGTCACTTACGAAAGTGAGATGTGATAGATAGGATAGGATAATATTTTTGGTATTTTTGGTATAAGAACAGAAAGTAAAGAAAGAAAATAAGCAACGGCAACAGATATTGAAGGTAAAGTAATATGATAAAGATAGACCCGGGGCCATAGGTTTCACTAGTGGCTTCTCTCACGATAACAAAATTCTATGGTGGGTGAACAAATTACTGTCGAGCAATTGATAGAAAAGCGCATAGTTATGAGAATATCTAGGCATGATCATTATATATAGGCATCATGTCCGTAAAAAGTAGACCGAAACGATTCTGCATCTACTACTATTACTCCACATATCGACCGCTATCCAGCATGCATCTAGGGTATTAAGTTCATAAGAACAGAGTAACGCCTTAAGCAAGAAGACATGATGTAGAGGGATAAACTCAAGCAATATGATATAAACCCCATCTTTTTATCCTCGATGTCAACAATACAATACGTGCCTTGGTGCCCCTACTGTCACTGGGAAAGGACACCGCAAGATTGAACCCAAAGCCAAGCACTTCTCCCATTGCAAGAACTAAAGATCTAGTGGGCCAAACCAAACCAATAATTCGAAGAGACTTGCAGGGATATTATAATCATACATAAAAGATTTCATAAAAGAATCAAATATTGTTCATAGATAATCTAGATCATAAACCCACAATTCATCGGATCTCGACAAACACATCACAAAAAGATTACATCGAACAGATCTCCTCGAAGATCGAGGAGAACTTTGTATTGAGATCCAAAAAGAGAGAAGAAGCCATCTAGCTAATAACTATGGACCCGAAGGTCTGTGGTAAACTATTCACAACTCATTGGTGAGGCTATGGTGTTTATGTAGATGCACTCCGTGAGCGATCCCCCCTCCGGCGGAGCTCCAGAACAGTCCCCAAAATGGGATCTCACGGGAACAGAAGGTTGCGGCGGTGGAATTAGGGTTTTCTCTGTTGCCTCGATGTTTTCAGGGTACGTGGATATATATAGGAGGAAGGAGAGCACCAGGGGAGCCAGAGGGGGCCCACGAGGATGGGGGCGCGCCCTGCCCCCTCGTGGCCGCCTCTCTCATTCCCTCGCGTGTACTCCAAGTCTTCTGTGTAGATACTGTTCCAAAAATAACTCTCCCGAAGGTTTCATTTCGTTTGGACTCCGTTTGATATTCCTTTTCCGCGAAACACTGAAATAGGCAAAAAACAACAATTTGCACTCGGCCTTGGGTTAGTAGGTTAGTCCCAAAAATAATATAAAAGTGTATAATAAAGGCAATTAAACATCCAAAACAGAATATATAATAGCATGGAAAAATAAAAAATTATAGATACGTTGGAGACGTATCAAGCATCCCCAAGCTTAATTCCTGCTCGTCCTTCAGTAGGTAAATGATAAAAACAGAATTTTTGATCTGGAATGCTAACCAACATAATTCTTCAATGTAATTCATTTTATTGTGGCTTGAATGTTCAGATCCGAAAGATTCATGACAAAAGTCTATATCGACATAAGAATAATAATACTTCAAGCATACTAACAAAGCAATCATGTTTTCTAAAAATGACATGGCCAAAGAAAGTTCATCCCTACAAAATCATATAGTTAGGCTATGCTCCATCTTTGTCACACAAAATATTCCAATCATGCACAATCCCGGTTTCAGCCAAGCACTTGTTTCATACTTTATTTTTTTTTCAAACCTTTTCAACTTTCACGCAATACATGAGCGTGAGCCATGGACATAACACTATGTGGAATAGAGTGGTGGTTATGGAGAAGACAAAAGAGGAAGATGGTCTCACATCAACTAGGTGTATCAATGGGCTATGGAGATGCCCACCAATAAATATCAATGTGAGTGAGTAGGGATTGCCATGCAACGGATGCACTAGAGCTAAAAATGTATGAAAGATCAACAAAAGAAACCAAGTGGGTGTGCATCCAACTTGCTTGCTCACGAAGACCTAGGGCATTTGAGGAAGCCCATTGTTGGAATATACAAGCCAAGTTCTATAATGAAAATTCCCACTAGTATATGAAAGTGACAAAACAAGAGACTCTCTATCATGAAGATCATGGTGCTACTTTGAAGCACAAGTGTGGAAAAAGATAGTAGCATTGACCCTTTTTTTTCTTTTTCTTTTCTTTTTTTGGGCTTTTTTTTCTTTTTGGCCTTTCCTTCTTTTTTTCTTTGGGACAATGCTCTAATAATGATGATCATCACACTTATATTGATTTACAACTTGATATTACAACTCCATACTAGAACAAAGTATGACTCTATATGAATGCCTCCGGCAGTGTACCGGGATGTGCAATGGATCAAGAGTGACATGTATGAAATTATGCATGGTGGCCTAGCCACGAATACGATGTCAACTACATGATCATGCATGGCAATATGACAATGATGAAGTGTGTCATAGCAAACGGAATGGTGGAAAGTTGCATGGCAATATATCTCGGAATGGCTATGGAAATGCCATGATAGGTAGGTATGGTGGCTGTTTTGAGGAAGTTATATGGTGGGTGTATGGTACCGGCGAGAGTTGCGCGGTACATGAGAGGCTAGCAATGGTGGAAGGGTGAGAGTGCGTATAATCCATGGACTCAACATTAGTCATAAAAACTCACATACTTATTGCAAAAATCTATAAGTCATCAAAACAAAGTACTACACGCATGCTCCTAGGGGAAGGGTTTGGTAGGATTTAACCATCGTGTGATCCCGACCTCCACACAAAGGATTACACTCAATGAAATACTTCATGCTTCAAATTTGTCACACAACGGTTACCATACGTGCATGCTACGGGACTTGCAAACGTTAACAAAAGTATTTCTCAAATTCATAACTACTCTACTAGCATGACTCTAATATCACCATCCTCATATCTCAAAACAGTCATCAAGTATCAAACTTCTCATAATATTCAATGCATTTTATATAAAAGTTTTTACTATACCCATCTTGGATGCCTATCATATTAGGACTAGTTTTATAACCAAAGCACACTACCATGCTGTTCTAAAAGACTCTCAAAAGGACAAAAGTGAAGGATGGGAGATCAATAATTTCTACAAAATAAAACCACCACCATGCTCTAAAAGATATAAGTGAAGCACTAGAGCAAAACTATCTAGGTCAAAAGATATAATTGAAGCACATAGAGTATTCTAATAAATTCTAAACCATATTTATCTCTCTCAAAAGGTGTGTCTAGAAAGGATGATTGTGGCAAACTAAAAAGCAAAGACTCAAATCATACATGACGCTCCAAGCAAAACACATATCATGTGGTGAATAAAAATATAGTCTCGAGCTAAGTTACTTATAGATGAAGACGAAAGAGGGGATGCCTTCCCGGGGCATCCCCAAGCTTAGGCTTTTGGTTGTCCTTGAATTTTACCGTGGGGTTCCTTGGGCATCCCCAAGCTTAGGCTCTTGCCACTCTTTGTTCCATAGTCCATCAAAGCCATACTCAAAACTTGAAAACTTCACAACACAAAACTTAGCCAAAAATCTCGTGAGCTCCGTTAGTATAAGAAAACAAACCACAACTCAAAGGTACTGTAATGAACTCATTCTTTGTTTATATTGGTGTTAAACCTAATGTATTCCAACTTCTCTATGATTCATACCCCCCAATAATACTCATAGATTCATCAAAATAAGCAAACAACACATGAAAAATAGAATCTGTCAAAAACAGAACAGTCTGTAGTAATTTGTAACTTTAGAATACTTTTGTAACTAAAAATAATTGAAATAAATTGGTAAACGTGAGGAATTTGTCTATTAATCATCTGCAAAAAGAATCAACTAAAAAGCACTCTCGAGTAAAAAATTACAGCCAATCTCGTGAGCACTAAAGTTTCTGTTTTTTACAGCATGATCACATAAACTTCACACTAGTCTTCCCGAAGGTTCTACTTGGCACAAACATTAATTAAAACACAAAACCACATCTAAACAGAAGCTAGATGCAATATTTATTCCTAAACAAAAGCAAAAACAAAGAAAAGAAAATTGGGTTGCCTCCCAACAAGCGCTGTCGTTTAACGCCCCTAGCTAGGCACGATACAAGAATAGATCTAGGTATTGCCATATTGGTAGGCAATCCATAAGTGGCTCTCATAATAGATTCATAAGGTTATTTGATTTTCTTTCTAGGAAAGTGTTCCATGCCTTTCCTTAACGGAAATTGGAATCTAATATTTCCTTCCTTCATATCAATAATTGCACCAATCGTTCTAAGGAAAGGTCTACCAAGAATAATAGGACATGAAGGATTGCAATCTATATCAAGAACGATGAAATCCACGGGCACATAATTCCTATTGGCAACAAGAACACCATTAATCCTTCCCATATGTTTCTTAATGGTAGAATCTGCAAGATTCAAATTTAAAGAACAATTGTCAAGTTCATGGAAACCTAACATATCACACAAAGCTTTTGGAATTGTAGAAACACTTGCACCCAAATCACACAAAACAAAGCATTCATGATCTTTAATTTTAGTTTTATTAGTAGGTTCCCACTCATCATAAAGCTTTCTAGGGATAAAAACTTCTAATTCAAGTTTTTCTTCATAAGATTGCATTAAAGCATCAACTATGTGTTTGGTGAAAGCATTATTTTGACTATAAGCATGTGGGGAATTTAGCACGGATTGCAACAAGGAAATACAATCTATTAAAAAGCAATTATCATAATTGAATCCCTTGAAATCCAAGATAGTGGGTTCATTTCTATGCAAAGTTTTGATCTCTTCAATCCCACTTTAAACAATTTTAGCATCAAGATCTAAAAATTCTGAATCATTGGGACGCCTTTTAACTAAAGTAGACTCATCTCCAGTCCCATCTTTATCAAGATTCATACTAGAAAACAAGGATCTAATAGGAGACACATCAATAACTTTCAGATCTTCATCTTTATTTTCATGATAATTAGAAGAACACGCTTTCATAAAGCAATGTTTTTTAGCACACATCCTAGCAGTTCTTTCTTTGCACTCATCAATGGAAATTCTCATGGCTTTGAGAGACTCATTGATATCATGCTTAGGTGGAATAGATCTATGTTTAAAAGAATCAACATCAAGAGTAATTCTATCCATGTTTCTAGCCAACTCATCAATCTTAAGCAATTTTTCTTCAAGCAAAGCATTGAAATTCTTTTGCGAATTCATAAACTCTTTAACACTAGATTAAAAATCAGATGGCATCTTACTAAAATTTCCATAAGAGTTATTGTAGGAATTACCATAATTGTTAGAACAATTACTAGGAAAAGGCCTAGGATTAAAGTTTCCTCTATAAGCATTGTTACCAAAATTATTCTTACCAACAAAATCCACATCCAAAGATTCATTATTATTTTTAATCAACGTGGATAAAGGCATATCATTAGGATCAGAAGAAGCACTCTTAGCAGCAAATAATTTCATAAGTTCATCCATCTTTCCACTCAAAACACTAATTTCTTCAATATCATTTACTTTTTTACTAGTAGATCTTTCGGTGTGCCATTGAGAGTAGTTAACCATAATATTATCTAGGAGTTTGGTAGCTTCTCCTAAAGTGATTTCCATGAAAGGGCCCCCCGCGGCAGGATTTAAAAGATTTCTAGAAGCAAAATTCAAGCGAGCATAAAAGTTTTGTATGATCATCCATACGTTCAAAACATGTGTAGGGCAATTACGTATCATTAATTTCATTCTCTCCCAAGCTTGTGCAACATGCTCATGATCTAGTTGCTTAAAATTCATAATATCGTTTCTAAGAGAGATAATCTTAGCGGGAGGAAAATACTTAGAGATAAAGGCATCTTTGCACTTATTCCACGAATCAATACTATTTCTAGACAAAGCGGAAAACCAGGTTTTAGCACGATCTCTAAGTGAAAACGGAAATAGCTTCAATTTAACAATATCATTATCCGTATCTCTCTTCTTTTGCATATCGCACAAATCAACAAAGTTGTTTAGATGGGTAGCGGCATCTTCACTAGGAAGGCCAGAAAATTGATCTTTCATGACAAGATTCAACAAAGAAGCATTGATCTCACAAGATTCGGCATCGGTAATAGGAGCAATCGGAGTGCTGATAAAATCATTATTGTTGGTATTGGAAAAGTTACACAATTTGGTATCATCTTGAGCCATAGTGACAAGCAAGCAATCCAACACACAAGCAAACAAGAGGCAAGCGAACGGTAAACACACGGAAAAGAAGGGCGAATAAAATGGCAAGGGTGAAGTGGGGAAAGGAAAACGAGAGGCAAAAAATATAATGTGAAGGATAAGGGTTTGTGATAGGTACTTGGTATATGAATTTTGCGTAGATCTCCCCGGCAACCGCGCCAGAAATTCTTCTTGCTACTTCTCGAGCTTGCGTTGTATTCCCTCGAAGTGGAAAGGGTGATGCAGCACAGTAGCGTAAGTATTTCCCTCAGTTTTTGAGAACCAAGGTATCAATCCAGTGGGAGACCACGCGCGAGTCCCTCGCACCTGCACAAACAAATAAGAACTTCGCAGCCAACGCGATAAGGGGTTGCCAATCCCTTCACGGTCACTTACGAAAGTGAGATCTGATAGATAGGATAGGATAATATTTTTGGTATAAGAACAGAAAGTAAAAAAAGTATATAAGCAACGGCAACAGAAATTGAAGGTAAAGTGATATGATAAAGATAGACTCGGGGGGCATAGGTTTCACTAGTGGCTTCTCTCATGATAGCAGAATTCTACGGTGGGTGAACAAATTACTGTCGAGCAATTGATAGAAAAGCGCATAGTTATAAGAATATCTAGTCATGATCATTATATATATGCATCACGTCCGTAACAAGTAGACCGAAATGATTCTGCATCTACTACTATTACTCCACATATCGACCGCTATCCAGCATGCATCTAGAGTATTAAGTTCATAAGAACAGAGTAACGCCTTAAGCAAGATGACATGATGTAGAGGGATAACTCAAGTAATATGATATAAACCCCATCTTTTTATCCTCGATGACAACAATACAATACGTGCCTTGCTGCCCCTACTGTCACTGGGAAAGGACACCGCAAGATTGAACCCAAAGCCAAGCACTTCTCCCATTGCAAGAACTAAAGATCTAGTGGGCCAAACAAAACCAATAATTCGAAGAGACCTGCAAGGGTATTATAATCATACATAAAAGATTTCAGAAAAGAATCAAATATTGTTTATAGATAATCTTGATCATAAACCCACAATTCATCGGATCTCGACAAACACACCGCAAAAAGATTATAACGAATAGATCTCCTCGAAGATCGAGGAGAACTTTGTATTGAGATCCAAAAAGAGAGAAAAAGCCATCTAGCTAATAAATATGGACCCGAAGGTCTGTGGTAAACTACTCACAACTCATTGGTGAGGCTATGGTGTTGATGTAGAAGCACTTCGTGATCGATCCCCCTCCGGCGCAGCTCCGGAACAGGCGCCAAGATGGGATCTCACGGGAACAGAAGGTTGCGGCGGTTGAATTAGGGTTTTCTCTGTTGCCTCGATGTTTTCAGGGTACGTGGATATATATAGGAGGAAGGAGGGCACCGAGGGAGCCAGAGGGGGCCCACGTGGGTGGGGGGCGCGCCCTGCCCCCTCGTGGCCGCCTCTCTTGTTCCCTCGCGTGTACTCCAAGTCTTCTGTGTAGATACGGTTCCAAAAATAACTCTCCCGAAGGTTTCATTCCGTTTGGACTCCGTTTGATATTCCTTTTCTGCGAAACACTGAAATAGACAAAAAACAGCAATTTGCACTGGGCCTTCGGTTAGTAGGTTAGTCTCAAAAATAATATAAAAGTGTATAATAAAGCTCATTAAACATCCAAAACGAAATATATAATAGAATGGAACAATAATTAATTATAAATACATTGGAGACGTATCATGGTTCCCTAGCTAGGATTAGGGTGTCCTCAGCGAATTGCACCATGGGGCAGGAGGGTGAGTCATCTATTGGGTGAGCACGTAAGCAACTATGATGGAATCTGCTGTGGGTATGAAATTTCTTTAAATGTGCATTTCCAGTGTAACGTGACCCAGAGGAAGCAGGGTAATAATTTGCTCTGGAGAACCTCGTACCAAGCAATGAAAGCGCGCAAATGTAAGCATCTTATAACAGCAAAACCACTGCTGTAGCGGTAGAGTTGCGTTACGATGTCAGTCTCGTACTTGTTTTTCAGGAATACGCCTTGGGTGTATCTGGAAGGGATGGTGAATAGTACAAGGGGGCCTACTGGCGTGCACTAACATGCGTCAGTGGGAGAGCTTGGTGAGC
>LR738713.1:547016436-547116096 GCA_902687465.1 Secale cereale
GGGGGGGTGTTGCTCATTCCCAAAACCGGAGGTCAGGTTAATTACATGGATTATGCGCTCTAATCTTTTGGCATGACAATATTATTTTTCTGCAACAAATTGGACACCTTGTGACGACCCTCTTGTCAGATACATAGTACTCCCTCCGTTCCAAAATATAGTGCGCCCGCGCTTCCCAGGTTCAACTTTGACCATAAATTTAACCAACGAGACCGATTGCAGCGGGAAAAAATTACATAATTAAAAACTTCTTTTGAATAAGAATTCACTGGTATAACTTTTGCTTCCGCCGCAGTCGGTCTCGTTGGTTATATTTGTGGTCAAAGTTGAAGCACGGAAATAGAGGAAGCGCTACATTTTGGAACGGAGGGAGTAATTTGTTGAAATTAATGTGGACTCCAGTGGCATTGGCGAAGTCATCAAGAATTTTCAAGAGCTATCACGGTTTGTGGTGTTGCCCTAGCTAGGATTTGGGTGTCCTCAACGAATCATACCATGGGGCGTCAGCAACTATGATGGAATTTGCTGTTGGTACGATTTTTTCTTTAAATGTGCATTTTCAGTGTACTGTAACTCGAAGGAAGCAGAGTAATAATTTGCTCTGAAGAACCTCGTACCAAGCAATAAATAAAAGCACACAAACGTAAGCATTTTACTACAGCAGAACTACTGCTTCGGCAGTAGAATTGCCTAATGGTGTCAGTCCCGTACTTGTCACGACAATATTATTTGTCTGCAATAAATTGGACACCTTGTGTCATAGAAAAAGGAAGTTGAATGCCACACGCACGTACGTACAGGCAGAAGGAACTAGGCACCCCGTTCCCCTCTTGACCCGCTCCTGTGTTCAAAACGGCATTCCTGAAAAATTAATCTAAACCAAGTTGTGATTTGAGTTAGGATTAAGTACAAATCCTGCACTCAACCACTTACCTCGCCTTCCCTCTATTTAAGCACTCTCGGGCTCTCAGCCCATACCACCATTCTGCGGAGTCATTGCCACATCACGAGCAAAAGAAGAAACCCATACCACCACCCAGCTGATTGCTAGCTTCCGCGCACGTCTCCGACGATCGAGCCGGCCAAGCATCCATATATGGCGTCCGAGCAGCTGCTGCCCGCCGTGCCGAGGTGGAGGCCCAGCCCGCCGCGGGAGCAGAGGCGTCCTGGCCACGCCGCAGACGACGAGGGGCCGTCCGACACGGCCTCCGACGTCCTCGGCGGCTCGCTGCGCAGCACCGACGGCTTCCCTTTCGGCAGTGGGAGCTCGTTCCCGCCGCCGCCGTTCGCTCCGATGCCGGTGACCCTGCCGCGGTCGCGGACCTCCTCGTCGCTCGAGATCAGCGTGGAGAACGGCGCCGGCGCCGTGCCCGCCGTTGTTCGCGAGACGTCGTTGCGCCGGGTTGACCAGGGCGTCGTGCTCTCCTGGGAGGACCTGTGGGTGTCGGCGGCCGGCGGCAAGGCCGGCCGCGTCCCCATCCTGCGCGGTCTCAACGGCTATGCGCGCCCCGGCGAGGTGCTCGCCATCATGGGGCCCTCCGGCTGCGGCAAATCCACCCTTCTGGACGCTCTAGCAGGTTGGTAGTGGTACATGCTCGATATCGTATCCGGCTGGCTTTTGCTAGTCAGACAGCCAGCCTTCTCGTGATAAACTACTCGAAATATTTTGTTCGCCAGCTAGCGTAGTAGCGACTCGTACGATTAGTATCTACGATAGTATAATAATTTTTGTGGTGAGGAGATTGAAGAATTAATTCCGACGACCTTCCGTGGTACAAAATTACAGGAAGGCTAGGCTCTGGTGTCAGCCAGAAGGGAGACATCTTGATCAATGGCCGGAGGCAGAAGCTATCCTACGGAACATCGGTAAGCCAACCCTAGTCCATGCATGGATGAGCTATTTCAAGTCGGAGAATCTCATTTTCATTCTGGTTGATCGTGAACGAATCATATTTGCGTGTTGCAGGCGTACGTGACGCAGGACGACGTGCTGATGACGACGCTGACGGTGCGGGAGGCGGTGCGGTACTCGGCGTCGCTGCAGCTGCCGAGCGGCATGTCGGCGGCGGCGAAGCGGGAGCGGGCGGAGGAGACGCTGCGGGAGATGGGGCTGGAGGGCGCGGCGGACACGCGCATCGGCGGGTGGATGCACAAGGGAATCAGCGGCGGGCAGCGGCGCCGGGTCAGCATCTGCATGGAGATCCTCACCCGGCCGGCGCTGCTGTTCCTGGACGAGCCCACCAGCGGCCTCGACAGCGCCGCCTCCTTCCACGTCGTCAGCCGGATCGCCAGGCTCGCCCGCCGGGAGGGCATGACCGTCGTCGCCGCCGTGCACCAGCCCAGCACCGAGGTCTTCGGCCTCTTCCACGGGCTCTGCCTCCTCGCCTACGGCAAGACCGTCTTCTTCGGTCCAGCCGCCGAGACTAACCAGGTACGTCTGTACATACAGTACATACGTGGGTTCTATGCGTGCGTGCGTACGTAGGTGTATACGTGCGAATACGTGCACAGTGCTGTTGATTGTTGGCTGTTGCTGTCGCTATCGTATGGACGTGTTTGGACTTTGGACATGATCGCGACCCTAGTAAGCGTATCCACAGTTTCACACTGGACGGTTGTAAATGGCAATTAATACAAATTCTTTGATGTTAAGGATTGGATCTGTAGGTGAGATCGTATGATCAATTTATAAAACATATATACTGATTTGGTTAGCACATACCTATTGGGGTATATCTGTAAGTCCAAACTATTTCAGCCAATTTTTTTTATCTAAATCTAGAGAAATAAATAAATAATCTTCTGTAAGTAATACTATCACCTTTGGTTTCGGTACTTGGGTACACGATTCCTAGCTCCTTTAACTTAGTTGTCAACCTACAATATAATTGATCTAAACGATTTCAGAAAAATACATTATTAACTTTCAAAGAGATAACAATTGTCAAAGAAGTACCTACAGCGACAGTAATTATGCACTCCCTCCGTAAACAAATATAAGATTTTTTGAATATTTTGATTTTTTTTCCAACCGGGCATCCCCTTTCCACAAATTGCTCAACACAAAGATACAAAGTTCAGTTTGAATATTTCAATATGGACTATATATGAAATGAAATGAGTAAACAAATACAAATGAAACATGTCTATATACATCCAATTTAAAGAAAAATGTTAGAACATCACTTTAGTTGACATGCATGACAACTTTCGTGCTTCAGTTTATTTTCGACAGAAACTTGCCGTGTGTCACTGGAAATTGTCATCCTTGCGTGATTGAAATTGCTATCAAAAAAGTCAGGGTCACAGTGTCACGCACCTGACACGTGACACTTATCATTTAACTTTTATATATATAATCAGTGGGAGTATTAGAAAATGACTAGAGTTCGCCAAGAGACCCAGAGGAACAGTTGTAACGTGCAAAAGCAACACCACTTGCGTACTGTGGAAAGATAGATCACGCTATTAACCACTGTACGCACAGTTCGCCAAGGGACTAGGAGCACTGCACACGAATCGATCCAAACCGCCGGGGAACATATGGACTGCGCCACGCACCGGGAACATTCGTTTTTGGCAGGGAAGCTTACTCCCCCCAAAAAATGAAAAATCACACACGTTTGGCTGGCCACATGCATTGATCGATCGGTGCCGCCTGACTCAACTGCGGCGTCGCGTTCATCGCACAGTGGCGAAGATCTGCTTGCATTCTGGACAGCTTTTTCAGTGGTGACAGCTGAGGCTGAAAGCTCGGTTTAGCTGTAGACGACTGTGGAGTGATCGTGTAGTACTCGTATAGTCGTATTACGTAAACCACTGTGCGAAGCAAGTCTCCATATACTACTCCCTCCGTTCCGATTTACTCGTCGTGGTTTTAGTCCACGACGAGTAAATCGGAACGGAGGGAGTACAACAAATTAATCGGTATTGAGGAAGTATTAGGTGAGAGCAATTTTATGGGGTGATTAAATTGACCACACGGTTTGACAAACACGCGTGTTTTGTTTTCCTATCTGACGGTGTGCCGGTCACGGAGGAGAAGAAATGTGTCTTGGTTGGTTGGTCCGTAGGTAGATAACTGAAGAAAATGGTATTCCTGATGCTTTGACAAAACATGTGAAATTTGAGGCATGTGTCATCTGTTCCTATCTTCCGGATTACGACAGTCAAAGTACACAAGAAACTCTTGAAGCCACTGAGTTTTTTGTTACCTAATAATTGTTTGTTTGTTTGTTGCAGTTCTTCGCACTAAACGGTTTTCCCTGCCCGTCGCTGATGAACCCTTCTGACCACTTCCTGAGGACTATCAACAAGGACTTCGACAACGTGAGCACATCGCCACAGTCCAATTAACAATGATCTATATCCGAAATCTTCTAAGTCTGTTTGTAATGGAAGTATCATAGTTAGCATCATGCATATCAATTAGACAATTTTCATGAAAGGACATATATAATTAAATGAAAAGGGAGTTAAATATCATATCACGATACCGTATCATAATAAATTGTGTTGCATGGCAATAAGTAAGGTCATCTAAGACACCGGTCTATGATAATTATCATATAATATTATCATATGGATGATACTAACTTACGATGCTAACCAATATGGCCATATGGGCGGCCTAAGTGAATACAACTTCTCACAATGCGCTGCATACGTTGATTCCTCAGGACATCGAGGAAGGCCTCGGCGGGAAGAGGACGACCACCGCCGACAACATCGACGCTCTGGCGGCCTCCTACAAATCCTCCGTGTACATGGAGAAGGTGTCGCGGCAGATCGTAGACATACGCGGCATCGTGAGTAGCCCGGCCACCACGTACATTCTGAAACCTCCAATTAAAGTGCTAATTATTACCGATTTTAAGCGTGGTTTGTGCATGTGGTTCATTTGCGTGGTTTCAGAGAGGGGAGGTGGTGAAGATGGAAGGGCAGCAGCCTAGCTTCCTGACACAGTCCTTCGTGCTGATCAAGAGGTCCTTCGTCAACATGTACCGGGACCTTGGCTACTATTGGCTCCGCTTCGCCATCTACATCGCCCTCTGCCTGTGCTGCGGCACCATCTTCTACGACATCGGTCACAACTACGGATCCATCCAGGTGACTGGAAGCCCCTCGTCGTCGTGGGCTCATTGCCACCGTCGTTGATCATTGTTGTACTTGCTGTTATGATCGCGTGACTGAAAACTTTGCATGCAGGCTCGTGGCTCCATGCTCATGTTCGTCGGCGCCTTCCTCACCTTCATGGCAATCGGAGGTTTCCCGTCTTTCGTTGAGGACATGAAGGTGAAGTTTCCGATCGAGCTCCATCATACGAAACAGCTGGCCAATCTCATCTCACGGCTCACGGCGATACGTTGATCTGATATGTTTTCTGTATGCGCAATGCAGATATTTGGGAGGGAGAGGCTGAATGGGCACTACGGCGTGTCGTCGTTCGTGATCGCCAACACAGTGTCGGCGACGCCGTACCTGCTGCTCATCTCCCTGGTGCCGGGCGCAATGGCCTACTACCTGGTCGGCCTGCAGAGGAGCTTCGACCACTTCGCCTACTTTGCACTGGCGCTCTTCATGACCATGATGCTGGTGGAGGGCCTGATGATGATTGTGGCTAGTGCTGTGCCGGACTTCCTCATGGGCATCATCACTGGCGCTGGCATCCAGGGCGTCATGATGCTCAATGGCGGATTCTTCCGCCTGCCCCACGACCTGCCCAAGCCGGTGTGGAGGTACCCCATGTACTACATCGCCTTCCACAAGTACGCCAACCAGGGGTTCTACAAGAACGAGTTCCTCGGCCTCACCTTCCCAAACAACCAGGCTGGCGGCGCCGCCACCATCACTGGCGACGAGATCCTCAGGGACTACTGGCAGGTGGAGATGGGATACAGCAAGTGGGTTGATCTCGCGGTCCTATTTGGGATGGTCATATTGTATAGGGTGCTCTTCTTGGCCATCATGAAGCTTACCGAGAAGGTGAAGCCCATGGTGAACGGGATCAGGTTTAGGAGCACCCAGCCGTCGGTGCACATCGCCGACCAGGGTTCTGAAGCGAATGGAGCAAAGTGAGGCCGGAGAGATCAGCACATTTTTTTTTTGTTAATTTAGTAATTTCTTTGTTAGTAGAGGATTGTTGCTTATGAGTATAAGCTACAGAAAACCACACTCTTTTGTATACGGTTCCTTCACTCATGGTAAAATAATTTGAATGTACAGTTACTAGCTCTATGTATTTGTAGTCTGCATCTGTGAAGGGCAATTTTGCATGGTTGCTGATCATCTTGACAGAATAAGTCAGTAACGAATGGTCTTATTTTGTATACAGTTCCTTCGCTCATGGTAATATTAATTTACAAATGCATGGTGTGTACTAATTACCTACATGGAGTAGTTGTCAACCTGTACAATGCTAACCAAATATACAGATCAACAGAACATCCGCCAATAAGTGATGCACATAATTAGCCATGGCAAAAACATAGATTTACTTGCCATTGTATTGCTACATGTGAACCACGGAAAAACAGCTACTGCAAAATCCGAACAAATTCACACCTCTTCTACTGGTGCTCTGTCTCATATCAACAATGAACACCAGCAATGCATGTATTATATCTTATGTAATGTAAGCAGTAGATGTACAAATGTACTAGAGACTTGAAGTGGCATCCCTAAGCAGGCATGTGTATATGTATACATTTGTGTATCGCTGATGATGTGGCTTACCTAGACAGAGGAAGAAAGAGCATGGAGGACATCTTTGCGAGGCTTATGATGCAGAAGTTCTAGACGAAGCAAACGACGTCCCATGTCTAAACCGCGGGCTGGGATGACATGGTGTGAGAATTGCAGTTAGCAAAAAAGGGGAATGAGACAGATGGAGATATAGCAGTCGGGTGAGTAGGTACGTGCACATATAGTCGATTAGTTTGGCTAGCATGTCGATGGAGTCCAAAAGGAGAGAATCAATCGACCAGACCAGCCTGCAGGATATGAATCGCGTGGACGGCGAACCTCACCGGGACTTGCCGTGCCCGTGCCTAGCTAGCTCTTGCAGCCATCAATCCCCAATGGTGAGCATGTCGGAGCTCTTGCCACCGCCACGCCCTGCCCCGCCGATTCCTCTGCTCCTCTGCCTCTGGCAGCGGAGCTTCCTCCTCCTCTTTCGAGCTCCTCACCTCCTCCGTCAGCTTCTCCCTCTCCAAACCGACCCTCTGCTTCAAGTGGAATCGATTCCTCACCGATGCGTGTTGCGCAGGCGAAGAGCCGACAGTGGAGGTACCTCGCTGACGTGTGTTTCACGGGCGAGGAGCACTCGATTTCTACTGCCAGCGGAGAGGAGACCGAGGATCCAGGCCACCGTAAATCGGAGCATGGACAGCCCGGCCCGAAAACCTAGGCCGGGCCGGGCTTGGGCCTTGTTTTGTAGCCCGAAAGATAGTTCGGGCCAGGCTCGGGCTTCACTTTTTGTATTTTGGGTCGGGCTTCAGGCTTCGGGTCGGGCTTGCATGTGCGTACACTAAAAAACAATGTTTGGGACGGGCTTTCGGGCCGGGCTCGGGCTTGAAAACAGGGAGTATTTCGGGCTTCAGGCCCGGCTCAGGCTTGAGAAATGAAGGTCAGGCTTTTACAAGCCCGGCCCGGCCTAACGTTTGCTTGAGTTTAAGCCACTGTGAGGCAGGTCGAGCCGGCGACAACATTAAGATATGTGCTAGGAAGACAGGGGAATGGTGGAGGTGGGGAATGAGCAGGGAGATTCGAGTAAGCTAGAGAGAGATAGAGAGAGACATACTATGTGAGCTTGCAGCTGCTGACTCTACGGGTCTCCGCCGCGGTTGCAGCTGGTGACTCTGACACTACACCGCTGAGGCGTAGCGGGCGTCATCAAATCAGTGTTGATGGAACATCTGCAACTGACGAGTATTCTATGATGAATGCCATGCGCAGAACGGCTACTCGCAATCTCGACTTCGAAGGTACCTCCGCGCGTAAATCTTTTCTGTCTTTTGATAAAGCTAAAGTTTCTTCCAATACTACTAGCCTTGGTATTTCTTTAGGACGAAATGAAAAAAGGGTAGATTTCTCTATTAGGGCCCTTAAACAAGTGGACTTCGACCGGCTTACGGTTGCTCCTAGGTCGCCTATGTTGGTGGATCCCTATGTGTCATATGAAGAGGATGAGGATGCTGATGCTAATCATGAAGGCAAGCTCCTCTCCCATCTGGTCAAAGACACAACTGAGGTTGACTTGGACGATACTGTGCATGACACTTTGCTATGTGAGCTTGTCGCATCGGTACGAAAGAACAAGTCCAACTCAGCAAATAAAACGGGACGCCTGACTAAAAAAAGCAAAGGTCTCTAAACAAAAAATTGGTTCATCATGAGAGGAATGTTTTGGAATAGCAGAGGTCTTGGTGACTTGGCAAAACACAAACACATTGCCGATTGTGTAAAGGACCATGCTTTAGATTTCGTGGCCATCATTGAGTGTGGCAAAAGGGACTTTTCAACACGTGATCTTGACCACTTTTCATGTGGTTACGATTATGAATGGCACATTCTACCACCGTATGGAAGGTCATGGGGTATATTGCTAGGCATTCACTCCACTTATTTGGAACTTTTGTCCACGTCAAAGGGGGAATATCATATCAAATTCCACCTACGCAATAAGCATGACAATTTCTTGTGGCGCTTGGTGGCCGCACATGGCGCTGCTCAGGAGGAGTTCAAGTCAGCTTTTCTTAAAGAACTGGTCAATACCTGCCGAGAAAATCCCCATCCCATCTTAGTTGGGGGGATTTCAATATCCTAAGATATCAACAGGAAAAAATGATCGATTTGGTCCTAGATGGCCGTTTCTTTTCAATGCCGTTATTGATAGCCTTGATTTGAGGGAACCCACAATGTCTGGTCATCAGTATACCTGGGCCAAGAACCATGCAAATCCAACCTTTGAAAAACTTGATCGGGTTCTAGTTACAACCGACTGGGAATATAAATATCCCTTAGCCTCGGTATGGGCGCTAGAAAGAATTGAGGCCTTATCGGATCACGCTCCATTGCTAACCGATTTTGGTCAGGGAGCTCCAAGGACTAATCAACATCAGTTTAAATTTGAACTGGGATGGCTCACTCGAGAGGGTTTTCATGATCTGGTTAAGAAAATGTGGGCGCGTCCACCTAGTGGCAACATGCCAATCCAACGATGGAATAATCGCATACACGCTTTGCGTTTATTCCTTCTTGGATGGGCCAAACACACCGCTGACATTTACAAGAAAGAGAAATTGCGACTTTCAACCTTAATTGATACTCTGGATAAAATAGCGGAGGTGAGGTCTCTTTCTGACGTAGAGATTGAGCAGAAAAGTCAGCTCAATGCTCAGCTAGCTCGCCTATTACGTGAGGAGGAAATTAAATGGTACCAACATTGTAAGGCAGACTCCCTCGTCCTAGGAGATGATAATACGAAATACTTTCAAATGCTGGACAACGACAGACATAAAAAGAAACGTATCTTCGCTCTAGACCAGGAGGAGGGTCGTATCGAGGGGGAGGCACCACTCAGAGATTTTATTACTAAGTATTACAAAGAACTTTTTGGACCGTCAGCTGATACAACTCTTATGATGGATGAGTCTATCACACATGACATCCGTCAAGTTTCCGCTGCGAAAAACGAATTCCTAACCTCTCCGTTCTCCGAGGAGGAAATTCGAACAATGGTGTTCCAGATGGAACATAACAAGGCTCTGGGACCGGATGTGTTTCTGGCGGAGTTTTATCAATGATTTTGGGATATGATTAAGGCGGACCAGGTTCAACTGTTTAATGAACTGCATGCCGAGGAACTTGACATTTCCTGTTTGAACTTTGGGGAAATCATCCTTCTACCCAAGACTAAGGATGCTAGTCGGATTCGACAATATAGACCGATTTGCCTACTAAATGTTAGTTATATGATCTTTACGAAGGTAGCTACTAATCGGTTGAATGGGGTGGCTGACCATGTTGTCAAACCCACTCAAACAACATTTATGCAAGGACGCAACATACTAGATGGAGTTGTTGTACTGCATGAAACTGTACATGAGCTTCACCATAAAAAGTTGAATGGAGTCATCTTTAAAATTGACTTTGAAAAAGCCTACGATAAAGTTAAACGGCCCTTTCTATTGCAAACATTACGTATGAAGGGGTTCTCGCAAAAATGGTGTCGATGGGTAGAGAGTTTTGTGTCTGCAGGTAGTGTGGCCATCAAGGTTAATGATGATGTGGGCAATTACTTTCAGACAAAGAAGGGGCTTCGCCAAGGGGACCTCGCATCCCCTATTTTATTTAATATAGTGGCTGATATGTTAGCTACCCTCGTTGAAAGGGCTAAGATGGCAGTACAAGTCAGTGGTGTAATTCCACATTTGGTAAAAGGTGGTCTCTCCATTCTACAATATGCGGATGATACGATCATGTTCTTGGATCACGATTTAGAGCAAGCAAGAAACCTCAAATTACTGTTATGTGCTTTTGAGGAACTTTCGGGTCTAAAAAATAATTTTCATCAGAGTGAACTTTCTTGTTTTGGCGAGGCTGCAGAATTTGCACATGAGTATGCTGAAATTTTTGGTTGCCAACTTGGGCAGTTCCTAGTTCGTTTTATGCGGGTTCCCATTCATTATCGGCGATTAACTATAGCTGAGTGGAAGGATGTGGAAGAGAGACTAGAGAAATGCCTTGCCAGTTGGAAGGCCAAACTCTTGTCCTATGGGGCTCGATTAATTTTGATCAATTCTGTCCTCAGCAACAGGTTTTATACATGTTATCATTCTTCCATCTTCCAAAAGGTGTTCTTCAGCGACTAGATTACTGTACATCCATATTTTTCGGCAGAGTGATAATGAAACCAAAAAATATTGACTGGCTCGGTGGAATGTATTATGTAGACCTAAAAGCCAAGGGGGACCGGTGATCCAGGACCTTCAGATTAAAAACATTGCTCTTCTCAACAAATGGGTATACAAATTACTCACTGAGAATGGTGTGTGGCAGGAAATCATTCGTAATAAGTACCTGGGTTCCAAAGTGATTTCTCAAGTTTATTGGAAACCCGGCGATTCACATTTTTGGAGTGGTGTGATGAAGGCTAAGGAATTATTTTTCCAATTCGGAAACTTCTTGGTCAGGGACCGGTGTCAGATCAGATTCTGGGAAGACACATGGCTAGGGACCACCCCGCTCAATGTGCAATACCCAAACTTGTACAGGATCGTCAGACATAAATTTGTTACAATCAAACAAGTGCTGGGACAGGCAAACCCGGATATTTCTTTTCGTAGGGATCTCCTAGGACCTCGGTTGGCAGCATGGAATGAATTACTCCTTCGTCTGGAGGTTATTCAGCTGTTGGATGAACCGGACATATTCCGATGCAAGTTGCATCAGAATGGCATGTTTTCAGTCAAGTCCATGTATGATGCTTTGGTTCATAATGAGGTTCCGGTTGACAACAGAAAATTGTGGAAGCTCAAAATACCTCTAAGAGTGAAGATTTTTCTCTGTTTTCTTAATAGAGAGGTCATATTAACCAGGGATAATTTGGCACGGCGCAACTGGCAAGGGAGCAAAAAATGTGTCTTCTATTAGCATGACTAGTCTATTAAACACTTATTTTTTAAGTGCAAGTTTGCTCGGTTTGTGTGGGCTGTTGTTCAAATAGCTTCAAATCCTTTACCCACCACGTAGTGCACGGAATATATTCGGCAATTGGTTGAGGGGTATACAGAAATAATATTCTGCACACATTCTAGTGGGGCCAGCTGCCTTATGTAGGGCACTGTGGCTTGCCAGGAATGATGTAGTGTTTAACAATAAAAGTGTTTCATCTCCTATGCAGGTTATCCATGCATGCTCGTGATGGCTCCGTACTTGGTCTATCCTGCAGACAAGGTTGTCAGAATCGCGATTCCGTTGTACGATTCTACGACTTTACGATCCAAACTAACCCCTCTGATTCTACGATTTTAGTTCATAGAATCTACGTTTCCACGATCCTGATAGTGAAGATTCCACGATTTGCGATCCTACCATCAAGGCTCCGATTCGATTCAAAATCGCGATTCTAACAACCTTGCCTGCAGAGGCCGGAGGATAGTGACCTTTTTATGATGGTGTCTACATGGCTGGAGCATACGGCCAGGGAGGTTTTTTACCCCATGGATGACGGTGTGATCTTCGGATAGGATCTGCCACGTCCTAGACTGGCTTATGTTTTTTTTCCTTAGCTACTTTTTTGCTTTTTCGGACTTGTGGACTTGTTGGCTGTGTGCATCTGGTTATGCAGATGCCGGGTTTTCTTACGATGCGATTGTATCACCTCGATATTTCAATTCAATAAAATGCCTTTATCGAAAAAATATGACTTTGCTATTTGCAGATGCGTTTTTTTTTTTTGCATTGGTGTTGGATGTGTGCATCTTAGTTATGCAGAGGTTAGGTGTGTGCTCATACTGTTCGTATTCTTTTGATGCTTCATTTTAAGTCAATAAAATTTATCCTTTTTCGAAAAGAAGTGTTCGTCAAATGGTACGTGTGGTCAACTTAATCACCCCATAAACTTTACTTTTCTTACCTGATACTACTTCCTACCCAATTTCCTCTTTAGTGCACCAATTAGTAGTTTAGTGCCACTGATTTGTTGTATCAGGAGACTTGCTTCGCACAGTGGATTACCTAAATACGAGTAGTATACAATCCCTCCACAGTCGTCTACGGCCAAACAGAACTTTCAGCCTCAGCTGTCACCAACTGTCCAGAATACGTATACACATCTTCGCCACTGTGCTATGAACGCGATGCTGCAGGCCGGGAGAGGCGAGACGTATTTGCTCCAAAGCTAAACCACAGTCCAGCATGTGGTCTCCTGTTGCTAGTAAGCTGCATGGTGCACTTCATATGTACGTACCCCAATATGTGCAGTGGTCTCCATTCGGCTCAGCAGTCGCTACCAGTGACTCGAGTACAGTTCCACCGACGTATAGGTGCAACTGTATGTGTATAGTGATTAATATAGCGTGCGTGCGTGCGTGCGTATTCCTTCCACATACTTCGTTCGTGGGTTCGCTTCTGCACGTGTTAGAACTATATAAATCCATTATGATGTATCGTGTGCAACTCGGGTTTTTCTTATGTACCCAGTACCCTCGCATGCATCACAATATTAGGTTTAACCGATAATTACCGCGACGTATCTAACCCTAGACGGGGTCATACATATATACTGGCTAGGAGAAATCCATATACTCTGAATTTGGGTCACAAAAGTAATTTTTATTTCCAGGAAAAACCGTTTAATTTTGTTTTTGAAATACTAATTAGTCTTAGCTTCTCTTAGGGAAACATTAGAATTCGATATATTGCGGACGACCATCTACAGCCGGACTTGGTAAATCCGTCCCTATAAGCCCGCAGGGTGTCCACAGATAGCGCCCGTCGGCTCTTCCTATTTTACACATCCACATACCTCAAATGTCAATCCTTAAATCCATGTACGTCGATCATACGATACAAATTGTTTAAATCCAATAGTTCGAAAAAAGCGAAGCAAATCATAGTTCAGCAAATTGGACATGCCAAAATGAAATCAATATCAGAGCGTGACAGATGGCTCGCTTGTCGGATCACTGTCTCGACGTCATCCATGTCGCCTGCTCCGAACCAAGGCGAACTGCATCCTGCTCATCCTGCTACGCATGCATTGGTCTGCCTGCTCTGCCTGTATCCGGGCTGACTCCTCCTCCTGCATCCGGGACGCAGACGGACGAGGCGGACCGCGTCTCCGTCGTGACGGCCGAGGACGGGCTGAACGACATCTACGACGACGGATCAGGACCGGTGGTGAAAAATGGTGAGCAAGGGTGACGGGCGAAGAGGGCTCGAGCGCGGGAAATGTTGGAGGGCGGCGAGAGAGGAAGGAAGGGTTTGATGAATTTGATGCATTTTGCGGTAAGGCTGTGCTATCGGGTCTGACATGGCAGGCACGCCCAAGCGCCCCCATATCAACACTAGTAGAAAATGGCTCATTCGTCCCGGTTTATAAGGCCAATTTGTCCCGGTTCGGGACTTGGGACTAAACGGTCGGTACTAATGCCCAATACCTTTAGTCTCGGTTCTTATACCAACCAGAACAGATGAGGCTCCACGTGGCCACTGCGGCTTGCCCAGGCAGGGGGGCCTTTTGTCCCAGTTGGTAGCACCAACCGGGCCAAATAAGCGTCCACGTTTCAGCAGTTCATGGGCTAGGGTTTTTGTTTTTTTTTCTGAAAGGGGGAGGGGGTTTGGGGGTTTCGTAGGGTTAATTTAGGGGTTTCATATATTGTGTTAGCTAGCTAATAGAGAGAAGTGTCCTCTCTTATCTCTGTGCTTGGTCGACGCTACGTACTATACGTATAGAGAGGACTCGACACGCTAGCTAGTAAGCAAATGAAGGAAACAATTAAGTACAGAAGATCGTCATGAATATATACAGAGAGAAGTGATCGACCTCTCCTTCTCCGAGAGATTGGTCGAACAAAAAGTGTTCGTATATCTATCCGATGCTATATATATATATATATATATATATATATATATATATATATATATATATATATATATATATATATATATATATATATATAAGATCTCTTACAATACCGTAACATATGAACTCAAGTTCCACATGGTATTCTCCGGCTTTATTGATGACGTGGTCAAGAAAGAATCCCGCCAATTCCTCTTGAACTGCTCGCATGCGATCTTGTGGTAGGAGTTCATCCTGCATCCGCCACATCTAATTTGAAGAAGGGGGTCAATACATATATATGAATGAAACTCAACAAAAATGATGGTAATAAAATAAAATTGTGAATATTTTTACTTACGCACTTCGTATTGTCTTTTAGAGTAGCCCCACCTATTCTTGGCCGTCGCGTTGTAGATGAACTCGCAGACGTAGTATCCACAATAATTATTTCCGGCTTCATGCCACAAGCACTTTACGAGAAATAGATGTCAATCAAACTGATAATGAAACATTATAAATGGCATTGATGAAAGTAGCTAGAATCAGCGGGAGATGCGCGGAACTAGCTAGCTAGTAGTACTTACTTTCGGGTATTTCCATCGCAGATCCCGCGACAGTCCCGGAACTTGTGCGGTGAATACTTCCCAAACCCTGCGAGACAAAGAAAATAATTACTTTATATCAGGAAATGAACAAAGTTGCCGATATGGTGCGATAATGATCGATTGAACTTACTTGTCGAGCATTTTAGACATGTCCGCATAGTCCTCGGGGTCATTTCGTCTCGAGTCTAAGACGGTTACTAGTCCCTGCTCAAGCTTAATCTTTAGGAGAATATAGTGGAACCTGCGCACGCATGCCTATAACTCATCAATTACATTAATTACTATAACCTCGAGTAATAATTAAGGAAAACCGAATATACACAAGACAGTAACACTCACTTGAAGTTGTAAGGAAAGAGTATTGTATCTTTGTCTTGATTTATTACCAACGATCGTAGCAAGTTGGCCTCGGCTTCTTTGGCATGAAATGTAACTATATATTCATATATGAGATTTGTGTTAATGAACCCAATATCATAGATTTCAGCTTTTCTGCATTCGACGATCTTCAATCTGCATAATATAGTGAGGATAATTATATATACATGCAATGAAAGAGCTGAGCTATATATAGAGACTTAATGACATAAATAGTACTTACAGATAGTAGCAAGTGACCGTTAATTTATCGAGGGCCTTTTGATTAAAAAACCGAAAGAACTCCTCAAATGGAACCGACAACAGCTCAATTCCAACGAGGTCGTACTCCTCTTTAACTTTTAGCATCAAAGTATCCTTCCCACCAGACTCTCTGCAGGTATCCATGTACCAATCATGGAATCTTCGCATCATCGTTGTTAGAGTAGTTCCATCTTTGATGAGAGGCTTCCCGTACCGGTATTTGTGTTCCTCCATCTCTAACATATCAAACACTATATCATCGCCCAGGTAATCTCCAAGATTGGTATCAGGCGCCATCCCCCGATGATTAGCGACGATGTCGCTAGGCACCTTGAGCGGGGGGCACGATTGGTTCGCTTGTTTGCCGAGCTGGGGAATTTTTTCCCACTTCTTCGTTCTGCTAACCTTCGATCACTGCAAGTACTTCCCGACCGCTCTACTTCGACATATGACCTTTCAATAATGCGCTCATAGTTGGTTTTCGACGGAGACCGTGGTGGTTTCTTCAGGGCATCGATAGTGCGCTTCGCTTTCACCGGATCTATCTTCTCCTCCGGAGGTGGAGGTTTCTTTGCAAAAAAGTCCTTCACTTCGGCTTTAGAGATCTTCGCGTTTTCCTCGTCGGTCCTCTCATATGGTAACTTCTCTAAAGGCTTGAGAGATGGACCGTATCTGTATTGCCTCCAAGCTCTGGTTGTACTGCTAGACGCCGGAGCAGCCAGAGCGACTACGACTGCCTTCTTTCGTTGCTTACGAGGCGGAGAACGAGGCGAAGTGCTACAACGCGCCGGAGCAGCCGGAGCGGCGGCGGCTATCTTCCCGCCTTGCTGACGAGGTGGAGGAGGAGGCGGGCTACTCGAACACGCCGGCGCAGGCGGAGAAGGAGGCGGAGTGCCGCCACGCGCCTGAGCAGTTGGAGAAGGAGACGGAGTGCCCTGATCACTCGCCGAAGGAGGAGGTGGAGTGCACTGACTCGCCGGAGGAGGAGGAGGAGGCGGAGGTGTCCAGTTCGGAAGGTTGATGAGCTCCTTCTGCCATAGGCATGGAGTCTTCAGAGAAGAACCCAGCCGAGTCTCCCCTTCACCGGTAGGGTGGTCAAGCTCGAGCTCCTCAAATCCCTCCATTATTTCATCCACCATCACCCTAGCATATCCTTCTGGAATCGGATGGCAGTGAAAAGTTGCACCAGTTTAGGAGGTAAAACAGAGCCGACAACCGCCTTGACTTTCAATTGCTGCCATTGCGTCATAAGGTGGCAATGTTGAGACTCTATGATAGCATCCACGGGGTAGCTAGCAGGAGCCGTGAAGACAGGCTCCAGAAGCCATGCTGCTTCTCCGCTGAGATGGCGGGGTAGCTTCGGCAGGTCGCTTGCTGCGAACTGCTTCTCGTTCGTCCTCTGGCGCTTATACCCTTGCGTGCAGCGCCTGCAGTTGGGTTTGCTCCACTTCCTTCTTCCTCTCCGACGTTTGTAACCGCCTGCGTCGGAAAACCCAGCCGTCCATGAAATGGAGCCTGGCGTGCCTCGTGTCCGTCCAGGATGCTCAGGATTCCCGAGGGCCATTGTGAGCTCGTCGTTCTCTTTGTCGGGAACGAACGTCCCTTCCTGCGATGCGTCGATATACTCCTGAAGCTTCGTGATGGGTATTCGTAGTTGCTCGTTCATCCAAACACACTTCCCTATTTCATGGTCCAAGGTTCCCCAACCCCGAAGAACAAAGTCCTTGAACGGTCTGGCCAGTTTAATGTCTGTAGTTCGACCCCTTTAGCAAGCAGGTCATTCTCAGCCTTGTCCCACAACGGCTGGGCTTTGAGGTAGCCACTTGACCCCGTGCGATCTTATACCGCAATGACATCTTTATCAAGATTCATACTAGAAAACAAGGATCTAATAGGAGACACATCAATAACTTTCAGATCTTCATCTTTATTTCCATGATAACTAGAAGAACACGCTTTTATATAACTCTCTTTTTTAGCACGCATCCTAGCGGTTCAATCTTTGCATTTATCAATGGAAATTCTCATGGCTTTGAGAGACTCATTGATATCATGCTTAGGTGGAATAGATCTAAGTTTCAAGGAATCAACATCAAGAGTAATTCTATCCACACTTCTAGCCAATTTATCAATCTTAAGCAATTTTTCTTCAAGCAAAGCATTGAAATAATTATGACGATATCCAAGACAATGATCATGAGTATAGGCATCACGTCCAAGATTAGTAGACCGACTCTGGCCTGCATCTACTACTATTACTCCACGAATCGATTGCTATCCAACAAGCATCTAGTGTATTAAGTTCATGGAAAAATTGAGTAATGCAATAAGAATGATGACATGATGTAGACAATATATATTCATGTAGGAATATACCCCATCTTTTTATTCTTAATAGCAACGATACATGCGTGCCATGCCGCCTCTTCTGTCACTGGGAAAGGACACCGCAAGATCGAACCCATTACAAAGCACCTCTTCCCATTGCAAGATAAATAGATCAAGTTGGCCAAACAAAACCCAAATATCAGAGAAGAAATATGAGGTTGTAATAATCAAGAATGGATATTAAATCAAGGCAAATCTGATCATAAACTCACAATTCTTCGGATCCCAACAAACACACCGCACAAAAGTCATTACATCAAATAGATCTCTAAGAGACCATTGTATTGAGATATAAAGAGAGAAGAAGCTATCTTGCTACTGCCTATGGACCCATAGGTCTTTAGTAAACTACTCACGCATCATCGAAGAGGCACCAATGAGGATGATGAACCCCTTCGTGACAGTGTTCCCCTCTGTTGGAGTGCCGGAAAAGGGCTCTAGATTGGATCTCATGGTTCTGGAACTTGTGGCGCCTGGAATAAAATTTCGTCAACCCCCTGGGGTTTCCGGAATATTGGGGTATTTATAGAGCGAAGGGGAGGTGCGGGAGGCCACGTTGGTGGGCACAACCCACTGCTACTTCTCGAGCTTGCGTTGTATTCCCTCGAAGAGGAAAGGGTGATGCAACACTCTAGCGTTAGTATTTCCCTCAGTTTTTGAGAACCAAGGTATCAATCCAGTAGGAGACCACGCGCGAGTCCCTCGCACCTGCACAAACAAATAAGAACTTCGCAGCCAACGCGATAAGGGGTTGTCAATCCCTTTACGGTCACTTACGAAAGTGAGATCTGATAGATATGATAGTTTGATATTTTTGGATATAAGAACAGAAAGTAAAGACAGTAAATTAAAGTGGATTGTAGATTGATATGTTGAGAATAGACCCGGGGGCCATAGGTTTCACTAGTGGCTTCTCTCATGATAGCAGATTTCTACGGTGGGTGAATGAATTACTGTCGAGCAATTGATAGAAAAGCGAATATTTATGAGAATATCTAGGCATAATCATTATATATAGGCATCACGTCCGTGACAAGTAGACCAAAACGATTCTGCATCTACTACTATTACTCCACACATCGACCGCTATCCAGCATGCATCTAGAGTATTAAGTTCATAAGAACAGAGTAATGCTTTAAGCAAGATGACATGATGTAGAGGGATAAACTCAAGCAATATGATATAAACCCCATCTTTTTATCCTCGATGGCAACAATACAATACGTGCCTTGCTGCCCCTACAATCAATGGGAAAGGACACCGCAAGATTGAACCCAAAGCCAAGCACTTCTCCCATTGCAAGAACTATAGATCTAGTAGGCCAAACCAAACTGATAATTCAAAGAGACTTCCAAAGATATTATAATCATACATAAAAGAATTCAAAAAAGAACCAAATATTTCTCATAGATAATCTTGATCATAAACCCACAATTCATCGGATCTCGACAATCACACGCAAAAGATTACATCGAATAGATCTCCTCAAAGACCGAGGAGAACTTGGTATTGAGATCCAAAAAGAGAGAAGAAGCCATCTAGGTACTAACTATGGACACGAAGGTTTGTGGTAAACTACTCACAACTCATGGTGAGGCGATGGTGTTGATGTAGAAGCACTCCGTGGAAGATCCCCCCTCCGGCGGAGCTCCGGAACAGGCCCCAAGATGGGATCTCACGGGAACAGAAGGTTGCGGCGATAGAATTAGTGTTTTCACTGTTGCTTCGATGTTTTCAGGGTACATGGGTATATATACGAGGAAGGAGGGCATCAGGGGAGCAACGTGGGGCCCACGAGGCAGGGGGCGCACCCAGGGGGAGGGGGCGTGCCCCCCACCCTCGTGGACACCACGTGTGCCCTATTATGTGGTTCTCAAGTCTCCCGTGAAGATACCGCTCCAAAAATATCTCTCCCCAAGGTTTCAATTCGTTTGGACTCCGTTTGATATTCATTTTCTGTAAAACCATGAAATAGGAAAAAACAGCAATCTGGACTAGGCCTTTGGGTTAATAGGTTAGTCCCAAAAATAATATAAAAGTGTACAATAAAGCCCATTAAACATCCAAAACATCATAGATAATAGCATGGAATAATCAAAAATTATAGATACGTTGGAGACGTATCAAGCATCCCCAAGCTTAATTCCTGCTCGTCCTCAAGTAGGTAAATGATGAAAACAGAATTTTTGATGTGGAATGCTAACCAACATAATTTTCAATGTAATTCTCTTTGTTGTGGCATGAATGTTCAGATCCGAAAGATTCAAGACAAAAGTCTATATTGACATAAGAAATAATAATACTTCAAGCATACTAACAAAGCAATCATGTCTTCTCAAAATAACATGGCTAAAGAAAGTTATCCCTTCAAAATCATATAGTCTGGCTATGCTCCCTCTTCATCACACAAAATATTCATATCATGCACAACCGCGGTTTCAGCCAAGCAATTAATTTTTTCAAACCTTTCAACTTTCATGCAATACATGAGCGTGAGCCATGGATATAGCACTATAGGTGGAATAGAGTGGTGGTTGTGGAGAAGACAAAAAGAGGAAGATAGTCTCACATTGACTAGGCGTATCAACGGGCTATGGAGATGCCCATCAATAGATATCAATGTGAGTGAGTAGGGAGTGCCATGCAACAGATGCACTAGAGCTAAAAATGTATGAAAGCTCAACAAAAGAAACTAAGTCGGTGTGCATCCAACTTGCTTGCTCACGAAGACCTAGGGCATTTGAGGAAGCCCATCGCTGGAATATACAAGCCAAGTTCTATAATGAAAATTCCCACTAGTATATGAAAGTGACTAAACATGAGACTCTCTATCATGAAGAACATGGTGCTACTTTGAAGCACAAGTGTGGAAAAAGATTGTAGCATTGTCCCTTTTCTTTTTCTTTTTTTGGCCTTTCTTTTTCTTGGCCTTTCCTTTTTTTTCTTTGGGCAATGCTATAATAATGATGATCATCACACTTATATTGATTTACAACTCGATATTACAACTCGATACTAGAACAGAGTATGACTCTATATGAATGCCTCCGGCGGTGTGCCGGGATGTGCAATGAATCAAGAGTGACATGTATGAAAAATTATGCATGGTGGCTTTGCCACAAATACGATGTCAACTACATGATCATGCATGGAAATATGACAATATGAAGCGTGTCATATGAACGGAACGGTGGAAAGTTGCATGACAATATATCTTGGAATGGCTATGGAAAGGCCATGATAGGTAGGTATGGTGGCTGTTTTTAGGAAGGTATATGGTGGGTGTATGGTACCGGCGAAAGTTGCGCGGTACAAGAGAGGCTAGCAATGGTGGAAAGGTGAGAGTGCGTATAATCCATGGACTCATCATTAGTCATAAAGAACTCATATACTTATTGAAAAAATTTACGAGTCATCAAAACAAAGCAATCGACGCATGCTCCTAGGGGGAGGTTGGTAGGAGTTAACCATCGCGCGCCCCCGACCTCCACACAAAGGATGACACTCTACAAATACCTCATGCTCTAACTTTGTCACATAGCGGTTCACCATACGTGCATGCTACGGGAATCACAAACTTTAACACAAGTATTTCTCAATTTCATAATAAGTCCACTAGCATGACTCTAATATCACTATCCTCATATCTCAAAACAATCATCAAGCATCAAACTTCTCATCATATTTAATGCACTTTGTATGAAAGTTTTTACTACATTTATCTTGGATGCCTATCATATTAAGACTAGTTTTATAACCAAAGCACATTACCATGCTGTTCTAAAAGACTCTCAAAAGGATATAAGTGAAGCACGAGAGATCAACAATTTCTACAAAATAAAATCACCACCGTGCTCTAAAAGATACAAGTGAAGCACTAGAGCAACCTGTTTAGCTGAAAAGATATAAGTGAAGCACATAGAGTGTTCTAACAAATTTTAGGCCATATTTATCTCTCTCAAAAAGGTGTGTCCATCAAGGATGATTGTGGCCAACTAACAATCAAAGTCTCAATTTATACATGACGCTCGAAGTAAAACACATATCATGTGGTGAACAAAAATATAGTCCCGAGTATAGTTATCGATAGATGGAGACGAAAGAGGGGATGCCTTCTCGGGGCATCCCCAAGCTTAGGCTCTTGGTTGTCCTTGAATTTTACCTTGGGGTGCCTTGGGCATCCCCAAGCTTAAGCTCTTGCCACTCTTTGTTCCATAGTACATCAAAGCAATACTCAATACTTGAAAACTACACAACACGAAACTTAGCCAAAAATCTCGTGAGCTCCGTTAGTATAAGAAAACAAACCACCACTCAAAGGTACTGTAATTAACTCATTCCTTGTTTATATGGGTGTTAAACCTACTGTATTCCAACTTCCCTATGATTCATATCCTCCAATACTACTCATAGATTCATCAAAATAAGCAAACAACACACGAAATACAGAACAGTCTGTAGTAATCTGTAACTTTCGAATACTTCTGTAACTCCAAAAAAATTGAAATAAATTTGTAAATGTGAGGAATTTGTCTATTAATCATCTGCAAAAAGAATCAACTAAATAGAACTCTCCAGTAAAATCTGGTGACTATTCTAGTAAGCGCTAACAATTCTGTTTTTTACAGCAAGATCATATAAACTTCACACAAGTCTTCCCAAAGGTTCTACTTGGAACAAAAACTAATTAAAACACAAAAAAACATCTAAACAGAAGCTAGATGCAATATTTATTCCTAAACAGAAGCAAAAACAAAGAAAATAAAATTGGGTTGCCTCCCAACAAGCGCAATCGTTTAACGCCCCTAGCTAGGCATGATACAAGGATATATCTAGGTATTGCCATCTTTGGAAGGCAATCCATAAGTGGCTCTCATAATAGATTCATAAGGTAATTTAATTTTCTTTTCTATGAAAGTGTTCCATGCCTTTCCTTAACGGAAATTGGAATCTAATATTTCTTTCCTTCATATCAATAATTGCACCAATCGTTCTAAGGAAAGGTCTACCAAGAATAATAGGACATGAAGGATTGCAATCTATATCAAGAACAATGAAATCTACGGGCACATAATTCCTATTGGCAACAATAAGAACATCATTAATCCTTCCCATAGGTTTGTTAATGTAGAATCCGCAAGATGCAAATTTAAAGAACAATCATCAAGCTCATGGAAACCTAACAAATCACACAAAGTAAAGCATTCATGATCTTTAATTTTAATTTTAATAGTAGGTTCCCACTCATCATAAAGCTTTCTAGGGATACAAACTTATAATTCAAGTTTTTCTTCATAAGATTGCATCAAAGCATCAACTATGTGTTTGGTAAAAGCTTTATTTTGACTATAAGCACGCGGAGAGTTTAGTACGGATTGCAACAAGGAAATACAATCAATCAAAGAGCAATTATCATAATTTAATCGCTTGAAATCCAAAGTAGAGGGTTCATCACTATGCAAAGTTTTAATCTCTTCAATCCCACTTTCAACAATTTTAGCATCGAGATCCAATAACTCCGAATCATTGGGACGCCTTTTAATTAAAGTAGAATCATCTCCAGTCCCATCTTTATCAAGATTCATACTAGAAAACAAGGATCTAATAGGAGACACATCAATAACTTTCAGATCTTCATCTTTATTTTCATGATAACTAGAAGAACACGCTTTTATAAAGCTCTCTTTCTTAGCATGCATCCAAGCCGTTCTTTCTTTGCATTCATCAATGGAAATTCTCATGGCTTTGAGAGACTCATTGATATCATGCTTAGGTGGAATAGATCTAAGTTTCAAAGAATCAACATCAAGAGTAATTCCATCCACACTTCTAGCCAACTCATCAATCTTAAGCAATTTTTCTTCAAGCAAAGCATTGAAATTCTTTGTCGAATTCATAAACTCCTTAACACTAGTTTCAAATTCAGAAGGCATCTTTCCATAAGAGTTATTGTAGGAATTACCATAATTATTAGAGGAATTACTAGGAAAAGGCCTAGGATTAAAGTTTCCTCTATAAGCATTGTTACCAAAATTATTCCTACCAACAAAATTCACATCCAAAGATTCATTATTATTTTCAATCAACGTGGATAAAGGCATATCATTAGGATAAGAAGAAGCACTCTTAGCAGCAAATAATTTCATAAGTTCATCCATTTTTCCACTCAAAACACTAATCTCTTCAATAGCATGCACTTTTTTACTAGTAGATCTTTCGGTGTGCCATTGAGAATAATTAACCATAATATTATCTAGGAGTTTGGTAGCTTCTCCTAAGGTAGTTTCCATGAAAGTTCCTCCCGCGGCCGAATCTAAAAGATTTATAGAAGCAAAATTCAAGCCAGCATAAAAGTTTTGTATAATCATCCATAACTTCAAACCATGTGTAGGGCAATTACGTATAATTAATTTCATTCTCTCCCAAGCTTGTGCAACATGCTCATGATCAAGTTGCTTAAAATTCATAATATCGTTTCTAAGAGAGATGATCTTAGCAGGAGGAAAATACTTAGAGATAAAAGCATCTTTGGACTTATTCCACGAATCAATACTATTTCTAGGCAAAGAGGAAAACCATGTTTTAGCACGATCTCTAAGTGAAAACGGAAATAACTTCAATTTAGCAATATATTTGTATCCCTTTTCTTTTGCATATCACACAAATCAACAAAGTTGTTTAGATGGGTAGCGGCATCTTCACTAGGAAGGCCAGAAAATTGATCTTTCATGACAAGATTCAACAAAGCAGCATTGATCTCACAAGATTCAGCATCGGTAATAGGAGCAATCGGAGTGCTAATAAAATCATTATTGTTGGTATTGGGGAAGTCACACAATTTGGTATTATTCTGAGCCATAGTGACAAGCAAGGAATCCAACACACAAGCAAACAAGAAGCAAGCGAACGGTAAACACACGGCAAAAAAGGGGCAAATAAAACGGCAAGGTTGAAGTAGGGGCGAGGAAAACGAGAGGCAAATAAATTTAATGCGAATGATAAGGGTTTGTGATAGGTACTTGGTATATGACTTTCGCGTAAGTCTCCCCAGCAACGGCGCCATATATTCTTCTCGCTACTTCTCGAGCTTGCGTTGTATTCCCTCGAAGAGGAAAGGGTCATGCATTACAGCAGCGTAAGTATTTCCCTCAGTTTTCGAGAACCAAGGTATCAATCCAGGTGGAGACCACGCGCGATTCCCTCGCACCTGCACAAACAAATAAGAACTTCGCAGCCAACGCGATAAGGGGTTGTCAATCCCTTTATAGTCACTTACGAAAGTGAGATCTGATAGATATGATAGTTTGATATTTTTGGTATTTTTCGATATAAGAACAGAAAGTAAAAACAGTAAAGTAAAGTAGATTGTAGATTGATATGTTGAGAATAGACCCGGGGGCCATAGGTTTCACTAGTGGCTTCTCTCATGATAGCAGATTTCTACGGTGGGTGAACGTATTACTGTCAACCAATTGATAGAAAAGCGAATAATTATGAGAATATCTAGGCATGATCATTATATATAGGCATCACATCCGTGACAAGTAGGCCGAAACGATTCTGCATCTACTACTATTACTCCACACATCGACCGCTATCCAGCATGCATCTAGAGTATTAAGTTCATAAGAACAGAGTAAAGCTTTAAGCAAGATGACACGATGTTGAGGGATAAACTCAAGCAATATGATATAAACCCCCTCTTTTTATCCTCGATGGCAACAATACAATATGTGCCTTGCTGCCCCTACTGTCCCTGGGAAAGGACACCGCAAGATTAAACCCAAAGCCAAGCACTTCTCCCATTGCAAGAACTATAGATCTAGTAGGCCAAACCAAACCGATAATTCGAAGAGACTTGCAAGGACATTATAATCATACATAAAAGAATTCAGAAAAGAACCAAATATTTCTCATAGATAATCTTGATCATAAACCCACAATTCATCGGATCTCGACAAACACACCGCAAAAAGATTACATTGAATATATCTCCTCGAAGACCGAGGAGAACTTGGTATTGAGATCCAAAAAGAGAGAAGAAGCCATCTAGGTACTAACTATGGACCAGATGGTCTGTGGTAAATTACTCACAACTCATGGTGAGGCGATGGTGTTGATGTAGAAGCATTCCATGGAAGATCCCCCCTCCGACAGAGCTCCGGAACAGGCCCCAAGATGGGATCTCACGGGAACAGAAGGTTGCGGCAGTGGAATTAGGGTTTTCTCTGTTTCTTCGATGTTTTCAGGGTACATGGGTATATATAGGAGGAAGGAGGGCATCGAGGGAGCAACATGGGGCCCACGAGGCAGGGGGCGCGCCCAGGGGGAGGGGGAGCGCCTCCCACCCTCGTGGACGCCACGTGTGTCCTATTCCGTGGTTCTCAAGTCTCCCGTGAAGATATTGCTCCAAAAATATCTCTCCCGAAGGTTTCATTCTGTTTGGACTCCGTTTGATATTCCTTTTCTGTAAAACCCTGAAATAGGCAAAAAACAACAATCTGGACTGGGCCTTTGGGTTAATAGGTTAGTCCCAAAAATAATATAAAAGTGTATAATAAAGCCCAATAAACATCCAAAACATCATAGATAATAGCATGGAACAATAAAAAATTATAGATACGTTGGAGACGTATCACCCACCAGGGCGCATCTGGGCCCCCAGGCGTGCCCAGGTGGGTTGTGCCCCCCTCGGGGCACCCTACTCGTACTTCTCCGGCCCACTGGATGTCTTCTAGTCCAAAAAAATCTCCAAAAAGTTTCGCTGCATTTGGACTCCGTTTGGTATTGATTTTCTGTGATGTAAAAAACAAGCAAAAACAACACATGGCACTGGGCACTATGGCAATAGGTTAGTCCCAAAAATGATATAAAATGGTTGTAAAATATCCAAGAATGATAATATAACATCATGGAACAATAAAAAATTATAGATAAGTTATGACATATTGGCATCCCCAAGTAGGTAAATGATAAGACATAATTTTTTATGTTGATTGCTGCCTATCATATTCATCACCTATTCTTTTCTTTCTAGCATGGACATTTGGACTTTTATAGGATTCAAAGCAATAGTCTAGTTTTGACATGAAGTCTTTAATACTCAAGCATACCAACAAACAGTCATGTCTTTTCAAAATATCAACACTAAAGCAGGTTATCCCTAGCCCATTATGCTCAACCATTGATCCATTCATGCAACACATCCAAATGTTAACTACATCCAATGCTCAAGTGTGATAATAGTGTTCCATAGTTGGTGCTTTATAAGAGAAGATGGAGAGAAGTAGGGATTTGTAGAGGTGCCATTGCTCAAAGCATAAAAATTGATAGATAATTTTTTTGGGAGGTATACTTTTCCCGTCAACGAAAACGAATTCGAGTTCCCAACACTTTCCATGCTAGATATATCATAGGCGGTTCCAAAATAGAAAATAAAGTTTATTCCTTTTTCCACCATTCTTTCAGAATCCATGGCTTATCCGTATCCATGGGTGCCCTCCATACCAACACTTTCCAAGGAATTTATTATTTGACAACATAAAGTAAATTTCTTTTTCATTTCGGGACTGGGAATCCCTATTACCGCCATACTCTCGTGCAATGATAAGTGAATAACCACTCATATTGATAATAACACATCTAGCATGAAAAATATTAGCCACTCCTCGCCGCTTCATGAGAGGTACAGGCACACAAAAGAGAAATTTATTTTGAAATTAGAGTTGGCACATACAAATTTTCTTAGACGGCATGGAAATACCACGTATATGTAGGTATGGTGGACTCATCTGGCATAACTTGGGTTTTAGGATTTGGATGCACAAGTAGTATTTCTACGTCGTACAAGGTGGAAGCTAGAAAGAGATTGAAAAGCGGCCAACCAAGGAACGAAAACCATCATAAGAGAACATTAAACATAACTAATACCGAGTAATGCAACACAAGTAGGATGTAATTTCATTGCATGACTATTGACTTCCATGCTTGCATAGGGAATCACAAACCTTAACATCAATATTCTTACTAAAACATAATTACTCATGAATATGGCCCACATATCACTATTGTCATATCTCAAAACTATTACGAAGAATCAAGTTTATTTTGTCCAATGATCTTCATGAAAGTTTTCATTATATCCCCCTTGGATATATATCATATTGGGACTAGTTTCATGTGTTGCTTTTGATAAGCTCAAGCAGATATAAGTGAAGCACATGAGCATAAAATTTCCTTCTCTCAAATTAATCTAAGTGAAGCATGAGAGAATGTCTTCGAAAAATTACTAACTCTCAAATAAATCTAAGTGAAGCATGAGAGCATTTCTTCAAAAATAACAAAGCACACAGTGCTCAAAAAGATATAAGTGAAGCACTAGAGCAATTTCGTAGCTCTAATAAAAATTAAGTGAAGCATAAAGAGCGATTCTAACAAATCATAGCATAATTTTGGCTCTCTCAAATGGGCGTGTACAATAAGGATGATTGTGACAAAATAGCAAACAAAACATGTAAAGACTCATATCATACAAGACGCTCCAAGCAAAACTCATAATATGTGACGAATAAAAATATAGTCTCAAGTAATATACCGATGGTCGTTAGAAGAAAGAGGGGATGCCACTCGGGGGCATCCCCAAGCTTAGTTGCTTGATACTTCTTGAACATTATCTTGGGGTGCCTCGGGCATCCCCAAGCTTAGATTTTTGCTAATCCTTATTCCTTCATCCATCGTAGTCTCACCCAAAATTTGAAAACTTCAATCACAGAAAACTCAACAAAACCTCATGAGATTCGTTAGTATAACAAAACCAATATTTACTTTAAGTACTGTAGCAAACCAATTCATATTTTGTAACTGTATTATATCTACAGTATTCTAACTTTTCCATGGCAAAATCTCTTCAAAAGGAACCATAGATCAAACAAAACAAGCACATAACACAACGAAAACAGAATATGTCAAAAACAGAACAGTCTGTAAAGACGTGATTTTTTATCATACTTATGTAACTCTGAAAATTCTGAAGAATTAGGATAACATGGACAATTAGTACCTAGATGACGTGTAAAAAATTCAAGAGTTTATCGCGCTCCAGTAATCGTCAGAAATTCTAACTCTAGATGCAAAAGTTTCAGAATTTCAACGCAATAAAATCAACTATTAATCAAATCATCACAAATTCTTTGCTTGGAACAAACACTTATTTAAACCACAAAAACACATCTAACCAGAGGAATATTTGTGTAAACACACAAGAACATAATATAAAAGGGAAAAAATATTTTATTCCTTGGGTTGCCTCCCAACAAGCTCTTTCTTTATAGCCATTGAGATAGGCTTGAGATTTCAATGGTGCTCACATGAAATACAAGAATTGAAGCACAAAGAGAGCATCATAAAACATGTGACAAATACATTTAAATCTAACATACTTCCTATGCATAGGCATTTTGTAGGCAACCAAATTATCAAGACAAGAAATATCTAGCATATGCAAGGGAGAAGAATAAAACATTTACAATCTCAACATAATAAGAGGTAAATTAGCAATATGAAAAAAAATTACAACCATATTTTCCTCTCTCATAATAAATGCATGTAGGATCATACTCAAATTCAACAATATAGCTATCGCATAATATATTCTCTATATGATCAACATGCATGCAAAGTTGACACTCTTCCAAAATAGTGAGATTATCGTCACATAAAGTCATGACCTTTCCAAACCCACTTTTATAAAAATATATATCATAAGATTGATTATTATCCAAAGTAGTGGGATTATTACATAAAGTTGACACTCTTCCGAACCCACTTTCAACATTATCATTAACATATTCATCATGAGGCTTATATAAATTTTCAAGATCGTAAGAAGAATCACCCCAATCATGATCATTGCAATAAGTAGAGGACATATCAAAATTAGCATCCCCAAGCTTGGGGTTTTGCATATTACTAGTATAATTGACATTAATAGAATTTATTATAACACCATTGCAGTCATGCTTTTCATTCGAGGAGCTATCATGAATCACTTCATAAATTTCTTCTTTTAACACTTCATCACAATTTTTAGATTCATGAATCTCAAGCAAAAGTTCATAAAGATAATCTAGTGCACCCAACTCACTAGTAATTGGTTCATCATAATTGGATCTTTTAAAAAGATTAGCAAGTGGATGAGAATCCATAAATATTTTCCTTATGATTTCCAATAAAAACATAATTATACCAAACAACCAAGTAAAGCAACCAAATAAGACATGAGGGCAAACGTAAAAAGCAAATGGGAAGAAGGGAAATAAAACGGCAAATTTTTGTGAAGTGGGGGAGATGAAAACGATAGAAAAATGGAAAATAATGTAAATTATAAGGATATGATATTTGTGATTAGGAACCTGATAGATGTTGATGATGTCTCCCCAACAACGGTGCCAGAAATTCCTTTTGATGTCGCTTCAAGCTACGTTGGTATTTCCCCAAAGAGGAAGGGATGATGCAGCACCGCTACGGTAGGTATTTTTCTCAGTGATGAGACCAAGGTTATCGAACCAGTAAGAGAACCACGCAACTCTATGTAAACAGTACCTGCACACAAATAACATATACTTGCAACGCGGCGTGTAAGAGGGGTTGTTAATCCCTCCCGTGTAACAGATTCGTAAATAGATAGATTGATAGATGCAAATGGAAGAATGAAAAAAAACATAACAAGGTATTTTTGTGTTTTCGATAATATAGATCTGAAAATAAAAGTTGCAAAAAGAGGAAAAATAAAATGGCAATATAGATCTGAAAGTATATGATAGGAAAATAGACCCAGGGCCGTAGATTTGACTAGTGGCTTCTCTCAAAAAATAGCAACGGTGGGTAGACAAATTACTGTTGGGCAATTGATAGAAAACCAAATAATTATGACGATGTCCAAGACAATAATCGTGTATATAGGAATTACGTCCAATATTAGTAGACCAACAACTGCATGCATCTACTACCATTACTCCACACATCGACCGCTATCCAGCATGCATCCAATGTATTAAGATCATGGAAAAACAGAGTAATGCAATAAGAACGATGAAATGATGTAGACAAGATCTATTAATGTAGGAACAAACCCCATCTTTTTATCCTTAATAGCAACGATACATGCGTGCCTTGCTGCCCCTTCTATCACTAGGAAATGACATCGCAAGATCGAACCCACTACAAAGCACCTCTTCCCATTGCAAGATAAGTAAATCAAGTTGGTCTAACAAAACCCAAATATCGGAGAAGAAATATCAGGCTGTAATTATCAAGAATGGATACTAAAGCAAGGCAAATATGATCATAAACTCACAATTTATCGGATCCCAACAAACACACCGCACAAAACTCATTACATCAAATAGATCTCAAAGAGACCATTGTATTGAGATACAAAGAGAGAAGAAGCCATCTAGCTACTGCCTACGGACCCGTAAGTCTATGGTAAACTACTCACGCATCATCGGAGAGGCACCAATGAGGATGATGAACCCCTCTGTGATCGTGTTCCCCTCCGGCAGAGTGCCGACAAAGGGATCTAGATTAGATCTCGTGGTTCTAGAACTTGCGGCGGCTGGAAAAAAACCCGTCGACTCCCTTAGGGTTTCTGAAATATTGTGGTATTTATAGAGCGAAGAGGTGGTGCAAGAGGCCACCGAGGTGGGCACAACCCACCAGGGCGCGCCTGGGCCCCCAGGCAGGGCCCAGGTAGGTTGTGCCCCCCCTCGGGGTACCCCGCCGGTACTTCTCCGTCCCATTGGATGTCTTTTGTTCCAAAAAAAATCTGCAAAAAGTTTCGGTGCATTTGGACTTCGTTTGATATTGATTTTCTGCGATTGAAAAAACATGCAAAACATAGCAACTTGCACTAGGCACTATGTCAAAAGGTTAGTCCCAAAAAAGATATAAAATGATTGTAAAACATCCAAGAATGATAATATAACAGCATGGAAGAATATAAAAAATTATAGATACGTTGGAGACGTATCGGACACCCCCTCCCATAGTCGTAATGGTCGATGCATCGTGGAAGTCGTGGCTGGAGTGGAAACCGATGAGGTTGCTCAAGCAAGGCGGTAGTCCTTTGTGCTGTTTGTCGAGGGACATGAGAGCGTAGAGTGGTGTAGCTGTGGTCGAGATAGCCGATGTCGAAGGATGCCATGGTTGATGTCGAGTCGGGGTAGCCGGTGTCGAAGAAGTTGCCGTGGAGCCGCGGGCGCAAGGAGGCACCGAGTTAGTCATGGGCGCATTAGTGTCGAAGTAGTGGTGCGTCGGGGAGAAGACGATGTTGACGAGGCATCGCGCTGGATTTGATAAGCCCCGGGACACATCGTAGATGAAGGCACGCATCGGTGTTGCCAGGGCATGTGTAGACGAACGAGGACGAAGTGGACGAAGCACCGCACCGGGCTTGCAAGGCCCGGGAACACATTGTGGACGAAGGCATGCATCGGTGTTGCCAGCACCGGGCATGAGTATACGAGGGACCTATGCGAGCTGTATGCCATGTCGAGGAGTTGGAGGGCTAAGAGAGAAGATGAATTGACGGCGGTTGCGGCGCCAATCGGCACATGGCCGATGTCGCTGATGGTGGTCGGAGTAGACGAAGTGGTCGGGGAAGAAGATGGCGACACTGGCGACGGGCTAGTGCTTGACAAAGACGAAGGGGTGGACGAGCGGCGGCTATGGGGTAGTAGTGGCGGCGGCCAAAGAAGAGCATCGACGGTGGCCTAATGGTGGTGGCGGTGGCTAGGTTAGGAGCGAGGCGGCGGTGCTCAAAGTAGGCGAAGAACCCGGCGGCGTGACGAAGACCGGCACGGACGGTGGCGTTCCCGCGTCGAGGGAGGTAGCGCGACACAAACCACGGGAAGTCAACGCGCGGTGATGACGGAGTGGACCGCGGGCCGTGACGCTATGGCCCGAAGGGGCGATGCATCGGCGGTGGGTAGGTCGGAGCGACAGTGGGATGACCTCGGGGCGGCGGTGGGGACTGCAGGCCATTGCGCTGCGGCTCGAAGGGGCGACACAACGGCGGCGCGTAAGTCGGTGCTGCAGGGGAGACGGCATCGGGCGGCGGCAGAGACTGCGTGCCACGCTCACTACGGCCCGATAGGGCGACACAACGGCAACGAGAGGGTCGATGCGGCCCCGACGATTGCCTGTAATGGACGTCCTCGGGGTGACGGTAGATCATGGGCCGCGGCACTACGGTCAAAAGAGGCGACTCAACGGCAGCACGCGGGTCAATGCAATCGCGGGGAGAATCATGGGACAGCGGCACTGTGGCCCAACAGGGCGACGCAGCGGTCACCCATTGATCGATCGACGGAGGGGCGCGCTGAACTCCAGGACGATCATCACGGAACATGCGGAGGCGCGCGCCACCGACGGGCCAGGTCGGTTGCGCGGCGTAGATGGGGCGGATTGTGGCGGCAAGCGGGTGATCAAGCCGATCACACGCGAGGTCGGGGACGCCGCTCGGTGGAGGCGGGGTTGTGACAGGCGGAGTCCGAGATGAAGTCGGTGATGACGGACGGCGTGGGAGGTCGTGCGGACGGGCGCGTCAGCACCGGCACCCGGGCTGCGAAAGTAGCGTCGGCGCCTGGGCAGCGAGGCCCGAGCAACCAACATAGCAGCGGCGCCCGAGCTGAGGCAGCCGACGAGCCTGACGCAGCCGACCCAACGCAGCCGGGGACAAGGCCGACGAGGCAGACCGCAGGACCGCCGTGCAGACGTGGCGGAGGCGAGTGCATGGATCGATAGGTGGACCGGCGCGCGTACGACGGCTATGATGGGCCGCCGCATGGCGCAAGGCCGCCGGGTCGGGGCGATGCAGGTGTCCCGATCGGGGAGGACGGTGATGGTCGGCGTAGATCGACGAGCAGGCCGGCGCGCGGACGACGACTCTGAGGGGCCGCCTATCATGCGAGGCCGCCTTGTCGGGGAAGAGCCTGGCCGATCGCATCGTTGTTGGAGTAGAGCCGCACAGGGGTCGATGGCGGCAGCGAGCAACGCAAACCGATCAAGTTCAAATCGAAAAACCAAAAAGAAAAACGCCGATCAAGGTGACCAACGGGAGAGAGAAAAACACGGAACAAGGGCTCGGGAAAAAGACTCTCTAGGAAAGCCGGTCAACACAATCGACAGATGAACTCTAGGTACGGACGGAGCGGCCCCCGGCAGCAGTCATGGAGGCCGACAGCCCCAGGGGCGGCGCGCAGGTGCGGAAGGGGCGACAGCTAGGGTTTAGGGTTGATATAAGGATCGTACCATATTATAATGGATAGAGAGAATTGGTGGAATAGTTAATTATATGATGAATGTTTGTTGCTTGAACCTCGTGGACACATAATAGACTAGGAAGTATATTAGCTTGTCTTGTAAGGATGATATCATATTTGAATGGATAGAGAGAATTGGTGGAATAGTTAATTATATAGCAGTACATGATCTACCTGAAATACAAGACAAGCTAGTATACTTCCTAATCTATTCTATGTTTTCGAATAATAAATATACTCCCTCCATTTTTGTATACAAGGCCACAAACCCATATTAAAGGTACCAAGGTAAAAGTACTTTCTATTTAAACCAATGTTGCAAGCTAGCTTGTCGCCTCTTTTGTGCTATTAATTAAAGTGTATTTATATATCCCACGCTTAACAAACCAATCATCTTACTCCTCATTGGTTGATTAATGTTTTTTTTAGAACGAAGGCTCGAGGATGAGCCAGGCTTTGAATTAACAAAGCCATCAACCGGCCAGGAATTACAGCCAACAAGAGCCAGCCCAACGCCACTTACAAAGAAAATAAAACACGAGCGGCCCAAAGTTACATGGGTGCTGAAGAACACATCTTACAACACAATCCTAAACTACAAGCACCTAAACTAGATTGAGATGAAGAGCCGCTTGAAGCAAGGACCGCCCTTGAAGCTCGAAACACCGGTGCCAAAGAGAACATGAGCGACATTGGTATTGCCGATTGCCTTGGCCACAAACACGCCAAAAAACTCCTGCACTGTGGACCAGAGAGATACCACACCTTCCTTCTCCCTCGCCGAAGAGGGACCCTACCCCCTCGTCCTGGCTCGAAGGACACCACACCGTCGAGCGAGGGATGAGTTCACCCTTGAACAAGGAAAGGCACGGTCTTGGGGTTGCAGACACAGAACATTTGCACGCATCCGTGTCGCAGCAACGGGCATACCTCACTGGGGAATTAAGCACATACCGCCGGTGTCCAAACAAGAAGAGAGTAAGCTGCAGGAAACGGCACATCGGAGCTGAAGAAGCAGCGAGCTTGCAGCGAACAACAGGGAAACAGAGCATGCAAGCCAACATTCTCACTCCGCGTGCATGCAAGGGATAATTAATCTTCTCAATTACTTTTACAAGACAAACATCATTAATGTTGCCTCGATAAGTGTCAGTGGCCTTCTATAGATGCAAATTGTAATACTCATAGTGGCCTTGTATATAAAAATGAAGGGATGACTTTGTAGAATGGCCATGAGCTGACACGGCTTAAATACAGGGAAGATGAGGTGGTTGAGTGCATGATTTACTTAAACCTACTCCCTCCGTTCCAAAATTCTTGTCTTAGATTTTTTTAGATACGGATGTATCTAACACTAAAGTGTAACTAGATACATCCGTATTTGGACAAATGTAAGACAAGAATTTTGGGACGGAGGGAGTATTTCAAATCACAACTTGCTTTACAATTAATTTTTTGTGGAAACAACTTGCTTTACATTAATTTTTCTTGAATGCCTTTTTGAACACAGGAGCTGGTCAACAGCGGGAACGGTGGTGTCTAGTTCCTTCTGCATGTATACGTACGTGCGTGTGGCCTTCAACTTCCTTTCTCTATTGATGAGAAGGCGTCCAATTGTTTTGCAGACAAATAATATTGTCATGACAAGTACGTACGAGACTGACACCATTTGGCAATTCTACTGCCGAAGCAGTGGTTCTGCTGTAGTAAAGTGCTTACTTTTGTGTGCTTTCGTTGCTTGGTACGAGGTTCTTCAGAGCAATACTCTGCTTCCTTTGGGTTACGGTACGCTGGAAATGCATATTTAAAGAAATTTCGCACCGATGGTAAATTTCATCATAGTTGCCGACGACATAGTTGCTGACGTCCTCACCCAATAGATGACTACGCTCCTGTCCCATGGTACGATTCACTGAGGACACCTTAAGGGCCTCTTCCAACGCATTGATGTTAAGGTAAGGTGCTAAATGGATTAAAAAGCTGAGTAGCAACTATTCTCTCCAATGTATTGGTTACACCTAAGAGCAAGTATAATAAGGTGACGTGGGCGGGCTGTAAGCTTTAAAATAATATATTGTTACTGAGTTGGCACAGAAAGAAAAGGAGGGAGAAGAGAAGCGGGCTACTTCCTCCGTCCGGGTTTATTAGGCCTAAAGACAACTTCTCTTAGACCAAGACATATAATAATTTGCTCACATTAATTCTTTCATTTCACTCCCAATGCACTCTTTCACATGCATGCAACCAATGAGAAAACACGCATGCAGTGTATTAATTTCCCAACCATGGCACCAACAACAATGACTTTCAATGCAACCAATGAAATGGTTGCATGCATGCACCTTTTCAAAGCAAGGCCTTATAAAAAGGGACATGCTTGTGATGCTAAGAGGCCTAATAAACCGGGACGGAGGAAGTACTAACTAACAGCCGGCTGTAACACGTGCTCCTAAACACTTTATGAGAGAGGAGATGAGCCATGTATCAAAGACGTACTACTTATTTGTATATGACTATTATACTTGCCGGCTATAAGGTTGGCTATAGATGATGTGGCAACATCTTATAGTCAGCGGCCGGCTATACTATTAACCATGCTCTAAGCCTGCCTCATTTAATGTTTTAACATCAAAACATCTTCATTCATTGGTTGATAGTCATTTTTCATAGGTCCACGCGCTTAACATCGTTTCCTTCTGAGGTCACCATAAGGCTGGTTGTAATGGGGAGTATCATATACTAGTATCATGCATGTGATACTAGTATAATGCATAGTATCATAAGTTAGTATCTTAGGTTACTTTATTAATTACCATGCATGACACAAAGTAGTACAACATTAAATATGATACGGTATCATGATATGATACCACATCATTTCTTTCCTCATTTAATGGTATGTCACATTATCCAAAAAGCTTAGTTGGCATGCATAATACCCCCTCCATTTTTATATACAAGGCCACAAACTCAAATTACAGGTACCAAGATAACAAGTAATACATGATTGACAAGTCAATTCCTTTTCTCGGCTATCGGGTTAATTAATAGGGCGCATTCATATTAGAGGAAACTGAGTGGTCCTGAGAGAGGAAGTAGATGAACATGTCATTATCATCCACTACATGCATGCTAGTAATTAAATCATGGGTTACTAGTACGAGGAAACGTCATTAATATTTGCCACGATTATTGTTGGTGGCCTTGTATTTGTTCAAAATGTATTTTTCATTGTGGCCCTGTATATAAAAATGGAGGGAGTACCACTTATAATACCTCCATTCCTATTAGCCTAATGCTCTCTCTCCTCTTTAATTGCTCTGCGACATCACATTTTTTCCTTTGTGGCACCCTTAGCACGGGTACACCTTGGAGCACCGAGAAGGGCCTAGCTAGGGCAACACCACAAATCGTGATAAATTCCACTCGACTCCACATTAATTTTCAAGAAACAACATGTCCCATGTATCTCCACCAGCCATCCGTAAATTCCCCTCCCCTTTGCATGTCGCTCCATCGGCTGGAGGCAAGGAGTGAAAAACACGTGCTTCAGCTTTGACTGGTAGTTTAGCTTAGACATTTTTAGTCATTGCAAGGGCGGCACTTCATCTTCGAGTTGATCTTTCAGGATTCGATTCTCTTCTAATTTTCCCCTCAAGATGATGTCGATAAAGTTTCGACATATATTCCTGCCATCTCCTTTGGGTGATGAGGTTAGGATTGTTCATTGTGCGCCTGCGACGGTGATATCTGGTGTCATGCGTTTTGGATCGATTCAATGTTTCAACAACGACAAGGGAGATCTAAGGCACTGGTCCTTAGGGGCACGTTGACAAAGACTTCCCGACTATCATCGACAAAGTCAGGTCGGCTCCGGTATGAGAGCGGCGACATCGACACATTAGTGGCTTGCTCTGGCATTTGTAGTTGGCATTCGGTTGTCTAGAATCCCCAATGTAATTTATATTATGTTTGTGGTGCTTTCTACTTTTGGTGAACTTTTATAATAAATTCTGGTATTTTACAAAAACAATTCAAGAAACAACTTTCATCCCATCAAGGTCTCACAAGAACTAGCATCCATGCTAGCCACTGACCAAGGAATTGTCACTGCCTCCTTCCCCAAACATAACTAAGTCTACCCCTACCCCAACTAGCTTGACTTAATTAGTCTTTCAACCACTCATTGACAATTTCATCTTCAACTGGAGAGCTCTCCTTCTCACCAAAGGGGGTAGGCTTGTCCTTTTTTGCGGTTTTGGATGGCCCGCTACTTATTTCATGGGCTCCTTCCTCCTTGAAAAATGATCATGGAACGACTTGATCAACATAGAAGATGTTTCTTTTTGCTAGGAAAGGTTTGGTAGCTTGGGACATGGTTTGAACTCTTAGAGTTGTTGGGGGCTCAGGGTTAAAAGCATTCAAGGACAACAATTTTCTCTTATATTGACAATGTTTTATTTTGTAGCGTTCTCGTGCCCGTAGTGTGTTCTTGAAGTTGGAGGAGAAAAACTTCACTATCATGCATTGTTAGTTGACGTTGAATGATAACCCAAGTGCAACCCATACACTACCAAGACTGTCGCCCATGTCACCGAGGAGGAAACCAGTGATCAACCCAACAAAAAGAACCTCCCAAGAATGGTTAGAAGAGGATTCCGGAGAAATAAGTGGGAGGAGGAGAGGGTGAAGTGAGAAGGAGTGGCGGCCAAGATGACGGAGAGGTTCGAGGACATGTTGACCTTGAAGACAACATATTTAGATGCGACGCGAGACTGATCGTGCAAGTCGCCCATTACAAGATGTTGTAGCAGTAGACAGATGAGTTGGAGAAGGAAGAGATGTAGGCGGAGGCGCAGGAGGCCAACACGACTGCGACGGCAGATTGAGTGTGGAGGATCGGATTGCCGATCCAACAGGGCAGACAATCCAATTTTTTGCAAGGACAACCTGATTAATATTCTTTTGTGATCGGGCATGTAAGAACTAAGTATAATTGCCTTTTTTTGGTTGTGATCGGGCGATGATGTGATATGGCGCGTGCTATGAATCATACGTATTTGACTTTCAAAATGTTTTTTTACTGGTGGACATATAGAGGATAGCTTTGGACTACCGTCATGCAAGCCGAGTGGCGCGAACCGCAAAGTACTTTTATTCTTTCTTTTGTGACTTTGAGAGTGATGTGCTCGACCTGTACATGTCCCCGGATGATTAAGAGGGTGCTTGGATACGTTTTAGTCTCATGACTAAAAGTAGTGGGACTAAAACTTGCTAGCCTCATCCATGCTTGGATTCAAATACTAAAGAGACTAAAATCAAGTTAATGAGCATTTATTATCCTCCAAACCCTCCAGTGCAGAACTCGCATGTGTTAAAGGAGATGAGTTAAATGAGGAGAGAGAGGACTAGTCCACATTTTAGTAGGGGTACCCCTGACTAATTTTTTTTTAGTCTCAAGACTAGTTTTAGCCCCACTTTAGTCAGGGATGCTTGGAACTTTAGCCTCTTAAAAAGACTATTTTAGTCAGACTAAAATAAGTTCCTTGGATCCAAACAGGGCCTAAGTTTGGTTACATCAAAATAAATGAAAAGTAATTACTTGGCGCGATGAAAAAAAATCTCTAGGACCAAGGTAGTTAGTGATTGGTTATACCACGTACTAAAAAATACTACCTCCTTTCCGGTATATAAGGCTTGCGCGTATCCCTAGGTCTATAATTTGATCAACATAAAATGAGTTGCATAGTCTAAAAATTACACCATTAGAAAGTAGAAGATCTGAAGTTGCTAATGATATATTTTTTGTGATGGATAACTTGTATTACGTTGGCTTATTTTTCAACTTAGATATACGTGCAAGCCTTATAAACCGGAAAGGAGGTAGTAGCATCGGTTGTTAACTACAATACTACCTTTCTAGTAGAGAAATAAATGTGCAGTGTGCCCCACAGCTAGTAAACGAGCAATCCTAGCGTATGCAGTGATGGAGGAAAATAACTGCATGCATTGGATGCACCCTCGCGCCTCAAAACGACCTAATTAACTCAACATTAATTTTCATGCGCCTTGATCCTCTCCTATTCTTAGGGCATCTCCAACAGTTTGTATGTTAGCTTGTTGGTAAAATATGTCATGTCATGAACCAACACCTTAACATACAACAACTCCAATGGGTTGTATCTAGTTTGCCTGAAGTGCTCTCTCATTCTACATTGGAGCTTGTGCAAGAGGTGTTAGTTCATGTACATACAACCTTCCTCTCTTCCCTCATTTATTGTATGCCACATCATCAAAAATCATATGTGGCAAAGTTTACCAACAACTATCTTACAACCATTGAAGATGCCCTTAAAATGCATGAGAACATAAATGCGCCTTCTAAATAGTGATGAAGGGAGTAACTCAATCCGTACACCGTCTGTGTGTCGGAAGATTCTCGAGACAGATGCCAGGGGGTGGCCTATCATGGTGTCGGAGAGGAGTACGCCATCGGGCTCTAGAAGCGGGATTGAGCGAGATCTTGATCGTGCACGAGTCTTACCCAGGTTCGGGACTCTCCATGGAGATAACATCCCTAGTCCGGCTCTGTGGGGTCTCCGCATGATCACTATGAATCACAAGTGTACAAAGGTGCTCCTAGAGCTGTATCGCTAGAGGAAGAAGGGCAGGGCTTAGCTCTCTTTCTCCTAGCTATGGGTTTATGGATGGAATGATGGGTTCTACTAGATCTCAACCCTTTGCATGGGTGATCCTGGGGCGTTTATATAGGCCTACCCCCAGGGGGGTACAATGGTAATACGACGGGTGCTAGGTCCCGGACGTCACTGTCTTCGGTCATCGGGTTCTCCGCCGACTGCTGGGGCCCACCTTCGGTTGACCCCGCCGGCTACCGCGAATCCGGCCGACAGGTAGGGCTCACCGCCTGTGGGCCACGCTGATTGCCTTGTGCTATAGCACCGTCCTTGCTGACGAGGGCGACGTCACAGTGCGCAAGGCTACAGTGTCGCGCCATGGCGGAGGTTGTCCGCCTGGTCGAAGCGCACTGCTGCCATGCATGCCTCAGCGTATCCCGGGAGGTACAGATGTCACTGTTGCCATGCTTGGCCTTGATCACGGTTGGTTGGTGCAGACTCCGAGGGGGAGGAGGCCGGCTGCTGGGAGCAGGCCTGCTCTGAGGGCCGCCTGCTAGAGACACGCCGCCACCTAAAACACGGCTAAGGTACCAGCCGTCTATCCCAGTCGGCCTGAGGGGTTGAGCTAGTTCCAAAGTCTTAAAATGCTCTTGGGAGGGGATGAGGCTACCCGGGGTACATAACCCCGACAGTAGTTCCCGAAGCTGGTGAGGTGCCGTGGCTCGGCGTCGAGGTGTCTCAACAGCTTCCTCTTCGGGAGATCTCCCGTCTTTGTTTGTCCGTTTGCCAGGAGCCGGCCAGGGTTAGGCCGGCCGCCTGGTGAATTCAAACTGTTGAGATGGGCTACGCTTGGTGCATTATCGGGTGTTGTGGTTGCCGCCCATTGGACGCCCGCCACGCGTCATCAGTAGGCCAGACCAGCCTGCCAGCCCACGTGCGCGACGGGATGTCACTGCAGGCTTGGGCCCGCCACTACAGGGTCTCGACATGTGTGCGGATCCGCTCCGGCCGAGGCAGGCTATTGCTCTCCCCGCGCGGATTAACTGCCCGTGGAAATTGCGGGAGGTGCGGGGCATGGGCGCAATTAATCCCCACGTTCCCACACCTCGCCTCTTCGTATCCGCCACCGGTTCTTCATAAATAGGGGGAGGGGGCCTGGAAGAACGCACGCGCGCCCCTCCACTCTCCATCCTCCTTGCCTTCTTGCCTCTTGCCCCTTCTCTCTCGCTGCTGCCGCGCCGACGTGCCGCTCCGCTGCCAAAGGGCTGCCGTGGCTAGCTGATGGTCTTCTCCGCCGTGCCGCCGCGACCTTGCCACCACCCGACCTCGAGCCATGGCGCGTGGCGAGTGGGACATGTCCAACATGCACGAAGACCACGTCGAGTTACTCCGCGCGACTCGGAGGATACCCAATGAAGCGTGCGTGGCGACACGTTTTCCAAACGTGCAAGAGATCTCGTCGACGCCGGAGGCCGGCGAGTTCGTCGTCTTCCGTAGCCACTTCATCCGTGACTTTGGCCTGCCGGTGAGTGGCTTCTTCCGGGAGTTCCTCGACTTCTACCATCTCCAACCTCACCATCTTACTCCCAATACGGTGGTGTGATACGTCTCCAACATATCTATAATTTTTTATTGTTCCATGCTATTATTTATGAAGTCTTGGATGTTTAATGGGCTTTATCATACACTTTTATATCATTTTTGGGACTAACATACTAACCCAAAGGCCCAGTCCAGATTGCTGTTTTTTTGCCTGTTTCAGGGTTTTGCAGAAAAAGAATATCAAACGGAGTCCAAACGGAATGAAACCTTCGCGAGAGATATTTTTGGAGAAAATCACGCACAGGGAACTTGCGAACCATGTCAGGGGAGCATCAAGGCGCCCACGAGGGTGGGGGGCGCGCCCCCTGCCTCGTGGGCCCCTCGAGCACCCCCCGATGTCCTCCTTCCTCCTATATAAGTCTACGTACCCCGAAACCTTCGACAACAGAGAGAAAACCGTAGTTCCACCACCGTAACCTTCTGCTCCCGTGAGATCCCATCTTGGAGCCTGTTCCGGAGCTCCACCGGAGGGCGATCCATCACGGAGTTCTTCATCATCATCGTCATTGCCCTCACCATGAGTTGTGAGTAGTTTACCACAGACCTTCGGGTCCATAGCTAGTATTTAGATGGCTTCTTCTCTCTCTCTGGATCTCAATACAAAGTTCTCCTTGGTCTTCAAGGAGATCTATTCGATGTAATCTTTTTGCGGTGTGTTTGTCGAGATCCGATGAATTGTGGGTTTATGATCAAGATTATCTATGAGAAATATTTGGTTCTTTTCTGAATTCTTTTATGTATGATTATAACATCCCTGCAAGTCTCTTCGAATTATCAGTTTGGTTTGGCCTACTAGATCTATAGTTCTTGCAATGGGAGAAGTGCTTGGCTTTGGGTTCAATCTTGCGGTGTCCTTTCCCAGTGATAGTAGGGGCAGCAAGGAACGTATTGTATTGTTGCCATCGAGGATAAAAAGATGGGGTTTATATCATATTGCTTGAGTTTATCCTTCTACATCATGTCATCTTGCTTAAAGCATTACTCTGTTCTTATGAACTTAATACTCTAGATGCATGCTGTATAGCGGTCGATGTGTGGAGTAATAGTAGTAGATGCAGAATCGTTTCAGTCTACTTGTCACGGACGTGATGCCTATATATAATGATCATGCCTACATATTCTCATAATTATTCGCTTTTCTATCAATTGGTCGATAGTAATTCGTTCACCCGCCGTAGAAATCTGCTATCATGAGAGAAGCCACTAGTGAAACCTATGGCCCTCGGTCTATTCTCAACATATCAATCTACAATCTACTTTACTAGACTGTCTTTACTTTCTGTTCTTATATCCAAAAATACCAAAAATATCAAACTATCATATCTATCAGATCTCACTTTCGTAAGTGACCGTAAACGGATTGACAACCCCTTATCGCATTGGTTGCGAAGTTCTTATTTGTTTGTGCAGGTGCGAGGGACTCGCACGTGGTCTCCTACTGGATTGATACCTTGGTTCTCAAAAACTGAGGGAAATACTTACGCTGCTGTGTTGCATCTCCCTTTTCTCTTCAAGGGAATACAACGCAAGCTCGAGAAGTAGCAAGAAGAATTTCTGGCGCCGTTGCCGGGGAGGCTTACGCAAAAGTCATATACCAAGTACCTATCACAAACCCTTATCCTTCGCATTACATTTATTTGCCTCTCGTTTTCCTCTCCCCCACTTCACCCTTGCCGTTTTATTTGCCCTTCTTTTTGTCGTGTGTTTACCGTTCGCTTGCTTCTTGTTTGCTTGTGTCTCCATGTGCCTTCTATGTGCTTGCATCTTTGCTTGCTAAAAATCTATTGTTATGGATCACCTTAAAGTGTTCTACTTGGATCATCTTCGATCCTTATGCTCTCGTGCTGAAACCCCAACTAGCCTAGTTGATGGGAAATCTTTATATGAGCATGCTCATTTTGTGCATCACCGTTTGTCTGAAAAAGGGAGACTCTTATGGGATCAAATAAACAGATTGATGTGTTATGCTTGGAATCTTTGTGAAATTTGTGATTTTACTTGTTGCTCTAAGAACCCTAAAAAACACCTACCCTACCTATGTGAGTTTAATGATAATGAAATCTTATCTTCTTATGCAAAAGGTGTTTATAGTTACTACGATATCGAACAAATTGAAGAATTTGTTGCTTTTAAGGGTGCTTATGAAGTTGCTTCCTTGATTGAAAAGTATGATATTACTCTCTACGAATCTGAAAATTTTGACATACTTAAATATTGCTTTGAAAACTATGCTCATAATGCCTATGTCAAAGAATTTATTGAAAGAATGACCACTGCTTTGAAAGAAAATAATGATATGCATGAATCTATAGATAATTTTGATTCCGGTGATTTGATTGAAATATCCCTTGATGAACATGATGCTTGCTATTCTTGTGGCCATGATGCCAATATTTATGAAGATGAATTTGCTATAGTTCCTTATGATAAACATGAGATCGTTGCAATTGCACCCATACTTGATAGTTCCTTCGATGAAAAGCATGATTGCAACGATGTTATTATAAATTCTATTAATGTCAATTGTGCTAATGATATGCAAAACCCTAAGCTTGGGGATGCTTATTTTGCTATGCCCACTACTTGTTGCAATGATCATGATTGGGGTGATTCTTCTTATGATCTTGAAAATTTGTTTAATCCCCATGATGAATATAAGATTGATAATAATGTTTGCATTAATATTGAAAGTGGGTGTGGAAGAGTGTCAAATTTAGATCCCACATACTTGGAGAATGTTCAATCTTATGAAACTTTTGATAAAAGTGGGTTTGGAGAGGTCATGACTTTAGTTAATGTTAATCCCACTATTTTGGAAGAGTGTCAACTTTGCATGCATGTGGATCGTGTTGAGAATATGTTATGGGATAGCTATTTTGTTGAATTTGATCATGATCCTACATGCAATTATTATGAGAGAGGGAAATATGGTTGTAGAAATTCTCATGTTACTAATTTACCTCTCGTTATGTTGAGATTGCTATTGTTTCTTTCTCCTTCCTTGCATATGCTAGATCTTGCTTGTCTTGGTAATTTGTTTTCCTATAAGATGCCTACGCATAGGAAGTATGTTAGACTTAGATTTGTTTGCCATGTGCTTTATGATGCTCCCCTTGTGATTCAATTATTGTCTATCATGAGAGCCACTTATGGAGTGCCTTCCAAAGATGGCAATACCTAGATCTATCTTGTATCGTGCCTAGCTAGGGGCAATAAAACGATAGCGCTTGTTGGGAGGCAACCCAATTTTATATTTTTTTTGTTTTTGTTGCTGTTAAGGAATAAATATTGGGTCTAGCCTCTGATTAGATGTGGTTTCATGTTTTGTTTAGTGGTTGTGCCAAGTAGAACCTCTGGGAAGACTTGTGTGAAGTTTATGTGATCTTGCTGTGAAAAACAGAATTGTTAGCGCTCGCTAAAGTGGTCGTCGGATTTTACTGGAGCGTCCTATTTAGTTGATTCTTTTTGCATATGATTCATAGACAAATTCCTGAGATTTACCAATTTAGTTTGAACTTTTTGCAGTTCAGAAGTAGGCGAAACCTGCAGATTACTACAGACTGTTCTGTCTTTGACAGATTCTGTTTTTCGTGTGTTGTTTGCTTATTTCAATACATCTATGAGTAAAATTTGGAGGTATGAACCATAGATAGGTTGGAATACAGTAGGTTTAACACCAATATAAAAAAAATGGATTCATTGCAGTACCTTTGAGTAGTGGTTTGCTTTCTTATACTAACGGAGCTCACGAGAATATTTGTCTAAGTTTTGTGTTGTGAAGTTTTCAAGTTTTGAGTATTGCTTTGATGGACTATGGAACAAGGAGTAGCAAAGTGCTAAGCTTGGCGATGCCCATGGCACCCCAAGTAAAATTCAAGGATAATCAAAAGCCTAAGCTTGGGGATGCCCCGGGAAGGCATCCCCTCTTTCGTCTTCATCCATCGGTAACTATACTTGGAGCTATATTTTTATTCACCACATGATATGTGTTTTGCTTGGAGAGTCTCGTATAATTTGAGTCTTTGCTTGTTAGTTTGCCACAATCATCCTTGCTGGACACACCTATTTGATAGAGTTAAATATGGCCTAGGAATTGTTAGAACACTCTATGTGCTTCACTTATATCTTTTGAGTTGAATAGTTTTCGCTCTAGTGATTCACTTAAATCTTTTAGAGCACGGTGGTGGTTATATTTTGTAGAAATTTTTGAACTCTCATGCTTCACTTATATCTATTTGAGAGTCTATTAAAACAGCATGGTAATGTGTTTAGGCTAAGAAACTAGTCTTCACATGATAGACATCCAATGTCAATGTAGTAAAAAAATTCACACTAAGTGCACTGAATATGATGAGATGTTGGATGCTTGATAATTGTTTTGAGATATGAGGATAGTGATATTAGAGTCATGCTAGTGGAGTTATTATGAAATTGACAAATACTTGTGTTAAGGTTAGTGATTCCCGTATCATGCACGTATGGTGAACCGCTATGTGACGAAGTTAGAGCATGAGGTATTTGTAGAGTGCCAACCTTTGTGTGAATGTCGGGGGCGCGCGATGGTTAACTCCTACCAACCTCCCCCCTAGGAGCATGCGTTGATTGCTTTGTTTTGATGACTCGTAGATTTTTGCAATAAGTATATGAGTTCTTATAACTAATGTTGAGTCCATGGATTATACGCACTCTCACCCTTCCACCATTGCTAGCCTCTCTTGTACCGCGCAACTTTCGCCGGTACCATAAACCCACTATATATCCTTCCTCAAAACAGCCACCACAATATTCCTCAAAACAGCCACCATACCTACCTATCATGGCATTTCCATAGCCATTCCGAGATATATTGCCATGCAACTTTCCACCGTTCCGTTCATATGACACGCATCATATTGTCATATTGCCATGCATGATCATGTAGTTGACATCGTATTTGTGGCAAAGCCACCACACATAATTTTTTATACATGTCACTCTTGTTTCATTGCACATACCGATACACCGCCGGAGGCATTCATATAGAGTCATACTTTGTTGTAGTATCGAGTTGTAATATCAAGTTGTAATGAAAGTGTGATGATCATCATGATTAGAGCATTGTCCCATGGGAGGAAAGGCTAAATCTATAAAGCCCATCCGCAAAAAAAGAAAAAAAAAGAAAGGCCGAAGAAAAAGAAAGGCCCAAAAAAAGAAAAAAAAAGGAAAAGAAAAAGGGACAATTGCTACTATCTTTTTTCCACACTTGTGCTTCAAAGTAGCACCATGTTCTTCATTGTAGAGAGTCTTATGTTTAGTCACTTTCATATACTAGTGGGAATTTTCGTTATAGAACTTGGCTTGTATATTCCAACAATGGGCTTCCTCAAATGCCCTAGGTCTTCGCGAGCAAGCAAGTTGGATGCACACCCACTAGTTTCTTTTGTTGAGCTTTCATTCATATTTAGCTCTAGTGCATCCATTGCATGGCAATCCCTACTCACTCACATTGATATCTAGTGATGGGCATCTCCATAGCCCGTTGATACGCCTAGTCGATGTGAGACTATCTCCCTCGTTTTCGCCTTCTCCACAACCACCTCTATTCCACCCATAGTGCTATGTCCATGGCTCACGCTCATGTATTGCGTGAAAGTTGAAAGGTTTGAAAAGATAGAGTATGAAAACAAGTGCTTGGCTGGAATCGGGGTGTGCATGATATGAATATTTTGTGTGATGAAGAGGGAGCATAGCCAGACTATATGATTTTGTAGGGATAACATTCTTTAGTCATAGTATTTTGAGAAGACATGATTGCTTTGTTAGTATGCTTGAAGTATTGTTATTTCTTATGTCAATATAGACTTTTATCTTGAATCTTTCACATTCATGCCATAATTAAGAGAATTACATTGAGAAACTATATTGGTTAGCATTCCACATCAAAAATTCTTTCTTTATCATTTACCTACTCGAGGACGAGCAGGAACTAAGCTTGGGGATGCTTGATACGTCTCCAACGTATCTATAATTTTTGATTGTTCCATGCTATTATTTATGAAGTCTTGGATGTTTAATGGGCTTTATCATACACTTTTATATCATTTTTGGGACTAACCTACTAACCCAAAGGCCCAGTCCAGATTGCTGTTTTTTTGCCAGTTTCAGGGTTTTGCAGAAAAAGAATATCAAACGGAGTCCAAACGGAATGAAACCTTCGTGAGAGATATTTTTGGAGAAAATCACGCACATGGAACTTGAGAACCACGTCAAGCGCGCATCGAGGCGCCCACGAGGGTGGGGGGCGCGCCCCCTGCCCAGGGCGCGCCCCTGCCTCATGGGCCCCTCGAGCACCCCCCGGTGTCCTCTTCCTCCTATATAAGTCTACGTACCCCGAAACCTTCGACAACCGAGAGAAAACCCTAATTCCACCGCCGTAACCTTCTATTCCCATGAGATCCCATCTTGGAGCCTGTTCCGGAGCTCCACCGGAGGGGGATCCATCACGGAGTTCATCATCATCGTCATCATCGCCCTCACCATGAGTTGTGAGTAGTTTACCACAGACCTTCGGGTCCATAGCTAATATCTAGATGGCTTCTTCTCTCTCTCTCTCTAGATCTCAATACAAAGTTCTCCTCGGTCTACGAGGAGATTTATTCGATGTAATCTCTTTTTGCGGTGTGTTTGTCGAGATCCGATAAATTGTGGGTTTATGATCAAGATTATCTATGAGAAATATTTGGTTCTTCTCTGAACTTTTTATGTGTGCTTATAATATCCTTGCAAGTCTCTTTGAATTATTGGTTTGGTTTGGCCTACTAGATCTATAGTTCTTGCAATGGAAGAAGTGCTTGGCTTTGGGTTCAATCTTGCGGTGTCCTTTCCCAGTGACAGTAGGGGCAGCAAGGCACGTATTGTATTGTTGCCATCGAGAATAAAAAGATGGGGTTTATATCATATTGCTTGAGTTTATCCCTCTACATCATGTCATCTTGCTTAAGGCGTTACTCTGTTCTTATGAACTCAATATACTAGATGCATGCTGGATAGCGGTCGATGTGTGGAGTAACAGTAGTAGATGCAGAATCATTTCGGTCTACTTGTCTCGGACGTGATGCCTATATATAATGATCATGCCTAGATAGTCTCATAATTATTCGCTTTTCTATCAATTTCTCGACAGTAATTTGTTTACCCGCTGTAGAATATCGCTATCATGAGAGAAGCCACTAGAGAACACTATGGCCCCCGGGTCTATTCTCAACATATCAATCTACATCTACTTTACTGTTATCACTTTTACTTTCTGTTCTTATAAACAAAAAATACCAAAAATATAAACTATCATCTCTATCAGATCTCACTTTCATAAGTGGCTGTAAAGGGATTGACAACCCCTTATCGCGTTGGCTACGAAGTTCTTATTTGTTGCTGCAGGTGCAAGGGACTCGCGCGTGGTCTCCTACTGGATTGATACCTTGGTTCTCAAAAACTGAGGGAAATACTTACGCTACTGTGCTGCATCTCCCTTTCCTTTTCGAGGGAATACAACGCAAGCTCGAGAAGTAGCATGGTGCTGCTTTCCGCCTTCGTTACTTTGTGCGAGGCTTATTTCGGCGTCCTGTCCACGGACGAGATGTGGGGCAAGTTTTTCTATCTCAAACTTGGCACCGCGGCCAAGGGCGAGCCAGCGCAATGCGGCGCTTGCATCGCCTTGCGGCGCACCCCCTCCGGGATGCGGTTTCCGCCTATCATCATCCATGAGTTGGCGAAGCTGTTGCAGAAGTCATACTTCTATGTACGCAACGCCCACCCGACCCGGGACTACATCAACCTGCCGGTATTCGCGCCTAGGCTGCCTATCAGGACACGAAGCAACTGGGGCCAGCAGTCGGGCAAGCCACTACCGACTGCCGTCGAAACCGCCCTCATCCGACTCCAGGAGATGACAGATTCAGAGGGGCTCCAACCGGCGGACCCGCTAGCTGCCTTTGTCCAGCTCCGTGTGTCGCCGCTCCAGTTCCGGTCGCACCTGATGTGCGACATGAGCGGACGTCAGGATCCTTGTCGGATGTCGACGAGGAACCTACCGACTATCGAGGCGGTCCGACATGTCAACCACTTCTCCAACCATCAACTCGATGAAGTGGAGTGGGCCTTCGGCAAGTTGCCTTACAGCTGTGCCAACCCTCTACCCGCAGTGAGTATCCGATTTCTTATCTTTTCTCAAGCTGTGTGTTTTCGTCCGTCTTGACTAGTCGGCTTGTGATGCAGCGTTTTATCGGCCAAGAGGCTGTCGCCGCGCCAGCTCCCGGTCATTAGTGGATGCAAGACCGGGAGGTGAGCGACGTGGGCGACCCCGAGCTGGGGGCAGTCGCGATGGAGGAGGACGACACCACTAGAGGAGCAGACGGTGAGTCCGGCGGGGCCGCAGGAGGCGGCGCGGGCGGTAACGTCCGCGACTGGCCGGACGACGATGTGGAGAGCGACGAGCCGCCTCGCCGTGGAGGAGCCGATAGGGCTGCAGCCGGCCCTTTGATGGCGCGGACCTTTGGCAAGGCGCTGGCTGGGGCAGCCGACGCTCCTAAGCGCCGCCATGAAGGTGGGCTGTTCGGCAACCGACATCCCAAGAAGGCCAGGCCAACGGTGGCCGCGACCAAGCGGCAATAGGCCGCCAAGGCAGCCGCCATCTGGAAGGGCCTGAAGTAGCGGCCCATAGTATCTGCATAAGTGTTTACTGCTCTTGTCGTAGTTTGCTTGGCTATTTTTCTCTTGGCTTCTTTTGCCAGTCTTCTCATCTTCGCTTCCTTCACTAGGCAGGGCTCCCCTCTCTGTGTCAAGGGTGCCATCTGCCTTGCTGATTAGTTTAGCAGACGGATCCGCAGGAAACCGCCACATGGATCCGGCCACCAACCTTCGGGAGGCGATGGAGAGGAATGTGCGGGAGGCGCGGGAGGAGCGTGAGGCCGCACCTCGGGCGAAGGCTGATGCGGCGATCGCGGCGTAGGCCGAAGCCGATGTTGTAGCCAAGGTGCATGCGGATGCCACGGCCAAGGTCCAGGCAAAGGCCAGTGCCAAGACCACGGAGGACCCGGTGATGGATTCCTGTATTCAGGGGTCCTCGGGTGGCCAGATGATTCGTTATGGGCCGGACTGGTGGGCCGTGAAGATCATCACAGAAGATTATTCCCCGTATCCAGATAGGACTCCTATATGTGTAGAATGGCAAGTTTAAAGTCCGGGTGTAATGTTTCCTTCCTCTGCAAGATGATCATGTCCAACCCTAGGTCCCTCGAGTGCATATATAAATCTGAGGGTTTAGTCTGTACAGACAGAATCACAACTACATAGGCTAGACTTCTAGGGTTTAGCCATTATGATCTCGAGGTAGATCAACTCTTGTAACCCTATATTCATCAAGATCAATCAAGCAGGATGTAGGGTATTAATTCGATAGAGAGGGCCCGAACCTGGGTAAACATCGTGTCCTCAGTCCATTGTTACCATCGATCCTCACACACACAGTTCGAGACCCCCTACCCGAGATCCGCCAGTTTTGACACCGACGTTGGTGCTTTCGTTGAGAGTTCCACTTTGTTGTCGACAGAAGGATTGATGGATCGCTTCATCATCAGCGATGGTGCCACCAGCGGGGAGATTCCCCCCCCCCCCCGGTCAGCTTTTCGCGTTCGGCGGCTTCGTGCTACGCGCCAACTCGGATGGCCACCTTGAGAAGGTTGACAGCTACGCCCCTAGTCATCAGATCAGGTTTGGAAGTCCAAATTATGTTGCTGACATCCGGGGAGACTTGATCTTCGAACGATTCGCACCCGCGGTTGTTGCTCCTTGCCTACACGATGAAGACATCTCAGATCTATCATCAGATCCGGTCAACACCTGCGACCGTTGTGGCCCTAGATCCGGAGCAGATCGCTTCGTCCGAATACGAGAGGGTATACCCCACCGGACTCTCCCCCTCCATGGAACTTCTAACCGGAAACTTAAATACGGTTGTGCTGCTCATAGACCCAGAATCGAGCGAGATCCTTCCAGCTGCTGGAAAACTAGGCTCGTCTCAAATTACGAGCTCCAAATTCTTGGGATCCGCACTCTACGGGCTTGACCAAGCGGTCATCGCCGAGCCTGGTTCCGCAGACCCCCAAACTCCTATCCATCTCGCGCTCTTAAACGAGGCGCTGGACTTGCTGCAATCTCTTGCCATTATGGAGGATTCACCACCGAACTATGCCTAGTCAAAACTGGGGGCTGAGATCGGGGCATTTTGCTTCCCTCCCACCACCCACTTGGTAGCCACGGTCGAAGACTTAACCGACTTACTAGACTGCGCTTCCGAAGACTTCGATGGGATGGACCACGACGTCGAAGCTGATCTAGGTCAAAACCCGCCTGTCACCGGGTGATGAACATTGACTTCTACCTATGACGTATACATGGTGGACACACCCAAGGAGAAATGATGATGACGATAAAGATCCAGAGAAGGATAAGCCCGTCGATGAACCTCCTCAGCACCGACGCCAGCGGCGCCACTCACGACCGCGTTGAGGAAACAAAAGTAATATCAGCATCGGAGACAATGAGGACCCGGAGGAAACCGAAGACCCCGTAGAGCCGGCGTTGGAGCAGGACGAGCGGGAGGATGGTCAATACAGTCCCAAACAAATCACCAATCACAATGATTCCGAAGACAGTAACTACCTACATGTCTCCGAAGAGGATGTCAGCCTAGGAGATAAGGAATTCATCATCACGGAGGAACCCCTCGAACAAGAATGCTTTCAGCGACAACTTAGTGCCACAGCAAGGAGACTGAAAAAACAATAGCAGCGGCTTAAAGCCGAGCAGGATACGCTCAACGATAGATGGAATGAAGTGCTAGACGCTGAAGAGAGATACGGCCACGAGCGCCAAACAAAGAGCTACCCCAAGCGCAAGTTGCTGCCACAATTCACCGACAAGGCCCTTGCGCCAATTCCGTCGAGGAACGATTAGGCGGATCAACCGGACCGACCACCTCATGGACGGGACAAAGCGGCTAGCAATGTTGTACACCAACCCGCACCTCCCCACCGTAAAGGAAAGGATACAGCGGCTCAGGGCCATAAGTACGATCTACGTCAGGACCTGAATAAAAAAGACGGTCAGGCCAGATCAATCTACGGATCAAGAGAACATGCTCCCACACGGGATGGTGGCTATCAAGCCAAGCACACCGGATAAAATCAAGTTCGTAGTCAACACCGAATACAGATGTTGTTCGTACTACGTCACGATGTCGCACGATACAGGGGTGCTGTGTTTTGTGCTTTACCGATGAGGTGATGGATCACCAATTTCTAGAAGGGTTTAAACCCATAAACATCGAGGCTTACAATGGAACAACGGATCGCACTGTATGGATCGAAGAATTTATTCTTCACATCCACATGGCTCGTGGAGATGACTTCCATGCCATCAAATACTTACCTTTAAAGCTGAAAGGGCCAGCTCGATACTGGTTGAACAACCTCCCAAAGAACTCCATTGGAAGCTGGGAAGATCTGGAGGACGCTTTCAGGGCTAACTTTCAGGGGACTTATGTCCATCCACCGGATGCAGATGATCTAAGTCACATAATCCAGCAACCCGGGGAGTCAGCCCGCAAGCTTTGGAATCGGTTCTTAACTAAAAAGAACCAAATTGTCGACTTTCTGGACGTTGAAGCCTTAACAGCATTTAAACACAGCGTCCGAGACGAATGGCTTGCAAGACACCTCAGCCAGGAGTAGCCGAAGACAATGGCCGCCCTTACTACACTTATGACCCGCTTTTGCGCAGGTGAAGACAGCTGGCTAGCTCATAGAAGCAACAGTACCACCGAACCTCGCACTTCCGAAGTCAGGGACGACAATGGCAAGCCACGACGCAATAAGAACAAGCGTCGGAATAATGCCGGAGAAGCAGATGACACGACAGTAAATGCCGGATTCAGTGGCTCCAGGTCAGGTCAATGGAAGAAGCCGTTCAAAGGCAACAGAGATAGTCCATCCAACTTGGACAAGATATTGGAGAGACCTTGCCAGATTCATGGCACCCCCAACACAAAGTGTTGGGTCTTCAAGCAGGCCGGCAAGTTAAATGCCGAACACAAGGGGAAAGGACCTCAAAGCGAGGACAAAGACGAGCCCCGCCAACCGAATACTGGGGGACAGAAGCAATTTCCCCTTGAGGTGAAAATGGTGAATCTAATCTACGCCACCATATCCCCAAGAGGGAGCGCAAGCGCGCACTAAGGGACATTTATGCCGTAGAGCCTGTCACCCCAAAATTCAACTCATGGTTGGCTTGTCCGATCACCTTTGATCGTTGGGATTACCCAACCAGTATCCGTCATGGACATTCGGCGGCCCTAGTACTCAATGCCATAATCGATGGTTATCATCTTACTCGAGTCCTTATGAACGGCTGTAGTAGTCTCAACTTGATATATCAAGACACTGTCCTCAAGATGGGGATAGACCCATTAAGCATCAAGCCTAGCAGCACTACCTTTAAAGGAGTAATACCCGGCATAAAGGCCCGCTGCACTGGTTCATTAACACTGGAAGCGGTATTCTGCTCTCCAGACAGTTTTCGAGGCGAAGAGTTAATCTTCGACATCGCTCCTTTCCGAAGTGGCTATCATGCACTACTTGAAAGGACGTCCTTCGCCCACTTTAATGCAGTACTACACTATGCTTACACTAGTAGATAAAGGGGGATCAGACCCGGTTCATTTGGGCCTTTAGCCCCGGTTCTGGAACCGGTGCAACAGGGTCGGTACTAATGCTCTGACCCTTTAGTCCCGGTTCAATCCAGAACCGGGGCAAAAGGGTGTCCACGTGGCCTGTGCACCGAGTCCAGGCAGGAGGGGCTTTAGTCCCGGTTGGTGGTTCCAACCGGGACCAAAAGGCATCCACGTGTCAGCATTTCTGTAGCTGTGGTTTTTGTTTTTTTTTTTGAAAGGGGAGGGGGGGTTTTAGGTTTTGGGGGTTAATTTAGGTGTTTGATATATTGTGTTAGCTAGCTAATTAATAGAGAGAAGTGTTCTCTCTTATGTCCGTGCTTTTGGTCGACGCTACATACTACACATACGTATATATATGGACTAGAGTCACGCTAGCTATCTAGCTAGCTGCTAGCTACTAAGCAAACGAAGGAACAGAAGATCTCGTATATATAATCAACATATATATATATGCATACAGAGAGAAGTAATAATATCGACCACCTCTCCTTCTCCGAGAGATTGGTCGAACAACAAGTTCTCGTATATCTATCCGACACTACCGGGCACATATATACAATAATTATCTCTTACAAAAATAATCTCCTAACACATGGATGCAGGGTCCACATAGTATTCTCCGTCTTCAGCGATCACGTGTTCAAGGAAGAATGCCGCCAATTCCTCTTGAATTGCTCGCAGACGATCTGGTGTTAGGAGTTCATCCCGCATCCGAAACATCTAATTTGAAGTAGGGGGTCAATACATGAAATGATGCTATAAATTTGTGAATATTATTGATTGCTTACGCACTTTAAATTGTTCATCAGTGTAGCCCCGCTCACAGGTCGTGTGGCGGATGGACTCGCAAATGTAGTATCCACAATAATCATTCCCGGGTTCCTGCCACAACCACTTTACAAGAAATAGAGCCCAATCAAACTGATAAGCAAGAATGCCAAATTGGTATTGATGAAACTAGCTAGCGCTTGAATCAAGATATAGGAGATGCGCGCGCGGAACATGCTACTATATAGTACTTACTTTCGGGTATCTAAATTGTAGCTTCTTCGGCAGTCCCGGAGCTTTTTTGATGAATGTTTTCCAAGCCCTGCCAGACAAAGGAAACAATTAGTTGATATCAGAAATGAAGTTGCTGATATATATGCATGGTGAATAATATTGATCGATTTAACTTACCTGGCTAGTATTTGAGTCATGTCCGCATACTCCTCGGGATCTTTACGTTTAGAGTCGAAGACAGTTACTATTCCCTTCTCAAGCTTAATCTCTAAGAGAATATAGTGGAAGCTGCGCACGAATGCATGAGATCATTACATCACTATAAACTTGACTGATATATATAAGGGAAACCAAATATGCACAAGACATTAACACTCACTTGAAGTTGTAAGGAAAGAGTATTATATCTTTGTTTTCATTTACCACCAACGATCGTAGCAAGTTGGTCTCGGTATCGCCGGGACGCAATTTAACCTCGGTTGCATCTATGAGGTATGTGTTAATAAACCCAATATCACCTACTTGTCTTTTCTTCAATTCGACGATCTTCAATCTGCATAATATAGTGAGGATAATTATAAATACATGCAATGAAGATCAGCTATATAGAGAGACTTAATGACAGAAGTAGTACTACTTACAGCCAGTAGCAGGTGATCGTTGTTTTATCGAGGGCCAATTGATTGAAAAATTGATAGAACTCCTCAAATGGAACAGGCAACAGGTCAATTCCAACGAGGTCATGCTCAGGTTTAACTCTCAAATACAAGTTATTCCTCCCCCCAGACTCTCTGCAGATTTTCATGTACCAATCATGCAATCTTCGCATATTCGTTGATAGAGATCTTTCATTTTTTACGAGAGGCTTTTTGTACTCGTATCTTTCTATCTGCACGTCCATGAAATCATAGTGTACATCGTCGGACGCGTAATCTGCAAGATTGGTATAACCGGGCACCATCCTCGGATCATTAGCGACCATGTCGCTAGACACCTTGAGCGGGGGGCACGATTGGTTCGCTTGTTCGCCGAGCTGGGCAATTTGTTTCCCAGCTCGCCCTTCTGCTAACCTCTGATCACTTTTTGTACTTCCGGACAGCTTGGCATCTTGAAATGTCTTTTGAATAATGCGGTCATAGTTGCCCTTCGGCTTACTTTTCGCTGGTTGCTTCAGGGCAGCAAGAGTGCGCTTTGCTTTCACCGCATCTATCTTCTCCTCTGGAGGTGGATGTCTCTGTGCTTTCAACCCTTCAAAAAAGTCCTTCACTTCGCCTTCAGCGATCTTCGTGTTTTCCTCGTCGGACCTCTCGTACGGCAACTTCTCTAGAGGCGTGAGAGAAGGACCGAATCTGCATCGCCTCCCGCCTCTGGCTGTACTGGTAGACGTCGCCGGACCAGACGAAGCGGCTGTCTTTTTTACTTGCTTAGGCGCCGGAGCAGGAGCAGCCGGAGCGGCGGCAGGTCTCTTCCGCCCTTGCTGATTAGGCGAAGGAGGAGCTGGCTGTCTGCTCGGGCGCGCCGGCGGCGAAGGAGGCGGAGTGCCGCCACGCGCCGGCGGCGAAGGAGGCGGTGTGCCGCCACGCGCCGGAGAAGGAGCCGGAGTGCCCTGATGGTCACTCGCCGGAGAAGGAGCCGGAGTGCCCTGATGGTCACTCGCCGGAGGAGGAGGCGGTGGAGGAGGCGGAGTGCCCTGACTCGTCGGAGGAGGAGGAGGAGGCGGAGGCGTCCAGTTCAGAATGTTGATTAGGTCCTTCCGCCATAGGCATGGAGTCTTCAGTGAAGAACCCAGCCGAGTCTCCCCTTCACCGGTAGGGTGGTCAAGCTGGAGCTCCTCATATCCCTCCGTTATTTCGTCGACCATCACCCTAGCATATCCTTCTGGAATCGGCCGGCAGTGAAAAGTGTCGTCTGGTCCAGAAGGATAAACAGAGCCAGCAGCCGCCTTGACCTTCAGATTCATCGACTGTGCCATAAGGTGGCAATTTTGTGCCTGCGTGATAGCATCCACAGGATTCCTGGCAGTAGCCGTCAAGGCAAGCTCTGGCTGAGGCAGCTCGGTGGAAGCCACGCTGCTTCTCCGCTGAGATGGCGGGGTAGCTTCGGGGGAAGCTTCGGCAATTCTTTCCCGATCTGCTTCCCGTTCCTCTATCGCTTGTATTCTGGCCCGCAGCGCCTGGATTTCGGTCATCTCCATTTTCTTCCTCCTGTCGTGGCATTTGTAGCCTCCTGCGTCCGGAAACCCAGCACGCCACGGAAGGGAGCCTGGCGTGCCTCGTGTCCGTCCAGGGTGCTCAGGATTCCCGAGGGCCATTGTCAGCTCGTCGTTCTCTCTGTCGGGGATGCACGTCCCTGCATGCGCTGCTTTGATATACTGCCGCATCTTCCTGAGTGGTGTTTCCAATTGCTTGTCCGTCCAAATGCACCACCCTGTTACAGGGTCCAAGGATCCGCCAGCCCCGAAGAACCAAGTCCGGCAACGTTCTGGCCAGTGCATTGTCTCTGGTTCGATCCCTTTCTGAAGCAGATCATTCTCAGCCCTGGCCCACTTAGGCCGGGCTACGAGGTAGCCGCCCGACCCCGTGCGATGGTGATGCATCTTCTTTGCAGCATTTATCCGGTTTGTCTCCGACATCTTCTGACTCTTTTCCGACTTCTTATGGGCCACAAATGCGGGCCAGTCATCTTTGATCTTCTCATATATGCCCACGAATTCTGGAGTCGTTTTCTCTCTGACAAACGTATTCAGTTTTTTCTTCCATGCCCTGAATTGGTCTGCCATCTTCGAAAGTGCATAAGACTTGATCAAGTCCTCTATAACTGGCTTCGCCGGATCAACCTCTCGCGGTAGGACGAAGTTTGACTTCAGCTCAGTCCAAAGATCTTCTTTCTGCATATCAGTGACATAAGTCACCTGAGCGTCTTTTGCAGCCGGCTTTAACCATTGATGGATGCTGATCGGGATCTTGTCCCTAACCAGAACCCCGCACTGATTAACAAATGCGTTCTTTGTGTGGATGGGTGCAATCGGCTCGCCGGAGCGCGAGATTTCTGAGATCTCAAACTTTTCATCCGGCCTCAACTTTTTCTTCGCTCCTCGTCTCTTTACCGAAGATTTGCTCGATCCGGAGGGCTAGAAAAGGAACAAAGACGAGAGTTAATGAATGAATCAATTAACTAGTCAGCACATGCTTAACTAACATATATACCTCCTGGCCGGACTCGGTTCGGTCACCGGAGCCAGCATCACGGTCTCCTTCTTGCACCGGCATTGGGTCACCGGAGCCGTCCTCACGGTCTACTTCTTCCATGTGCATTGGGTCACCGAATTCATCAATATCATAGCCTAGATCTTCCAGCCGCAGCTCTTGTTCGACCTGCTCATCGGTGTCGTTGAGAAACGACCTAACGGCATTTTGTCCGTCTGCGATTATGTCCATCAACATCGCTTCTTGTGCTAGGTCTCGGGTGTTGTCGTCCATTGTTTCTACAAATATTTACAACATGCCAATTATTATTCAAACATGACAGATGGATATATTAATGGCAAACGTAGAACTAGCTTCAACCCTCGACTGCTCGGCGATCCACAAACCCTAGACCCCCTCATGTCACATTTTGTCTAGCTAGTGTCAAAGGATTCAACAAAACCAATACTTCATCATTAGGCAAAAGTAACAGTAGAATGATGGTACGAAGCTCTCCAAAGTTGTTTTGGAACGGAGTCCCAGATAAGATAATCCGTAACAAAAGACGGATTAACCTATCAGGAACTCCGTTCCAAAACATCTTTGCATAACTTCGTACCAACATGCCCCGGTTACTTCTGGCAAATGATGAAGTCATGGAATTTTTCAATACTTTGACACTAGCTAGGCAACCTCTCTCGACCCCTCGACCCCCGACTGCTCGGCGATCCACAAACCCTAGACCCCATCATGTCACATTTTGTCTAGCTAGTGTCAAAGGATTCAACAAAACCAATACTTCATCATTAGGCAAAAGTAACAGTAGAATGATGGTACGAAGCTCTCCAAAGTTGTTTTGGAACGGAGTCCCAGATAAGATAATCCGTAACAAAAGACGGATTAACCTATCAGGAACTCCGTTCCAAAACATCTTTGCATAACTTCGTACCAACATGCCCCGGTTACTTCTGGCAAATGATGAAGTCATGGAATTTTTCAATACTTTGACACTAGCTAGGCAACCTCTCTCGACCCCTCGACCCCCGACTGCTCGGCGATCCACAAACCCTAGACCCCCTCATGTCACATTTTGTCTAGCTATAGTGTCAAAGGATTCAACAGAACCAATACTTCATCATTAGGCGAAAGTAACAGTAGCATGATGGTACGAAGCTCTCCAAAGTTGTTTTGGAACGAAGTCCCAGATAAGATAATCCGTAACAAAAGACGGATTATCCTATCAGGAACTCCGTTCCAAAACATCTTTGCATAACTTCGTACCAACATGCCCCGGTTACTTCTGGCAAATGATGAAGTCATGGAATTTTTCAATACTTTGACACTAGCTAGGCAACCTCTCTCGACCCCTCGACCCCCGACTGCTCGGCGATCCACAAACCCTAGACCCCCTCATGTCACATTTTGTCTAGCTAGTGTCAAAGGATTCAACAGAACCAATACTTCATCATTAGGCGAAAGTAACAGTAGCATGATGGTACGAAGCTCTCCAAAGTTGTTTTGGAACGAAGTCCCAGATAAGATAATCCGTAACAAAAGACGGATTATCCTATCAGGAACTCCGTTCCAGAACATCTTTGCATAACTTCGTACCAACATGCCTCGGTGTAATGCCCCGGATGTAATACTTTCCCTTTTGGGCTTATAATAAATCTCCGGCTTCATCTATTTCCATTTCGGGTTCTTTGTCTTTCGGGCTTTCGTCGTTTTGTTGTGTGAGTGTGTGGCTTTCATTCATATCATGTAGACATGTGCATTGCATTGCATCTGTGTTGTGGGTTGTTTCCGGTTCGTGGCGTTTCTTCCCGTTGTCCGTTTCGTGTTCCGGAGCTCCCTCACGTGTCCGTGACGTCCCGTAGGCCTTCTTTGTTGTTCGGGCGTTTTACGTTACCGGTGTGCCGCGAGGTTGTTTTGTGTGTTGTTGTTTTGTTGTGTGCAACCTGCCTCTCAAATCTCGTCTCGTTTGGACTCCGTTGACTTTTCCCTCCGTTGCCCGTGTGGGTCCGAAGTGCCCTTACTTCGTGTCCCGAAAACACCCTCGTTGCTTTCTTTTATCTCCGTCTGGTCCTTTTAAAATCATCCCGCGATCGGATCCGTTGGATCCAGATCGGAGGGCTCCTAAACATCCCCTAGTCTCAAACCCTAGTCTAACTGCTATATATAGACCCTAGGTCTATTTGGGGCATCTCCTTCTTCTTCCCTTCTCCACTTTCCTTTTTTTTTCTTTTATCAGATCCAATCCTCCCTTTTTTTCCCCAGATCCCGAAGGAACCTGGGAACCAGCCGCCGATCGACAGATCTCCTCAAGGGCGTTCGGGTCAACGCCAGGAAATCAGCCGCCGGATCGACGCGGTCTCCTCCCGCGCCTCGACCGCACCGGGCTGGCCTCTCCCTCGACCGACCGAGGCCAGGTCCCCACATCGCCTCCGCTTCGGCCCAGTTTTTCCCCCTCGCCTCCTCTTCGCCGCTCCCCGCCGACCGCGTCTACGCCCTGGGCCAGGGACCACTTGGCCGTTCCCTCCGCGCGACTGGGCTCTGCCTCGGCCCGAGCCGCGCCACAGCCGCGCCACCGCGGGCATCGCCAGCCGGCTGGGCCGCCTCCCCCGTGGGCTCCGCGGACCAGGCCGCTCCAGCGCCGGGCGCTTCCACCGCGGGCCTCCCGCCCCGCTGGGCCACGTCGCGCCCCCAGGCCGCCGCCCCGCTCCGTCTCGGGCCGGCCCAGCCGCCGGGCCGCTCGGCACCGCTCTCCACCGCAATCGCCAGCCGCGCCTGGGCCGGATCCGCACCGCGCCAGGGCCCATCTCCTGTTTTTTTCCTCCAGATCTGATCTGGAGAGGTGAACCCTAAATCTCCTAAGTCCCTGTTTAACTGATCTGTTATGCCTTTTTCAAACTGCTCTAACTTTGTGCCTGGTGCTCCGTTTTGCGCGTGTAGCATGTCCAGATGTTCGTGGAGATGTCCTCTACGTTTTACCTGTTGTAGTCATGCATGTTAGAGATCATCTAGGTGCTTGTTTTGCTGTTGCAAGAGTGTATGATGATATAAACTGCTGCTATGTGTTATTTTCATGCCACCTTTGACATGTGATATCTTTTAGCTCGTTTGTCCAAACGAAGCAAATGACATGTCCACGTGTTCGTCTTGTCACGAACTACGTGTTGCTTGTGATAGGTTGCATGGTAGATGTATTGTTTCCTTGTTATCATCGTTGCAAGATGCCATGTTCAAATGTTGTGTTTTTACTTGTTATGAAATGCCATGTTGTTGAGCTTGTTGCAATCGTTGTGTTTGCCTCAACGATGCATGCTTGTGTGTTTCGGGATCACCGTCATATGTATTTTGATGAGGTGCTTACCCTTTGCCATGTTTAGTTTCGAGGTGTATTAAACATGCTCTTTTGTGTGCTATGATGATGTTGCTGTTTTGGGACTTAGTGAAATTTCACTAAGTCTGAAATCTGTAACGTTCCGATGCCATGTTCGTGTGATGTTGTAGGACAAAGCATGATAGTTTTGGGGTGGATTTTGATTGTTCCATGAAGTATATATTGTTGTCTTTCCATCCATGTCCTCACATGTCCATTTGAGTGGCTGTAGCATGTTTATCTTTTGCTCCAAACTTTCAATAAAATTCTGCTGCCAGAATTTTATTTCAAAGTTCAATATGTCCAAGATCATTGCTATTGATCCGTGACTCCGTTTGGGGTGCACTTTGGACCTAGTTGCTGTACATTATATCTAGTTTATGTTCAAGTCCTTTGCTATGCCTTTTGGGTGCTGTAGATTATTTATTTTGTGCTCCCAAGATGCCATGTTGCTGTAATTTGCAGTTTTCGCTCAAATCTTGTTTCGGGCATAACTTTTAGCCCGTAACTCCGATTTCAGCGAATCTTATATCAAACTTGGGTGTTTTTCTGTGTAGATTAATAATATCAGGTTGTTATCTTGTTTTGAGGTGTTTTGCTTGAGTGATGTTTTTCCGTGCTCCATGTGCATCTCTAGTGCATCCATCATGCATACATGTTTTTCGAGTGCGCATTGCATTGTGTTGATTTGGTGCTGGTGTGTTTGTCTTGTTTAGACCCGGAAGTTGAGCACGAGTTTTCCAACGAGGTTGATCACGAGGTTTCCAACGAGTTTGAGCAAGAGGACCCTTCTTTTGATCCGAACTTCTTCTCTTCAGGCAAGATGACCGAACCCCGATAACATTACTATCTTTGTCTATTGCTAGTAGTCTCGATCTATAGTTTTGCCTCGATGCCCATGTTCTTCTTGTCAGCCTCCTACTTGTAACCAATTGCCATGTTAACCACCCTACCTATGCAAACCGTTGCTTGGCTAAGTACGCTTCGCTCAGCCTTCTTATAGCGTTGCTAGTTGCAGGTGAAGTGAAGATGCTTGCTCCATGTTGAAGTTTGGTTGGGTTATATCACACTATATAAATGCTTTAATTGAAATCACCTATATATTGGCAAGGGTGGAAGGCTAAGCCTTTTGCTTGGTGTTTTGTTCCACTCATGCCGTTAGGATCCGTATAAGCCGGTTTTATGTTCCTTGATTATGCGTTCCTAACACGGTTGGGGTGTATGGGACCCCCTCGATAAACCGCTATGTGCTAAGTATTTTCCAGCAAATCCCAACATTGGTACTATTTGCCTAATAACAAACTAAACTTGCATAAGGGAGTAATTAACCCTCTTTCTTAATCAACAACCCCGGGCCAGTGCTCCACATGAGTGTTGGTCCGAAACGGGGGTCCTGCAGGGCCGCCTTGGGGCAACCCGAGGTATCTGGCATACACCTGTAGCATCACCCATCCGGTCGTGTCCTGAGACCTAGATACGCGCGGCTACGATCAGGGTGTCGACACGCCGGGAGGATTTGCTGGATTAGCCTTACCTTAGTTCGGTATATCTTGAGCACGGGATTCCGAGGATACTCGGGTCTTCCCACTTTGGAGTTGCGACTCCGCGGATCGTGGGCTTGTAATGGGTCAAGTTGGAACACCCCTGCAGGGTTTGAACTTTCGAAAGCCGTGCCCGCGGTTATGTGGCAGATGGGAGCTTGTTAATTCCGGTTGTAGAGAACTTGACACAATGTTACTAATACACTACCAGCGTGAGTTCCGTGACTGTCAATTTCCGAATAGGGATTCGGGAGTTGAACACGGAGGGGTTATGTTGTGAGCTTGTAGCTAGGATCACTTCGTGATCACTTCTCGCGATGCCTTCTCTTCTCGCTCTCTCTTGCGTAAGTTAGTGCTAGATGCTGCTGCAGACTCTTTGTTGTTCCTTCACCTCTTTTCTTTCTTCAGCCTTTCCCTCACCTAAAGGCTTTGATAGTTCTGTTACCCGGGAACGGGATTGCTGAGTCCTCTGTGGCTCACAGTTACTTCACACACCAGATGCAGGTCCAGCCGTGAGCTATCCAGGTGATGGCACCGAGCTGGATTGGGAGTACGACGAGGAGCGTAGTCGTTACTACGTGCGCTACCCGGACGATCAGTAGTGGAGACTCTTACTAGGATCCGATCCGCCTGTGGTTGTTTATTTATCTGAGTTTGGTACTTTGACAGTTGGTTTTGCCCTTAGAGGGTTGTAGTGATCTTATTGTATGATGCTTGAGACTTGTACTGTTATTCTGTGACGTGGCGATTGTAAGCCAACTATTTTCAGTTTACTTTCCCCTTTTTACATGAGTTGTGCAAAGATTACCAAACTTGAGATCATTCTAGGATGGACTTATGCCTTTAAGTCGTGCCTCGACACGTAGGAGGTATAATTCCATCCTGGGCATTACATAACCTCATCAAGTTCTACCTTCCTCCCACTCAATTCTTTCGAGAGAAACTCTTTCTCGAGAAAGGACCCGTTCTTAGCGACAAACACTTTGCCCTCGGATCTGAGATAGAAGGTGTACCCAACTGTTTCTTTTGGGTATCCTATGAAGACACATTTGTCCGCTTTGGGTTCGAGCTTTTCTGGCTGAAGCCTTTTGACATAAGCATCGCAACCCCAAACTTTGAGAAAAGACAACTTAGGTTTCTTACCAAACCATAGTTCATACGGTGTTGTCTCAACGGACTTAGATGGAGCCCTATTTAAAGTGAATGCAGCTGTCTCTAACGCATATCCCCAGAACGATAGTGGCAAATCGGCAAGAGACATCATAGAACGCACCATATCTAATAGGGTTCGATTACGACGTTCGGACACACCATTACGCTGTGGTGTTCCAGGTGGCGTCAACTGTGAAACAATTCCACATTTTCTTAAGTGATTGCCAAACTCATAACTCAGATACTCTCCCCCTCGATCAGATCGTAGGAACTTGATCTTCTTGTTGCGATGATTCTCAACTTCACTCTGAAATTGCTTGAACTTTTCAAACGTTTCAGACTTATGCTTCATCAAGTAAATATACCCATATCTACTTAAGTCGTCAGTGAAGGTGAGAAAATAACGATATCCACCGCGCGCCGTGACACTCATCGGGCCACACACATCAGTATGTATGATTTCCAATAAGTCACTTGCCCGTTCCATTGTTCCTGAAAACGGGGTCTTAGTCATCTTGCCCATGAGGCACGGCTCGCATGTGTCAAGTGATTCAAAATCAAGAGACTCCAAAAGTCCATCAGCATGGAGCTTCCTCATGCGTTTCACGCCGATATGACCCAGACGGCAGTGCCACAAGAAAGTGGTACTATTGTTATCAACTCTACATCTTTTGGCATCAATGTTATGAACATGTGTATCATCACTATCGAGATTCAATAAGAATAAACCCCCTACTTCGGGTGCATGACCATAAAAGATATTACCCATATAAATAGAACAACCTTTATTCTCTGATTTAAATGAGTAACCGTCTCGCATTAAACAAGATCCAGATATAATGTTCATGCTCAACGCAGGCACTAAATAACAATTATTCAGGTTCATAACTAATCCCGATGGTAATCGAAGAGCGAGCGTGCCGACGGCGATCACATCAACCTTGGAACCATTCCCCACGCGCATCGTCACTTCGTCCTTCGCCACCCTCCGTTTATTCCGTAGTTCCTGTTTAGAGTTGCAAATGTGAGCAACCGAACCGGTATCAAATACCCAGGCACTACAACGAGAGTTGGTAAGGTACACATCAATAACATGTATATCACATATACCTTGCTTGTTGTTGTTGTTGGCCCCCTTCTTGTCTGCCAAATACTTGGGGCAGTTCCGCTTCCAGTGGTCGTTCCCCTTGCAATAGAAACACTCAGTCTCTGGCTTGGGCCCAGCCTTGGGTTTCTTCACTGGATGGGCAACTGCCTTGCCACCCTTCTTAGAGTTACCCTTCTTGCCCTTGCCATTTTTCTTGAAACTGGTAGTTTTATTGACCATCAACACTTGATACTCCTTCTGGATGTCTGCCTCAGCGACTTTCAGCATTGAAAACAGCTCGGCGATGGATTTGTTCATCCCTTGCATGTTATACTGCTGCACGAAGCTCTTGTAGCTAGGTGGGAGTGACTGGAGAATTCTGTCAATGATAGCCTCCTCCGGGAACACAAGTCCCAGATCAGCTATGCGGGTATAGTACCCAGACATCTTCAGTAAGTGCTCACTGACAGACGAATTCTCCTCCATCTTGCAAGCAAAGAATTTATCGGTGGTCTCATACCTCTCGATCTTGGCATTCTTTTCAAAGATGAACTTCAACTCCTGGAACATCTCATATGCTCCATGACGTTCAAAACGCCTTTGAAGTCCTCCTTCCAAGCTATACAATATGGCACACTGCACTATTGAGTAGTCATCCGAACGCGACTGCCAGGCGTTCATAACGTCCGCAGAGGCCTGAGGAGCGGGGGGTTCACCTAGCGGTGCATTTAGGACATAAACCTTTTGGGCAGCTGTGAGGATGATCCTCAGATTGCGGAGCCAGTCCACAAAGTTGCTCCCATCATCTTTCAGTTTAGCTTTCTCTAGGAACGCATTAAAATTCAGGGGAGCTACTGCGTGAGCCATCTACAACAAAAGATTTGCAAAGACATTTTAGACTATTGTTCATGATAAGTGAGTTATTACCTAATCAAATTATTTATAACTCCCACTCAAATTGACATCCCTCTGGTCATTCGAGCGTGACATGATCCAGATTCACCAACCCAAGTCCGATCATCACGTGAGATGAGGTGGTGTCAATGGTGAACATCTACATGTTGATCATATCTACTATATGACTCATGCTCGACCTTTCGGTCTTCCGTGTTCCGAGGCCATGTCTGTACATGCTAGGCTCGTCAAGTCTAACCCGAGTGTTCTGCATGTGCAAAACTGGCTTGCACCCGTTGTATGCGAACGTAGAGTCTATCACACCCGATCATCACGTGGTGCTTCGAAACGACGAACCTTCGCAACGGCGCACACTCGGGGGGAACACAATTTTATCTTGAAATTTTAGTGAAGGATCATCTTATAATGCTACCGTCGTCCTAAGCAAGATAAGATGCATAAAAGGATTAACATCACATGCAAATCATAAGTGACATGATATGGCCATCAACTCGTGCTTTTGATCTCCATCTCCAAAGCACCGGAATGATCTCCATCGTCACCGGCGCCACACCATGATCTCCATCATCATGATCTCCATCATCGTGTCGCCATCGGGGTTGTCGCGCGCCCACCATGCTCTTACTACTATTGCTACCGTTTAGCGGTAAAGTAAAGCATTACAAAGCGCTTAATGATTGACACGCAGGTCATACAAAAATTAAAGACAACCCTATGGCTCCTGCCGGTTGCCGTATGCATCGACATGCAAGTCGATATTAACTATTACAACATGATCATCTCATACATCAAATATATCTCATCATGTCATTGGCCATATCATATCACATACATACCCTGCAAAAACAAGTTAGACGTCCTCTAATTTATTGTTGCATGTTTTACGTGGCTGCTATGGGTATCTAGCAAGAACGCTTCTTACCTACGCAAAGCCACAACGGTGATATTCAAGTTGCTATTTAACCTTCTACAAGGACCGCCTTGTTCTATTCCGATTCAACTAAGATAGGAGAGACAGACACCCGCCAGCCATCTTATGCAACAAAAGTCACATGTCTGTCGATGGAACCGGTCTCATGTACGTGGACATGTAAAGTTGGTCCGGGCCGCTTCATCCCATAATACCGCTGAATCAAGAAAGACTAAGGAGGGCAGCAATTTAAACATCAACGCCCACAAACCCTTTTGTGTTCTACTCGAGAAAGCATCTACGCAAGATCCTAGCTCATGATGCCACTGTTGGGGAACGTTGCATGGGAAACAAAAAATTTTCCTACGTTCACCAAGATCAATCTAGGAGATGCTACTACGAGAGGAGAGTTGGATCCACGTACCCTTGTAGATCGCTAAGCGGAAGCGTTAAGAACGCGGTTGATGGAGTCGTACTCGCCGCGATTCAGATCGCCGAAGATCCTAGCACCGAAGCGACGGTGCCTCCGCGTTCTTCACACGTACGGCTCGGGGACGTCTCCTCCTTCTTGATCCAGCAAGGGGTGGAGGAGAGGTTGATGGAGAGACCGGCAGCACGACGGCGTGGTGGTGATGGTGGAGGAGGATTCCAGCAGGGCTTCGCCTAAGCACCGCGGGAAGACGAATATGTTGTGGGAGAGGAAGGGCAGCACCGAGGCACAAACGTGTGTTGGCTGCCCTCCCTCTGCCCCTCTATATATAGGGGGAATAGATGGGAGGGGGGCGCCCTAGGGTTTCCCCTAGGGGGCCGGCGGCCAGGGCAGTGGGGGGGCGGCGGCCAAGGGCTGCGCAGGCCCTAGGGTTTCCCCCCCCCCTAGGTGCCTTGCCCCCCAAGCCAGGGGGTGCGGCTGCCCTAGGAGGGGCCAGCCCCCCATGCGCCATAGGAGAGGGCCCAGGGGGGGCGCACAGCCCTATGAGGGCTGTGGTGTCCCCCCTTTGTGGCCCATTAGGCCCAGAACCACTTCCGGGACCCCCGAAACCCTTTTCGGTAATCCGCCGATTTCCCGATGCTCCCCGGAACACTTCCGGACTCCGAAACCTTTCATCCTATATATCAATCTTCGTCCCCGGACCATTCCGGAGACCCTCGTCACGTCCGGGATCTCATCCGGGACTCCGAACAACCTTCGGTAACCATGCACTGTTCTCACTAACAACCCTAGCGTCACCGAACCTTAAGTGTGTAGACCCTGCGGGTTCGGAAACCATGTAGACATGACCGAGACACTCCTAGGTCAATAACCAATAGCGGGATCTGGATACCCATATTGGTTCCCACATGTTCCTCGATGATCTCATCGGATGAACCACGATGTCAAGGATTCAGGCAATCCCGTATACAGTTCCCTTTGTCTCGTCAGTATGTTACTTGCCCGAGATTCGATCGTCGGTATCTCTATACCTAGTTCAATCTCGTTACCGGCAAGTCTCTTTACTCGTTACCGTAATACATAATCCCGTGACTAACTACTTAGTCACTTTGAGCTCATTGAGATGACGTATTACCGAGTGGGCCCGGAGATACCTCTCCGTCATACGGAGTGACAAATCCCAGTCTCGATCCATGTCAACTCAACAGACACCTTCGGAGATACCTGTAGAGTACCTTTATAGTCACCCAGTTACGTTGCGACGTTTGGCACACACAAAGCACTCCTACGGTGTCAGTGAGTTACATGATCTCATGGTCATAGGAACTTATACTTGACATGTAGAAAACTATAGCGATAACTGACACGATCAAGAGCTATGTTTAACGTTTGGGTCTCGTCCATCACATCATTCTCCTAATGATGTGATCCCGTTATCAAATGACAACTCATGTCTATGACCTGGAAACCGCGGTCATCTTTGATCAACGAGCTAGTCCTGTAGAGGCTCACTAGGGACACAAAGTTTGTCTATTCATCCACACATGTATTTGAGTTTCCAATCAATACAGTTATAGCATGGATAATAAACGATTATCATGAACAAGGAAATATAATAATAACTCTTTTATTATTGCCTCTAGGGCATATTTCCAACAGTTACTACTCCATCTGAGTATCAGTTCTATAAGTTTTTCCTTGGCTGAAAGGTTGGCATTAAGAGCTTCCTCCTTGTTCTCAATGTTCTCAAGACCGTAGATCTCCAGCCTGTCTTGAAGCTTGTTTAGGTGTTTCAGCTGGTGTGACTCATACCCCTGTGTCTTGCTTATTTTGAAGCACGGTAACGTTTGCAACCATGTCAGCCTGCCAATGTTTGGAAATTGCAGACATTTCTTCCAGATTACACGGCGCAAGTTAATCAGGTTCATCAAGTCGTCACCACGAGACAACTCCAAACCATCGCAATCACCGAAGTCTACCACCTGCAAGGGGTAAAGGTTGGTAAAAGCGTCTGGTAAAGCTAGCTTGGTAAACGGGGACACCCCAAAAGCAAAATAACGCAGATGCTTCCACTGAACAATAGAATCCGGAAATGCGAATTTAGGAATACCATATCCAGTGAAATGTAAATTCAGTACCCGCAATTTCCGCAGCCCCATCAACATAGTGACAATACTCACAAAATCATGGTACTTTGGGTGATAAAATCTGTATGTACTTATCGACAAAGAGAGTGCGTAAATTTTGCAACCTAGATATCTTCTCACTAAGCATCTCTTTATCGTAAGTCTCAACAAAAAGATAGCGAACATCCGGAGGAACTTCTCCTGTGAAGCCTTTCTCTATCCTGAAGCAATCTCTTCCGGCAACCTCCTCTGCTAAATCATACAACAGATCATGAATTATAAAGTAATCAACCTCACGTTCAAATAGCTTATCTTTCCCTCCTAATTGCAGAAATGAGAACGAAAGCAGCTCATCAAAGTATTCCGAGGCAACATCTTCCATTTCCTCTTCAGCTTTACTTGTCTTTATAAACCCTTCCGCCACCCATAGGTTAATTAAGTCATCACGTTTTAAATGATGTCGTCTGGGAAAAATGCTGATGTAAGCGAAACATCGCCTGACCTGCTCATCAAGGTACTGGTAGCTCCACCAAAGTGCTCCCATCGTCTCGTTCATAAGATCCCGATCTTTCTCTCTCCTCCAAAATTCAACATTTGGATTATCACCGAGCCGTGAACCCACTATTCTAGCTGCCAGAGGTGACCCCATCAGCTTTTTTGCAATGTCCTCTCCAATCATTTCAAGTTTTCTTCGATCATGGTCACTTACCCTTGCATCTCCAAGTGCATAATGCATGAACATTTCAAGGAACACTTTATCATCCAGGTTAGATATTGGGATACATCTCTCTTTTGCAGCACGCAGAGCTACTAATGCAGCTTCAGTTCGACTAGTCACCAAGATTCTGCTTCCTGCCTTCCCAACATTCAACGGAGAAATTAGCTTTTGCAGTTCTTCACGGTCTCCTGAATTCTTAATGTTGTACCAGACATCATCTAGTACCAAAAAAATCCGTTTTCCACGTAGTTCCTCCTCCAAATTTTCCTTTAAGACGTTAAGACTATTGAAATTCGGGCATTTTTTCCCTGTAGCTCCCTCAAACATGTGCCTGAAACTGGAATCCAAAGCGATTTGCTGAGAAACATGAATCCACATGACAATATCGAAATGGCCTTCTATTTTCCCTTGCTTGCACTTTTTCTCATGATCATAAACATACTGCGCAAGTGTTGATTTCCCAGACCCGGCGACGCCATGAATGCCAATTATAGAATAAGATGCACCACTGATTTGACACCGGTCATCCTTCTCATGAAGCATTGCTATGATCTTGTCACGTTCCTGATCTCGACCAATTACTCGTGGCGGAGGACCTCCAGTAGTGACTGCACTACGTGAATTGGTAGCAACACCACGTCTCCCATTATCATTCAATACACTCGGCAAGTTTAGTTGTTCCAAAACTTTACATGCATCTTTTATAGCATTTTCTATTTTCTCTAGGCTCTTCTTCAACTCATTTTTTGACATTCCACTCCCCTGTAAAACCAAATAACAGGTAAGTTGAAGCGCAAAGTTCCTTTGTAGCTCAGGCTACCACTACTAGGAAAAAGCCTATACACAGACGTATAGCAGTAGCACTGGTTAAAATAGGGCGCTATTGCTACTTTGTAGTAGCGTGTTCCAGGAAAGCGCGCTATAGATACAACTATAGCAGTAGCGCATGTGCAGCACAACGCGCTACCACTATAAATCCCACCGTGTTGACGGTAGGCTAGGAATAGTAGTAGCGGTTCCGCGCAAAGCGCGCTACCACTATGGTCGTTGTTGCAGCGCTTTTCCTGCATAGAGCGCTATTGCTAAGAAAGAAAGAAAAAGTAAATGAAAATGAAAGAAGTAAGAAACGAAGAAATGAAAAAAAGAAAATGTAAGGATAAATAAAAGAAATAACTGCTTCCTATACACTAGTAGATAAAGGGGGATCAGACCCGGTTCATTTGGGCCTTTAGCCCCGGTTCTGGAACCGGTGCAACAGGGTCGGTACTAATGCTCTGACCCTTTAGTCCCGGTTCAATCCAGAACCGGGGCAAAAGGGTGTCCACGTGGCCTGTGCACCGAGTCCAGGCAGGAGGGGCTTTAGTCCCGGTTGGTGGTTCCAACCGGGACCAAAAGGCATCCACGTGTCAGCATTTCTGTAGCTGTGGTTTTTGTTTTTTTTTTTGAAAGGGGGGGGGGGGTTTTAGGTTTTGGGGGTTAATTTAGGTGTTTGATATATTGTGTTAGCTAGCTAATTAATAGAGAGAAGTGTTCTCTCTTATGTCCGTGCTTTTGGTCGACGCTACATACTACACATACGTATATATATGGACTAGAGTCACGCTAGCTAGCTAGCTAGCTGCTAGCTACTAAGCAAACGAAGGAACAGAAGATCTCGTATATATAATCAACATATATATATATGCATACAGAGAGAAGTAATAATATCGACCACCTCTCCTTCTCCGAGAGATTGGTCGAACAACAAGTTCTCGTATATCTATCCGACACTACCGGGCACATATATACAATAATTATCTCTTACAAAAATAATCTCCTAACACATGGATGCAGGGTCCACATAGTATTCTCCGTCTTCAGCGATCACGTGTTCAAGGAAGAATGCCGCCAATTCCTCTTGAATTGCTCCCAGACGATCTGGTGTTAGGAGTTCATCCCGCATCCGAAACATCTAATTTGAAGTAGGGGGTCAATACATGAAATGATGCTATAAATTTGTGAATATTATTGATTGCTTACGCACTTCAAATTGTTCATCAGTGTAGCCCCGCTCACAGGTCGTGTGGCGGATGGACTCGCAAATGTAGTATCCACAATAATCATTCCCGGGTTCCTGCCACAACCACTTTACAAGAAATAGAGCTCAATCAAACTGATAAGCAAGAATGCCAAATTGGTATTGATGAAACTAGCTAGCGCTTGAATCAAGATATAGGAGATGCGCGCGCGGAACATGCTACTATATAGTACTTACTTTCGGGTATCTAAATTGTAGCTTCTTCGGCAGTCCCGGAGCTTTTTTGATGATTTTTTTCCAAGCCCTGCCAGACAAAGGAAACAATTAGTTGATATCAGAAATGAAGTTGCTGATATATATGCATGGTGGATAATATTGATCGATTTAACTTACCTGGCTAGCATTTGAGTCATGTCCGCATACTCCTCGGGATCTTTACGTTTAGAGTCGAAGACAGTTACTATTCCCTTCTCAAGCTTAATCTCTAAGAGAATATAGTGGAAGCTGCGCACGAATGCATGAGATCATTACATCACTATAAACTTGACTGATATATATAAGGGAAACCAAATATGCACAAGACATTAACACTCACTTGAAGTTGTAAGGAAAGAGTATTATATCTTTGTTTTCATTTACTACCAACGATCGTAGCAAGTTGGTCTCGGTATCGCCGGGACGCAATTTAACCTCGGTTGCATCTATGAGGTATGTGTTAATAAACCCAATATCACCTACTTGTCTTTTCTTCAATTCGACGATCTTCAATCTGCATAATATAGTGAGGATAATTATAAATACATGCAATGAAGATCAGCTATATAGAGAGACTTAATGACAGAAGTAGTACTACTTACAGACAGTAGCAGGTGATCGTTGTTTTATCGAGGGCCAATTGATTGAAAAATTGATAGAACTCCTCAAATGGAACAGGCAACAGGTCAATTCCAACGAGGTCATGCTCCGGTTTAACTCTCAAATACAAGTTATTCCTCCCCCCAGACTCTCTTCAGATTTTCATGTACCAATCATGCAATCTTCGCATATTCGTTGATAGAGATCTTTCATTTTTGACGAGAGGCTTTTTGTACTCGTATCTTTCTATCTGCACGTCCATGAAATCATAGTGTACATCGTCGGACGCGTAATCTGCAAGATTGGTATAACCGGGCACCATCCTCGGATCATTAGCGATCATAGTGTACATCGTCGGACTCGTATTTTTATTTTCTTTGTTTATTTCTAAGTTGTTTTTTGCTGTATTTAGAGTTGCTTTATTTATTTTACTTCCTTTATTTATTTTATTTGTTGCTTTATTTATTTTATTTTGTTTATACTTAATTACAACAAAATACTTATTGTTGCTATTTATTTCTAAGTTGTTTTTTGCTGTATTTAGAGTTGCTTTATTTATTTTATTTTCTTTGTTTATTTCTAAGTTGTTTTTTGCTGTATTTAGAGTTGCTTTATTTATTTTACTTTCTTTATTTATTTTCTTTGTTGCTTTATTTATTTTATTTTGTTTATACTTACAACAAAATACTTATTGTTGCTATTTATTTTTCAAGTTTGTTTTGTTTTGTTTTGTTTTGTTAGTGCAAGTAGTATTGAAATTTGAATAGTACAAACGGACAATGGTATCATACTCGTTTGTTACAAAGTTGGCATGGTATCATCATAATAGTTGCGGAAATAACTCTTCACTTTTTCTTCGCTTGTGTCATTCGTTTATCAGGATGCTTGGGTCAGCCTTGACTTTGAAGGGAGGAATTTCATGAAACTTTTCATAATCTTCAGACATGTCTGTCTTGCCCTCCACTCCCAGGATGTCCCTTTTTCCTGAAAGAACTATGTGGCGCTTTGGCTCATCGTATGATGTATTCGCTTCCTTATCTTTTCTTTTTCTCGGTCTGGTAGACATGTCCTTCACATAGATAACCTGTGCCACATCATTGGCTAGGACGAACGGTTCGTCATTGTATCCAAGATTTTTCAGATCCACTGTTGTCATTCCGTACTGTGGGTCTACCTGTACCCCGCCTCCTGACAGATTGACCCATTTACACTTAAACAAAGGGACCTTAAAATCATGTCCGTAGTCAAGTTCCCATATGTCCACTATGTAACCATAATATGTGTCCTTTCCCCTCTCGGTTGTTGCATCAAAGCGGACACCGCTGTTTTGGTTGTTGCTCTTTTGATCTTGGACAATCGTGTAAAATGTATTTCCATTTATCTCGTATCCTTTGTAAATCAATACAGTCGAAGATGGTCCCCTGGACAACAAGTACAACTCATCACAAACAGTGTTGTCACCTCTGAGACGTGTTTCCAACCAACTGCTGAAAGTCCTGATGTGTTCACGTGTAATCCAGTCGTCGCACTGCTCCGGGTGTTTGGAGCGCAGACTGTTCTTGTGTTCATCGACATACGGGGTCACCAATGTAGAGTTCTGTAGAACTGTGTAGTGTGCTTGAGACCAAGAATAACCGTCCCTGCATATTATTGAGTCCCTTCCAAGCGTGCCTTTTCCAGTCAGTCTCCCCTCGTACCGCGATTTAGGGAGACCTATCTTATTAAGGCCAGGAATGAAGTCAACACAAAACCCGATGACATCCTCTGTTTGATGGCCCATGGAGATGCTTCCTTCTGGCCTTGCGCGGTTACGGACATATTTCTTGAGGACTCCCATGAACCTCTCAAAGGGAACATATTGTGTAGAAATACGGGCCCCAGAATGATAATCTCGTCGACTAGATGAACTAGGACGTGTGTCATGATATTGAAGAAGGATGGTGGGAACACAAGCTCGAAACTGACAAGACATTGCGCCACATCACTCCTTAGCCTTGGTACGATTTCTGGATCGATCACCTTCTGAGAGATTGCATTGAGGAATGCACATAGTTTCACAATGGCTAATCGGACATTTTCCGGTAGAAGCCCCCTCAATGCAACCGGAAGCAGTTGCGTCATAATCACATGGCAGTCATGAAACTTTAGGTTCTGGAACTTTTTCTCTGCCATATTTATTATTCCCTTTATATTCGACGAGAAGCCAGTCGGGACCTTCATACTGAAAAGGCATTCAAAGAAGATTTCTTTCTCTTCTTTCGTAAGAGCATAGCTGGCAGGACCTTCATACTGCTTCGGAGGGATGCCGTCTTTTTCGTGCAAACGTTGCAGGTCCTCCCGTGCCTCAGCTGTATCTTTTGTCTTTCCATACACGCCCAAGAAGCCTAGCAGGTTCACGCAAAGGTTCTTCGTCACGTGCATCACGTCGATTGAAGAGCGGACCTCTAGGTCTTTCCAGTAGGGTAGGTCCCAAAATATAGATTTCTTCTTCCACATGGGTGCGTGTCCCTCATCGTCATTCGGAACAGCTAGTGCGCCGGGGCCCTTTCCGAAGATTACATGTAAATCATTGACCATAGCAAGTACGTGATCATCGGTACGCATGGCGGGCTTCTTCCGGTGATCTGCCTCGCCTTTGAAATGCTTGCCTTTCTTTCGACATTGATGGTTGGTCGGAAGAAATCGACGATGGCCCAGGTACACATTCTTCCTGCACTTGTCCAGGTATATACTTTCAGTGTCATCTAAACAGTGCGTGCATGCGTGGTATCCTTTGTTTGTCTGTCCTGAAAGGTTACTGAGAGCGGGCCAATCGTTGATGGTCACGAACAGCAACGCCTTTAGGTCAAATTCCTCCTGTTTGTGATCATCGATAACTTCCGCAACATGCAACTCCAATTCCATCTTCTCCTCCTCCATTTTTTCCAATTTTCTCTTTAACGAAATGTTTTCCTCTTCAACTAAATTTAACCTCTCCACAAGAGGGTCGGTTGGAATTTCCGGTTCAACTACCTCCTAGACATAATAAAACATCTATGCATGTCAGGTTGGTCGGCATAACTATCATAAGCACTAAAACAAATAGTTATAAATTAAAGATAATATACCACATCCGAATCGTAGACCGGACGAGGGCCCACGTGGGCGGATATCAAAACCATCGCACTATATAATAACAAGCAATAATAAACGTAAGAAAATTAGACAAATATCTATCTAAAGCAATAATAAAAGTAAGAAAAGCATGGACATAACAAGAGGCTCACCACGGTGGTGCCGGTGACGAGATCGGCGGGGGCGATCGACGGCGGCGAAGACGGGGACGGGACGTGACGGACCGCTAAACCTAGACAAATCCCGGAGAAAATAGAGCTTCGAGAGGAGAAAAGCTTAACTAGTGTGGCTCGGGCATTCCACCGAACATGTTGTGTGCATAGGAGGTGAGCTAGAGCACCACTAACCCCTCTCCCCCTCGGCCAGAAAAAAAACAGAGCAGTGAGCTCTGCTCTTGAGTGAGGGGGTTTATATAGGCAACTCACTGGTCCCGGTTAGTGCTACAAACCGGGGCTAAAGGTGTGCCTTTGGTCCCGGTTCATAAAACAAACCGGGACTAATAGTGGTGGGCCAGGAGCAAGAGCCATTGGTCCCGGTTTTTAGAGCCAACCGGGACCAATAGGTCCAGACGAACCGGGACCAATGGCCCACGTGGCCCGGCCGGCCCCCTGGGCTAACGAACCGGGTCCAGTACCCCCATTGGTCCCGGTTCTAGATTGAACCGGGGCTAATGGGCTGGACCAATGCCCTGTTTTCTACTAGTGTTACCTGAAGCTTAAAATGCCTGGACCCCGCGGCCTCATCACGGTCAATGGAAACATGGAGCACTCCCGTCGTACATAGGAGGATACTGCGGCCCTGGCAGCCGAAGTTCAAGGCGGCCTATTCAGGCCGAATAATTCATCAGTCGTCAAGACCAGAGACACTGCTAAACGTGTCCGGCTGGCATTACAATGTGGCAACTCAGAAGAACCTGAACTTGATTAGTTGTTACGCCTCCGCCGACTGCCTTACAAGGTGGTAAAATACGTACCTCGTGTACACAACTACGCCCTTAAAATACCTTGGGCAACGATGGGGGCACACTGCAAAAAAACAGTCCATTGTTCAGCTTGACACTATTCAGACTCTAAAATATATTTTTAAAGGTTCATTAAAAGAACCCACCTTATCTATGGTTGTGCAGGGCATTCTTTTTCAGAGTACCCCTTACTTTTTCACAGGCGGCCATCAAACCTCTCTCCCTCAAGGACATGTTACAAAGGAGAAATGACGCAGACGTGCAGCAGGGTCCCATCAAGATTTTAAAATCGTTAATTTAGGCTCTGTGTAAACCTTTCCTGTCGTGGAATTAACACAGCAGATGTCTGGTTCAACGGACTTGATGATGGAACCATCGCACGGGTTAGCTTGAATGGGTTAAAAGCACACAAAGGACACAGAGGGTTTATACTAGTTCGGCCCCTTCGATGAAGGTAAAAGCCTACGTCTAGTTTGGTTTGGTATTGCTTGGGCGTCGATGAACAGGGAGCGGATTGCTTGCCTGTGTTTCGACGGGTTGTTTCTTGCTTGTCCCTGAACCGTCGCCGGGTCGTCCCTTTATATAGAGGCGACGCCCGGTCCGGTTTACAGAGTCCCGAGGCCGGCTCATACTCGTGTCCGCCCCGGTCTCTGCCCTTTCTTCCTTATCTCTCAAGTTACATCATCGGGCGGTTTACAAATCATAACTCTATACATGGGCCCTAAGATCTCATGGGCCGTAGCCTTTACTAAATATTACAACCATACAAACATATTATAATAAGCTGGTTTATACTAGCCGGTTCATACCTGCTAGTAATATCCCTGACATTAGGCCCCATAATGATTTGAACTTGTTCACATCAATCTTCTCAGTCTTGCATAATTTTCTTCCTTGTGTCTTCTCATTTTTGTAAACCGGCCCTGACGTCATCCTCGAAAATCACTTAATCTGACTGTGACATCACTTCCGCATTTAACGCCGTGAGCTGTCCATCGGCTTTGTTTAAGGGTTGTTCCGAAAATCGAGGCGACAGAGGATCTTTATCCAATCCTTTGCCTCCTCGAATCCCGCACTTGTCGCTTCGGATCTGCCTCTCTTCTATAAATACCACTGTCCTCATTCATTATCTCCTTCCGCTCCTTCTTCCTCCTCCGTCGCCCGAGCTCAAGACTTCATTGCCGCCCGAGTTCGAACCGCCGCCGTCGACCGCCGAATCCAAGTCCTCGCTGGCCGCTGCATCGACCTGAGCTTGACCAGAAAAGACTCCTCCGCTGCTTCTCAGGTACTCCATCTTCTTCCTCTTTGTAGATCCGTAACCTCTAGGGTTCTCTTTCGCATCTCCGCCATTAGAACCTCAACGAAAGCTTCACCTTGTTCATCTTAGATGCCAAGTTCGCTAAAGTTTTGACCTTTACATCTTGCCCCTAGACCTTGCCTTTATTCTGCTGCTATATGCTTTAGATCTCGTCATTTATATTCAATCTGTAGATTTATCCGCTCTGTATAGGACCCTTGTAGTTCTTCCCGTATATCCTTGCATTTATTTTTCTTTTTCTTGCGTGCTCAGATCTGTTCTGCCTTAACTGTCTGTGAAAACCTGTTTCTTCTCCTTTGTAGATCTGTTAAGTATACTCCGGTTTAAACTGTCATGCGCAAACTCTGTAAAAAAAATTAAAGACATACGCGGCGGTTTAGCTCTTTCTCTATTGATGTCATGAACCGGTAGTAACATAGCTCCCTGTTATTGCCGGGTTATCCGTATCATTAGTCCCTTGCTTAAACCGTGGCATAATCCTTGCATATATCTTCCGGTTTATACCGCTGTACTCGAGTAATCCGGTTTTACACTTTATCCTTTCAGCACTTGCTCTTCTGTTGCCATGGCCAAACAATTTGTTTCTTGCAACTGGGTTCCTTCCACTATTACGGAAGAAGATTTAGCTGCAGCTATGTCAATTGGCACTCTAGGTCCTCAATCCGTCTTAAAGTGGCGAGCTCCAGGAGACGAGTGTCCTCCCACTCCCAAAGAGGGGGAGGTTATTGTCTTCTTTGACCATATTGCTCGGGGCTTTACTCCTCCCGGTTCGAAGTTTTTCCGGGATGTACTTGCTGCTTTCCAGCTCCATCCTCAGGACATAGGTCCCAACTCTGTTTCCAACATCTGTGACTTCCAAGTGTTTTCTGAGGTGTATTTGCAAGAAGAACCGTCAGTTGACTTGTTCCTGGATTTCTTTCACCTAAACCAGCGGACTGAATTTACTAGTGGACCGCATCAGGAGCTAGGCGGGGTCAGTATTCAGAAAAGGAAGGATGCAGTCTTTCCTCATGCCGCTCTACACACACATCCCAAGGATTGGAATAAATCTTGGTTTTACTGTATTGATACTTCACCTGCGGGGGAAAACCCATTGCCGGGTTATCGCGAGCACCGACTTCTGGAGGACCACCCCTTGCCACAGCGCCTCAGCTCTTCAGAACGGCCCCGGTTTGCCTCCCAACTTTCCAAGTTGAAGGCTTTTATGGCAAATGGATTAACCGGCGTGGATTTCATGCGCTGCTGGCTATCTTGGAGTATCCTTCCTTTGAGCCGGCGTTCAAGCTTGATGTATCAATACTCTGGTAAACCGGATGATCCTCAACGTTTTACTAAGGACAAACTTTCTGAGTCAGAAGTCACTGAGTCCGCCAAGAAAATGCTTAACCTCACTTTAGAAGAATGCAGCCAAACCGGACTGGCTCCATATTACAAGAAAAATAAGCTGCCTGCGGTATGTCTTACTTTCTTTCATATGCCTGTAATCCGTTCCTTTAAATGGTCCTTTGAATTTATCTTTTACCTTTTGAATAGGCCAATGATCCTTTCTGGAAAAGGAAGCCTCAGGAAAAGGCCGGAAAACTGCCACGCCGGAAAACCTTCGCTTCCAAAAAGAGAAAAGCGGCTGGTGGCTCCGGTTCTCATGCTGAGGACGATGATCCGGATTCTGAGGTATGAATTGATCCGGCTTTAACTTATTCGTTTCTATTCATATCTGTATCTAATGATAACTTTTCACAGGAGTTGGCTGAAGGAGATAGACCGGCCGAAGTTGAGGTAACTATCCTTTCTTCCGATTCAGAACCACTTCCACAAAAAAGTCGTCGGACAGTCCGGAAATATCAATTTTCTCATCCGTATGCTCAATTGGATCCTAATTTTCTTTTGAAGAAACAACAACACGAAGCTCTTCGCCGGACCACCCGTCACAGCGGCCTTGCAGTAGAAACATCCGGAATATCCCTTACACCGGCTCGGAGACGCCGCTCTGAGGTTATACTCTCTCCAACCCTTCTTCATCCCAAGGCCGGGCTTATACGAAAACCTCTTAAACCGTCTGACCCTGATTATCAGGATACTCCGTTATCTTCTTCCGGCGAATCAACCGCCACACAACTTCCACCCCTCAAAACTGTCCTAGGGTAAGTCTTTTAAATTTATCCGATTTATGATTGCACTTTGTCTTACAGTTCTAACTTGTTTCTCCAATTTTCTTCAGCAAGCCAAAGCCTAGTAAAAAACGAAAGGCCAGCCAACCAACTGTTGAAACTGTTGTTAATGATCCGGCGGCTGAACCGGACTCAACAGTCCCTCCGGAAGGCGAACGTACAATTCCACTTGAAGACCCTCCTCCTGCAGACCACACTACTATGCCTGAGAATCCCAATGCTGAGGACATTCATGAACCATCCAGTCCTGCCCGGGTCAATACTCCTCAGACCAATCCAGCTCCGGCCAGTCTGGTTCATACTGCAACCCCACCACCAACTACTGCTTCTCCGGATGTGGAGATAACTCATACAGCTTATACTGCTCCCGCTGAGCCCACTGTCTTAGCCAAACATACGGCTAAAGCGGAGAAGGTGTATAAAGAAAAGGGTAAGTGGAGTACCGACCTGTCCAGCTTTGCTGACATGAGTGCCCAGGAGCTCTATTCCGGGTACTTAAACCGGCTCCACACTGGTCAAGACTATGAAGCGGGCCTGATTAACATGATGAAGGACAAGTATGAGGTAATTCCTTGCATCTTCTTTTAACTTTCAATGTACTTCTGTCCATATCGTATCAGCCCCCAAGTTCCGGTTTAGCTTACATTGAGAAGGTGAACCGGTACTTCCTGATGAATCGAATGATCTTACATTAGCCCCCAAGTGCCAGGGGCATAACTCGGTTTATGTGCCTGGGACTTTCTTGACTTTCCTTTGATACTTCAATTATCCATTAGTCCCCAAGTGTCAAGTAGACAACTTGTTTGTATGCTTGATACTTGTCTTTGAATCGCTGTTGTTTAACACTTCAATTGCCCATTAGCCCCCAAGTGTCAAGTAGACAACTTGTTTGTGTGCTTGAGGCTTTGTCTTTGAATTATGTCCGCTTATTACTTTACCATCCTTGCAGGCTAATTTAAACCGGTGTGCTGACGAAATCAATGAACTCCGGAGCCGTCTTGCTGAAACGGAGGCTGCTGCTTCTAAAGCCAAGAAAGATCTGAAGCTGAGTTTGAAGACTGCTGAACAGCTGAAGAAATTCTTTGAAGAAGAGCGGACCGCCTTTGAGGTTCAGAAGAAAGATCTGGAGAAAAGGGCCAAAGATGCTGAAGAAGCGCTTAATCCGGTGACTGAAGAGTTAACCGGTTTAAAGCGGCAAATAGAGTTGATGACTTCTGCAGTCTTTGGTAAGTATTTAATCTGCGTCTCTGCTTTCATCCTTGTAATCTTCCAGCCGTGCCGGTCTAACTGTGATACTCATATGCAGGGCGCCGTGTCACCCATCTTGGGGACGACTTACGGAAAAAACTTAAGGCATGTTACACTTTGGTCGAGCAGCTGTATTCCGGCGCTCAGAGGATCATAAGTGCAACATCATTCAATAAACCGGCGCCCACTACCATCCAAGGCACGTTAGAAAAGCTGACTGTTTTGCCAGTGCGTTTGGAGGAAGTTAAGAAATCTGCTGCTCGAGCCGGTGCCCTCATGGCACTTACCAGGGCTAAAGCCTGGGTCCCGGATCTTGATCCGGAAGAAGCCTTGAGTGGGTATCCCGACACTAAAGAAGACGGATCAACTTTTACTGCAAAGGACCTCCATGCCTTGACGAAGGAGATGCGTCCACTCGCCAGCAAGCTTGCAGCCGAATCCGATTTATCCAGGTATCATCCGGGGTATGACTTGCAGAACGAGCGAGTGGAGCGGCCGGTTTATGATACCGTCAATTTAATCCCACCAGTGCGCCCTCATACCTTCGCTCCAGATATCGAACCGTCTGAACTCATCAATGAAGAGATGTACTTCCGTGCCTTAACGAAAATCGATTGGTGTGTTCCGGACTTCCAGCCGCTTCAAGATGAAGAGAAGACTCCGGATCAAGTTGATGCCTAGCCGTCTCAGCAAGAAGGAGCATAGCTCATAGCTTATTGTTGTAGTTGCAGTCCCATGTTATCGGACAATCTTTAATCCGTCAGGCTTGCTATGCCTTGTAATATGATAGCTGAAAACTGTGTCCGTTTTGATCCGGATACTTCTTGCTTTAATATTGTCAATTTCAATTTGTTCTAACATGGCGTGTCCTGCATTTCATTTGTTCCTGCAGAGACAATACTGAAAATATATCCTAACGGTTTTACCGCTGGACCCATTAAATTGTTCTCACAATATATCAAACAAGTGTATACTTATATTAGAAATAAGTTTATACCTGAGATCAAGTATGCTTGATACTCTTAATCCGGTGAATTTTGCCTTTCTGAAGGGAGTATTTTGATAGTTCCAATAATAACTCTGGGTCTTACAGAAACTGCCGGTTGAGACCATACTTTGTTTCTGCATCATGATTGTTCCGGATTATGATAAACACCGGATTAACTCTTGCTGGTGCTTGATAACCCAGAATTTGTACTCATGCTGGTGCTCATGACCCAGATTTTTAACTTTGTAGATGTGTGGTCAATTTCTTGAATTGTCCCACTCCGGATTAAAGAACCATAACACATAAAGATCAGAAATGCAAATTTGCAAATAAAAACGTGTAGTCGAGGCTTTTTACGAGCTGCCAGGCTCAAAGCAAGGTTCAGCCAATCAATGGAATGGACTTACCATCCAGAGGGCCGGTCGATGGATGTGGTCGAATCATCCATAGGAACCATAAGAAAATCTTTAGCCAATCACTGGGTGGCTGTCGCCTGTCCAGAGGGCCTCCATGGCTCCATGAAGCCATGGGTAAATATAAGCCAATCACTGGATGGATGTCGCCTGTCCAGAGGGCCTCCATGGCTCCATGAAGCCATGGGTAAATATAAGCCAATCACTGGATGGCTGTCGCCTGTCCTGAGGGCCTCCATGGCTCCATGAAGCCATGGGTAAATATAAGCCAATCACTGGATGGCTGTCGCCTGTCCAGAGGGCCTCCATGGCTCCATGAAGCCATGGGTAAATATAAGTCAATCACTGGATGGTTGTCGCCTGTCCAGAGGGCCTCCATGGCTCCATGAAGCCATGGGTAAATATAAGCCAATCACTGGATGGCTGTCGCCTGTCCAGAGGGCCTCCATGGCTCCATGAAGCCATGGGTAAATATAAGCCAATCACTGGATGGCTGTCGCCTGTCCAGAGGGCCTCCATGGCTCCATGAAGCCATGGGTAAGTCTTGAACCAATCACTGGATGGATTACCATCCAGAGGGTTTTCATGAAGCGTCCTCTTTGAGCCGGATGTGACCTTACTCTCTTCAGGGAGTTTATTGCCTCTGAGTGCATATGTTCTGCAAAATCAGTTTAAACCGATCGATCTATTTGAAATATAACATATGGTAAGACATGTATGGTTGTCCTCATAAGATATTTGTATTGGAAAAAAGGCTGAGCCCCCGGTTTACCGAGGGTGCCGGTTTATTCATTAATCATAATATATACATAGGATACAGTAGAGCTCATGGCTCAGGTATAGTAGGGTCGTAAGAGGGCGATGTTCCACAGCCTCTTTGTCTCCTCTTCCGATGTCCATGAGTCCTTGTGTTCTCGAACGTCCACCAGGTAATATGAACCATTGTGTAGATTCTTGCTGACCACAAAGGGCCCTTCCCAAGGTGGGGATAGCTTGTGCATATCTGTTTGATCTTGGATGAGCCGGAGTACTAAGTCGCCCTCCTGGAACGTCCTTGTCTTGATCCGACGGCTGTGATATCTGCGTAAATCTTGTTGATAGATCACAGACCGTGCAGCTGCTATATCACGCTCTTCATCCAGCCGGTCCAAACTGTCTTGTCTCGCCTGTTCGTTGGCCGCTTCAACATAGGCTGTCACCCTTGGTGAATCATGACGGATATCGCTTGGAAGGACCGCTTCAGCACCATATACCATAAAGAAAGGTGTGTAACCCGTGGACCGGTTTGGTGTAGTGTTGATACTCCAAAGGACATATGGTAATTCCTCAACCCAACATCCCGGGGTTCTTTGCAAGGGAGTCATAAGCCGGGGCTTGATACCTCGCAAAATCTCCTGGTTTGCTCTTTCAGCTTGACCGTTGGTTTGAGGGTGGGCCACAGAAGATACATCTAGGAGAATATGTTCTCGTTGACAAAATTCCTCCATCTCACCCTTAGATAAATTGGTGCCGTTATCTGTGATGATGCTGTGTGGAAAACCAAACCGGAAAATTACCTTTTTGATGAACTTGACCGATGTGGCTGCATCACACTTGCTCACAGGTTCTGCCTCAATCCACTTTGTAAACTTATCCACCGCCACAAGTAGATGAGTTTTCTGATCTTGGGATCGCTTAAAAGGTCCAACCATATCAAGCCCCCAAGTCGCAAACGGCCAGGTTATTGGTATCATCCGGAGCTCCTGTGCCGGAACAAGAGCACGTCGCGAAAACTTCTGACAAGCATCACACTTCCGGACTAGATCCGCCGCATCAGCATGAGATGTTAACCAATAGAAACCATGTCGAAAAGCTTTAGCCACCAATGATTTTGAACCGGCATGATGACCACAATCCCCTTCATGGATCTCGCGAAGAATCTCACAACCTTCCTCAGCTGATACACCCCGCTGAATTGCTCCAGAGACGCTGCGATGATGAAGCTCTCCGTTTGCAATTGTCATGGACTTAGAACGCCGGACTATCTGTCGTGCCTCTATCTCATCGTCCGGTAACTCTCCTCGGCTTAGGTATGCCAAATAGGGCAGCGTCCAATCCGGGGTAACATGAAGTGCTGCAACTAGCTGTGCCTTCGGATCAGGAACAGCTAGGTCTTCCTCTGATGGTACTTGTACTGATGGACTGTGCAGCTCATCCAAGAAAGTATTTGGTGGTACCGGTTTACATTGAGAACCCAACCGGCTTAAAGCATCAGCCGCTTCATTCTTTCGCCGGTCTATGTGGTCCACTTGATACCCTTTGAAATATCCAGCAACTTCTTCCACCTCTCGTCTGTAAGCTGCCATGAGAGGATCTCTCGAATCCCACTTGCCTGAAACTTGCTGTGCCACCAGATCTGAATCGCCAAAGCACTTGACCTGGCTCAAGTTCATCTCCTTTGCCATCCGAAAACCATGAAGTAATGCTTCATATTCCGCTGCATTATTAGTACAAGGAAACAATAAACGGAGGACGTAACAAAACTTATCACCTCGCGGGGAAGTTAAGACAACTCCAGCCCCCGAGCCTTCTAACTGTCTTGAACCGTCAAAGTGAATCGTCCAGTACGTAAGATCCGGCTTCTCCTCAGGCGTTTGTAATTCTGTCCAATCATGGATGAAATCCACCAATGCCTGAGATTTTATAGCGGTGCGTGGCACATACTTCAACTCATGTGGGCTGAGCTCAATGGCCCACTTCGCCACTCTACCTGTAGCTTCCCTGTTCTGGATTATGTCCCCCAACGGTGCTGAACTAACCACAGTTATTGGATGACCTTGGAAATAGTGCTTCAACTTTCGGTTTGCCATAAACACACCATACACTAGTTTCTGCCAATGTGGGTACCTCTGCTTGGACTCAATGAGTACTTCACTCACGTAATAAACCGGACGCTGAACCGGGTATTCCTTTCCTGCTTCCTTGCGTTCAACCACAATTGCCACACTAACTGCCCGTGCGTTGGCGGCAACATATAACAACAAAGGCTCATTATCAACAGGGGCAGCTAGGACTGGGGGCCTGGCTAGCTGTCGCTTCAAATCCTCAAACGCAGTATTTGCCTCATCACTCCATATAAACCGGTCCGTCTTTCTCAACATCTGATAAAGCGGAATCGCCTTCTCCCCCAAACGGCTAATAAACCGGCTCAATGCTGTGATCCGGCCAGCGATGCGCTGAACATCATTAATGCAAACCGGTTTTGTTAAAGATGTGATTGCCTTGATTTTCTCCGGATTAGCTTCTATTCCTCTGTTTGACACCAAAAACCCAAGGAGCTTGCCTGCCGGAACACCAAAAGCACACTTCTCCGGATTAAGCATCATCTTATAGGCCCGAAGATTGTCGAAGGTCTCCTTGAGGTCCTCTATCAATGTCTCTTCCTTCCTTGACTTCACCACAATATCATCCACATAGGCATGAACATTTCTCCCAATCTGCCCCTTAAGACAGTTCTGAACACAACGCTGATAAGTTGCTTGGGCACTCTTGACCCCAAAAGGCATAGATACATAGCAAAAAGCACCAAAAGGAGTTATGAAAGTTGTCTTCTCCTGGTCTTTAACTGCCATCTTGATCTGGTGATATCCTGAGTATGCATCCAAAAAACATAGCCGCTCACACCCCGCTGTAGCATCGATAATCTGATCAATGCGAGGGAGAGCAAAAGGATCGGTTGGACAAGCTTTGTTGAGGTCTGTGTAGTCCACAAACATTCTCCACTTTCCATTCTTCTTTAACACCAGCACCGGATTAGCCAACCACTCTGGGTGAAAAACTTCCACTATGAACCCTGCAGCCAAAAGCCTGGCCACTTCCTCTCCTATAGCCTTGCGCCTCTCTTCGTTGAATTGGCGCAGATACTGTTTGACCGGTTTAAACTTCGGATCAATATTAAGACTGTGCTCAGCGAGTTCCCTCGGTATACCTGGCATGTCAGAAGGATTCCATGCAAAGATATCCCGGTTCTCACGGATGAACTCGATGAGCGCGCTTTCCTATTTGGGATCAAGGTTAGCGCTGATCGTGAAGTGCTTGGATGAATCGCCTGGCACGAAATCAACTTGCTTGGTCTCCTCCGCCGATTTAAACTTCAGCGCCGGATCATGCTCTGTAGTCGGCTTCTTCAACGGGGTCATATCTGCCGGATCAACATTATCTTTATAAAATTTTAACTCCTCGGTAGCACATACTGCCTCTGCGTAAGCAGCGTATCCCTCTTCACACTCCAACGCAACCTTGCGACTTCCGTGAACCGTGATTGTGCCCCTGTGACCCGGCATCTTGAGCTGCAGGTAAACATAACACGGTCTGGCCATAAACTTGGCATAAACCGTCCTCCCAAACAGAGCGTGATAAGGGCTCCGGATCTTGACGACTTCGAAAGTTATCATCTCTGACCTCGAATCATGCTCATCTCCAAAGGTAACTTCCAAGTCAATTTTCCCAACTGGATAAGCTGACTTACCTGGAACCACCCCGTGGAACACCGTGTTTGACTGCCTCAGTTTCTTATCTGTCAAGCCCATTCGTCGGAAGGTCTCATAATACAGGATATTGATGCTGCTACCGCCATCCATAAGAACTTTAGTGAACTTATAACCTCCCACCTGTGGTGCCACCACTAAGGCCAAGTGGCCCGGATTGTTCACCCGCATCGGGTGATCCTCCCTGCTCCATACAATGGGCTGTTCTGACCAGCGCAGGAATTGCGGCGTCGCCGGTTCAACCGCGTGGACTGCCCGTTTTAAAACCTTTTGATCTCGTTTACACAGACTCGTGGTGAACACATGATATTGCCCACTACTCAACTCCTTCGGATTACTCTGATATCCGGATTGTGGTTGCTGTTGTTGACGCTGCTGATTACCCTGATTATTGTGATTACCTTGGCCCTGCTGTTGGCTGCCTTGGTTATTGTAACCACCCTGACCATGCGGCTGATTACCATGGTTATTATAACCACCTTGACCATATTGATTGTTTGCCCTGCCTTGATAACCACCGCTATTGCCTCGATATCCTGATCCGGAGCTGTTCCCCTGATGACCCGGACCAGGAAACCCCGGGCCTGAACCACCATTTGGAGGCCTGTCATTAGAATTGAAGCGGCCCACTATTGCTTCCATCAAGGGCCTGCATTCTCCAATAGTGTGTTTCGCTGGTCGTCCCCTTGTGCTATGTTTCGGATAAGGCTGACTTAACTCCTGGTCCCAACTAACATTTCCTCCGCCGGTTTGTGGGGGTGGTCTGCCCCTATTGTGCTGGAAACCTTCTTGAATTTGGGTATTGGCCACGAAATCAGAGCCACCTTCCGCCTTTCGCTTGCCTAAGAAACTTGCAGTAGCCGGATTAACCTGCACCGGTTTACTTGGTTTGTTAACCTTTCCTGCTTTGTCACCCTCTGCTTCTGGATACTTAGTATTGTCAGAGTCCCCATACTTCACCAGAGCGCTCATGAGAGTTCCCATATCATTACAATCCCGTTTAAGCCGTCCTAGCTTTAGTTTTAGAGACTCAAACCGGCAATTGTTTTCCAAAGTTACTATTGCCGTACTGGGATTGATACTATTCGAAGAATGCAAGATCTCTGATACTCGCCACACCCATGCACTTGTAGATTCTTGTTCCCCTTGCACACAAGCTGCTAGGTCCACTACTGACATTGGCTGCTTGCACGTATCTTTGAAATTTTTGATAAACTGGCGACGTAGCTCTCCCCATGACCCGATGGAATTAGGGGGTAAACCCTTTAGCCAGGTCCGGGCTGTACCTTCAAGCATCATAGTAAAGTACTTTGCACAAGCCACTTCATCTACATCCAGCATCTCCATGGCCATCTCGTAACTCTCATCCCAAGCTTCTGGAGCCAAATCTGCTGTGTAATTAGGCACCTTACGCGGACCTTTGAAATCCTTGGGCAGCTTCACGCTCCGTAAAGCGGGGATAAGACACTGCACTCCAAAGGAACTCGTTGTGACTCCTGTCTCTGCTGTGGCTGTTTGAACCGGCGTCGCCTGACGGATTTCCTCCCGGGCTACCGACCTAACCCGGTCTACATCCTGAGCTTGTGCATCCGCGCCTGCCGGATTAACCTGTCTGCGCTGATGACGCCTGCGTTCACTGCTAGACACTTCTGGCTCCTCCCAATGCCTAGTGTAACTCCGGCTGGGACGTGGTGTTGAATGTAACCTCTCCCTGCTATGAGAATATGCTTGCTGCTGTACTAATGCCGTATTAAGCAGATCCTTGACCCTGCGTGCCTCCAATGCCACCGGAGACGTCCCTTCAACGGGTAAAGCGGCCAAGCGTGCAGCAGCAGCAACGATATTATCCAAAGGATTTGAATAATGACCTGGAGGGGTAGGAATGTGGGGTGCAGACGTGATCCGCCGATCGTGCTCCGCAGTAGGCTGCTGAACCGGCTCATCCCTGGCTGGGGGTTCCCTCCGGTTTGAAGCCGGATCATTGCTGGTCCCTGCCCCAGGTGTCCTGAACAAATCCGTCGCTTCGTAAACCGACGGTAGACGAGATTGATATTTCCGACCCCTTACTCCCTGTACAGAGGCCTGCTCCATCCTTAGATGGAAAGCTTGATCATTCAATTCCGCCTGCCTTATTGCTATCATAGCCTTCTCTGTTTTCATATCATCCCTTGCCTGATCAATCCGGCCCTTTAACTGAAGGAGCTCTGCATCATGTTGCGCCTTGGCTGCTGGAGCTACCTCTGCCATGGCTCGGGCTGTGAACTCCTCGACCAAGGTGGATAGAACGTCAGTAGGTGAGAGGGCCGGGCCGCTCCCCCCTACACCAGCTTCTGCTGTCGCCCCGTTCACCGTGGACTGTGGCGTAGATTGTGAACTGGCCATAAAGACAGCCACCCGGTTTGGCGGGTCAAAGGGGTCCGGAATACTGTCTCCGTCGGACTCACCCTCAGACCGGCCGTCCCGCAACTGATACAAAGATTCAGTCTCTCCGGATGAGGATCCGTCGTCGGAGTAGACAACTGTTTCACCACCGGATTCCGATCTGTCCTCGGTTTGGACCCCGTGAACTGCTCCAACGAAAACGTGCTTCATGGCGGGCTGAATCCGGGCCGATCTCGCACGCTGAGATAGCTCGATGATGTTGGAGAAGATGTCCGGCTCAGGTCCCGGTTCGCCGATCTTGCCGATGAAGACATGGATGCTACCGAAGGGAACCCGGTACCCGTATTCGACTGAATCGGCCTCCGGTCCCCAACCCGCGTCGTCGATGTAGATCCGGCCGCGGTGACTCTTGGTCATCCGGCCGACAACGTAGCCCTTGAGCCCTTCAAAGCTGCCCTTCAAGAACTCGAAACCATCGTGCGGAGGCCTCACGGTGGGCGCCAACTGTCGTGGAATTAACACGGCAGATGTCCGGTTCAACGGACTTGATGATGGAACCATCGCACGGGTTAGCTTGAAGGGGTTAAAAGCACACAAAGGACACAGAGGGTTTATACTAGTTCGGCCCCTTCGATGAAGGTAAAAGCCTACGTCTAGTTTGGTTTGGTATTGCTTGGGCGTCGATGAACAGGGAGCGGATTGCTTGCCTGTGTTTCGACGGGTTGTTTCTTGCTTGTCCCTGAACCATCGCCGGGTCGTCCCTTTATATAGAGGCGACGCCCGGTCCGGTTTACAGAGTCCCGAGGCCGGCTCATACTCGTGTCCGCCCCGGTCTCTGCCCTTTCTTCCTTATCTCTCAAGTTACATCATCGGGCGGTTTACAAATCATAACTCTATACATGGGCCCTAAGATCTCATGGGCCGTAGCCTTTACTAAATATTACAACCATACAAACATATTATAATAAGCCGGTTTATACTAGCCGGTTCATATCTGCTAGTAATATCCCTGACATTTCCCTTTATTATTCTTCTTCTTTTTTGGCATGTAAAATGCCCAAAATGCTATTGGCATTATCTGTAACCACACGACTCACCGTATTAGTCAAGGTATAAAAGAAGCAGTTTGGTTCCAATTTGATTGGAGTTTATTTTACATCACCATCTTGATGGCTTCTCGCCCCTCGTTGGTTACCCCAAGTGGAAGGTTTGAGATGCAGTGTAGCGGTAGTTTTCCCTTGGCAAAGATACCAAGGATCGATTTCCCCTGAGACTCCCAGTTTCAACAAGAAGGTGTCAACTGCTAACGGCGCCAGATATTAGCAATCAACGTGGACCTGCACACAGATACAAATAACTTTGCTCCCAACGAGTACAGAGAGGTTGTCAATCCATCCGGCCTTGTCGTTTACAAAGGATCAAACGCAAGTGATAATAGTGATAGGTATTGCTGCCAATAGTAAGTAAAAACAGAAAGTAAATAGCGGATGTGATCAGTGATGGTAATATGGACCGGGGTCCCATGATGTTCACTAGTGATGTCTCGCTCCCAAAAGACTTTAAAACAGCTAAGTGAGGTAAACGAATTACAGCTGGGCAATTGACAGAATTATATGCGCAAACCAATGCTAACTATGTTGCAAGAAAGGTAGAGGTTCAAAGCATGGGCGGTAGGCCAAGGCAAGTAGACCGAAATCCATCTACATCTACTACTAATCATCCACCTTGAGATATCTATCCAGAACATCTCGCTGGTATTAAGTTGCGAGTCCCACCCATAGTGTAAACTTAAAGCAACAGACAACTGCATTAAAAGAACTTTGCGTAAAGTAAACAATCCTTGCACCCGCGGGCAAAAGCACCGTTGTTTTCCCCCTTATGGCAACAGCACATCCCCTAGACTCATGTTTCTGTCACTCAAGCTAGTCATCGAGGGGCATGAACCCACAATCAAGCATAACGTTCCCTCTTGGAGTCACTACCTACTACTTGGCCAAAGCAATAAATAGCAACGGAGAACATGCAAGAATTACTTACGAACATAAATATAAAAGAGGTAAATCAAATATATTACTCAAACACAATCTGAACATAATCTCACAATCCATCGGATCCCAGCAAACTCAACATAGCAACAGCATAAGGATTACATATGTGCCTCGATCATGTAGGGCAGCTCACGAGGTCTAATTAGTGAAGCACAAGAAGGGGAGGAGAACATCACATAGCTACTTGTCATGGACCCATGGTCCAAGGGAGACTACTCACAACTCATTCGGGAGGCGTCCATGGTGGTGGAGAGGCTCCCGGTGGTGATCCTCCCCTCCGGCAGGGTGCCGGGAAGAGTTCTCCTGGTGCTCCCGATCTTGGAAGCGCGGCGGCGGCGGAACAGTGATGAGATCGAGAAAAAGGGTTCCCGTCTCGAGGGTTTCGGGACGCGTGTTAAATATATGCCAAAGGGGGGCATCAGCGGAGGCCTGGGGGGCCCAGGCGCCCCCCCGGCGCGGCCAGGAGGGGGGCCGCGCCACCAGGGCGCCTGGAGCCCTGGTGGCCCCCCTCCGGCCCTACTTCGGCTGCCGGGAAGCTTCTGGAACGCTGATTTTTTATATAATATTTCCGGGATTTTTCTGGCAGTTTTCGTAATGGGAAAACCTGAAATACAAAAATAGCAGAAAACAGAAACTGGCACTGGGGTGCACTGAGTTAATAGGTTAGTCCAAATATGATCAAAAGTGTATGGAAGTGTATAAATATCATAGCAATATCACCCAAAAGAGGCATGGAGCAAGCAGAAATTATAGATACGTTTTGGACGTATCAACATCCCCAAGCTTAATTCCTGCTCGTCCTCGAGTAGGTAAATGATAACAAGAATAATTTCTGTGGTGACATGCTATTAACCATATAGGACTTTTTCATAGTCACATGACAAAAGCTTACTGAGACAATGAATCTGTAGTAATTAAGTTGCCTCATGAGAAAATCACAAAGAACTGAAAGTTTTACAATATGATACTGAAACATCAAATAGATTTGTAATGAGCATGGTGTGCAAATATGATAAAGTGATATCTCGCTTGCCCCCTTTAGTGAAGCAAAACATAAATGCAGGGGCACCTTCAAGGTTTAAGTGATGACTAGATACAATAATTTCAGAATAAACGATATCATAATCATGCAAAAGACAATGCTACTTTGGGACAATGCACATTACACTCAGAATGACAATCATGCTCTCAGTAGTTGGTGCTTTAAAAGAAGGTGGAGACTCTCGAACCGTGGCTTTTGTTGGCAAGGTTGAAAACCCGTAGTCGGAAACAAAGACAAAGCATGTACCAGAGCTCTTGGTTTTAAAAACAGAGGTAATAATTATTTTTTTGATTATGCATGTTCCGTCAACGAATGCTAGCAGACAACTCAATCACTTCTTGAGATGGACAAGTTTCGAGGAACGGCTCCCGAATGAGGACGATCACATCCTCTTAATCTCCTTTGTTTATCACTGCCAAAGTTTTCTGATTTCTCATGAACAAAGCGTGAAGGAGGGTTTGTTTGTTATATTAATTTTGAGCCGGGCGCACTCAATGCCAGTTCCTTCTCGTGTTATGGGTTTGCACATTAGACATGCAATCCCGGGGTGAAGCTTGTCCAACTTAAAAAGATCATGAATTAACTACTACTTCCTCATGAACTTAAAACAGAGGCACAAAATAGGAATGCATTTTTTTCTTTTTGAATAATTTCGAGATGGTACATGAAAGTCTTCGTTAGGAATGGCAGGTAAATACCATGTAGGAAGGTATGGTGGACTCATATGGCATAACTGGTTTAAAGGAATTTGGATGCACAAGCAGTCAGTCCGCTTAGTACAGGTGGAGGTTAGCAAAAGACTGGGAGCGACCAACTAAGAGAGCAATGACGGTCATAATCATGCAGAGCGACAAAGCAACATTGAATCAGGCATGGTAGTTATATCGCTACTCAGAAATAAAAGATCATCAAGGCTTGACAGACTTTCTTTACAGTCTTAAATATGCGTGAGCATACGCCAAGTCAATCAAAATAAATTCTTGAAGGAAGATATTACTAAACCATACCACATCATAGGCAAACAAATCATGTTGGTACTCCAATAACACATTGGGAACCCCCCAGCTATTTGAGACTAACCATAAGAAAACATGAACTACTAAGCACCATTATGCACGTAGCATTTTTATCATAGACATATCAACCAATGCAACAGAAGCAAACTCTCTTAATAAGATAAGCATGATAACTAAAGAGAGTTCAAGCAACCAACTAAACAAAAGCTCTTTAAAAAGATAAGCATGAAAACTAAGAGCTAAGCATGATAGTAGCTATTGAAAGACAAAGAACACACACAACAAAGATAGACATGAAAATTCTATGTTATGTTCTAGGTACAAGTGGAGCGTGTTTCTCTCCCACACAAAGAAAGCTGAGTTCCGGCTCGTTATGAAAAGCTAAAGAAAACTAAAAAAGGAAACTAAAAGCAAGACGCTCCAAGCATAGCACATAACACATGAAGTGATAAAAATATAGTGGAACGAAAGACGAACTGATAATGTTGATGGAGAAGGGGATGCACGGGGGCATCCCCAAGCTTAGACGCTTGAGTCTCCTTGAATATTTCTTGGGGGTGCATGGGGGCATCCCCAAGCTTGAGCGTTTGACACTCCTGAATCTTTTTATCATCTTCCCTCGCACACTTGAAAACTCCCTTCATACATAACTCATCATAATCTGATTAGCGAGGTTAGTGCCCATAATAAAATAATTGTTCCTTGCGGGAAATAAGGATATTCTTGAAGGTCTACTGTTTCCCAAGATTGCCAAAAGGTTTTTGCAAAGAAAAAGCAAGCTCAAGGTTTGCAAAATGAATGAAAGGCAAAACAGGACAGAATCTGTGAAAAACAGAACAGCAGGTAGTAAATGATTTTTTTGGGGCACTTCTGCAACTCTAATAAAAAAACTCAGAACAGACGCCCGAAAGACAATTGTATAGAGCACGCTGTCGAAAAAATTCAGACCAAAAAGATGATCTGGTGATTTTATACGAATTTTTCTATCCAAGGACAGAATCTGTTTCCTGGACAGCACGTCACAACTTTTGAACTTTCTTGCAATCAGAGGCTACACTTGGCACAAAGTTGAAAAGTAAAGATACAATGATGATGCTACTGTAGTAACAACATCAAGACACAAAAAAAGCAAAATAAAAATTTATTCATTGTGGGCTGCCTCCCAAAAGCGCTTTCTTTTATGCCTTTAAGCTAGGCATAATGCAAAGAGATCAAGTTTTATCAAGAGTAAAAGAATAGCTAGCCCGTATAACGGACTCAAAATGTAACTTAATCTTCTTTCTAGGGAAATGTTTCATCCCTTTATTGAGAGGAAATTGGAATCTTATATTCCCCTCTTTCATGTCAATGATAGCACCAACGGTGCGTAGAAAAGGACGTCCCAAAATAATTGGACAAGAAGGTTCACATTCAATATCCATAATAGTAAAATCAACGGGAACATAATTGTCATTGACAATGATAAGAACATCGTCGATCCTCCCCAAAGGTTTCTTTATGGAAGAATCAACGAGACGAACACCAAAAAAACAAGAACCAAAAGGTTTCAATTTAAGCATATCATATATTCTTTTGGGCATAATGGAGGTACTAGCTACAACATCACATAAAGCATAGCAAGAGAAGTTATTCAACTTAATTTTAATCATAGGATCCCAACCATCTTCTAGCTTTCTAGGTATGGAGGCTTCTATTCAAAGTTTCTCCTCCCTAGCTTTGATGAGAGCATTAGTGATATGCTCTGTGAAGGGAAGATTAAGCGTGCTAGTATGGGGATCTTTAGCCATTCTTTGTAGAAAGGTGACAACTTCCGAGATACTACAATTATCAAAATCAATTTTATCATTATTGAGCAGAATTGTAGTGTCATCTTCTTTGTTTGAATTGCTCTCTATTATAAGAGTTTGAACGTCTTCCCAAGTTTGGGGAAGCATAGGAGCAACTTTAAACTGAGGCTCATACTCCTTTCCTGGAAGACCATGCCATGGGCATAACTCTCCATCAAGACTGACATAATCACAAGGTTTATTACTTTTGTAGATCCCGACAGTGGTGATTGGTGTAATGGAAGAAGGGGTGTACTCCTCCCATTTAGTGTTTTTGGTGGAATCCATAGCAGCAAGCAAGCAAGATAACTATTTTTGTGATTTTCGATAAAAGATACTAAAGCAAAAACTGAAAGGTAAACTAACAAGACTAAAAGCAGAGGTAAAAGATAGCGTGCAACTCCCCTATCTTGAAGAGTGGAGTCCGCGGCAACGGCGCCAGAAAACTTTTCTTGATGGCTTCTCGCCCCTCGTTGGTTACCCCAAGTGGAAGGTTTGAGATGCAGTGTAGCGGTAGTTTTCTCTTGGCAAAGATACCAAGGATCGATTTCCCCTGAGACTCCCAGTTTCAACAAGAAGGTGTCAACTGCTAACAGCGCCAGATATTAGCAATCAACGTGGACCTGCACACAGATACAAATAACTTTGCTCCCAACGAGTACAGAGAGGTTGTCAATCCCTCCGTCCTTGTCGTTTACAAAGGATCAGACGCAAGTGATAATAGTGATAGGAATTGCTTCAAATAGTAAGTAAAAACAGAAAGTAAATAGCGGATGTGATCAGTGATGGTAATGTGGACCGGGGTCCCATGATGTTCACTAGTGATGTCTCGCTCCCAAAAGACAATAAAACAGCTATGTGAGGTAAATGAATTACAGCTGGGCAATTGACAGAATTATGTGCGCAAACCAATGCTAACTATGTTGCAAGAAAGGTAGAGGTTCAAAGCATGGGCGGTACGCCAAGGCAAGTAGACCGAAATCCATCTACATCTACTACTAATCATCCACCTTGAGATATCTATCCAGAACATCTCGCTGGTATTAAGTTGCGAGTCCCACCCATAGTGTAAACTCAAAGCAACAGACAACTGCATTAAAAGAACTTTGCGTAAAGTAAACAATCCTTGCACCCGCGGGCACAAGCACCGTTGTTTTCCCCCTTGTGGCAACAGCACATCCCCTAGACTCATGTTTCTGTCACTCAAGCTAGTCATCGAGGGGCATGAACCCACAATCAAGCATAACGTTCCCTCTTGGAGTCACTACCTACTACTTGGCCAAAGCAATAAATAGCAACGGAGAACATGCAAGAATTACTTACGAACATAAATATAAAAGAGGTAAATCAAATATATTACTCAAACACAATCTGAACATAATCTCACAATCCATCGGATCCCAGCAAACTCAACATAGCAACAGCATAAGGATTACATATGTGCCTCGATCATGTAGGGCAGCTCACGAGGTCTAATTAGTGAAGCACAAGAAGGGGAGGAGAACATCACATAGCTACTGGTCATGGACCCATGGTCCAAGGGAGACTACTCACAACTCATCCGGGAGGTGTCCATGGTGGTGGACAGGCTCCCGGTGGTGATCCTCCCCTCCGGCAGGGTGCCGGGAAGAGTTCTCCTGGTGCTCCCGATCTTGGAAGCGCGGCGGCGGCGGAACAGAGATGAGATCGCGAAAAAGGGTTCCTGTCTCGAGGGTTTCGGGACGCATTTTAAATATATGCCAAAGGGGGGCATCAGCGGAGGCCTGGGGGGCCCAGGC
>LR738713.1:547116219-547126897 GCA_902687465.1 Secale cereale
CCCCCCCCCCCCCCCGGCGCGGCCAGGAGGGGGGCCGCGCCACCAGGGTGCCTGGAGCCCTGGTGGCTCCCCTCCGGCCCTACTTCGGCTGCCGGGAAGCTTCTGGAACGCTGATTTTTTATATAATTTTTCCGGGATTTTTCTGGCAGTTTTCGTAATGGGAAAACCTGAAATACAAAAACAACAGAAAACAGAAACTGGCACCGGGGTGCACTGAGTTAATAGGTTAGTACAAATATGATCAAAAGTGTATGGAAGTGTATAAATATCATAGCAATATCACCCAAAAGAGGCATGGAGCAAGCAGAAATTATAGATACGTTTTGGACGTATCACATCTGTGTTCTCTCCCTACCTCAGATTGCCACATGTGCCTCAACCTAGATTTAATACCAGGGGATGTGTTCGGCCTAGCACACTTCAAAGTCCAAACACCTATAGGGAATTGTTCGGTGTCCCGGATATTGTGCTATATGCATTGGCTCTGAATCATTTCTTGGGTCTATAGTTGGGTTGCCCGACTCCTATGCTTATCACCTTATGTTCTGCATTGTTCGGCTAAGGTAGTAAAGGGAGAACTACTGCGATTGTATTTCTAGTTCATCCGGTCAAGTACCTCGGTATATAAAGCCGAAAACTGACTGTCATGATAAGCGAGAGCTGGTCAGCGATTCGGCGACCTAGTGTTATACTATGATCGTTAGCGATCTACTCCATGTTATACGAGGGGCTGGTCTTCGCCCAACCGCGTAAAGTGGGCATCGTAATCCGGATAGCCGCACACGCACCAGGGGCTAGTACTTAGCCCCACATGTCAAGCTCCTATGGCTAAGTGAAAGCAATAAAGCCGTATAGTCCGATTGCCTGGTTTGCTCCGCGGACACCTCCTTTATGGACCAAGACATTGGGTAAACAGTGATCACACGCAGTACCGAACACCCATATAGTATCTACATGGGGGCTGAAGCCAACGACTGGAAACTTTCAGATACAATAATAATAAATAGCCGCAAAGGAGGAAAAGTCGCTTGCAATACAAGGAGCAAAAATATATACATATCGGTTCATAAGCATAGTCTTTACAATCCGAATACAATTACTCAAAAGCCACGTCCTTTGAGCACTCGCCCTCTACAATAGGGGCTCCTTCTAGGACATCATCGAAGTACCTCTCTGGCTTCCGATGATCCTTGCCCTCGGGCAGGCCGGCGGGCGCCACTTTGGTGTCCTTCATCTTCTCCCAGCGCATCTTGATGCGGGAAAGGCCATCCGGGCACCTTCTATAAGGCCGAACGCTTCACAGCGTCGACTCGCGGCCACGTGATATGTCTCCAATGTATCTATAATTTTTTATTGTTCCATGCTATTATATATTCTGTTTTGGATGTTTAATGGGCTTTATTATACACTTTTATATTATTTTTGGGACTAACCTACTAACCCAAGGCCTAGTGCAGATTACTGTTTTTTGCCTATTTCAGGGTTTCGCAGAAAAGGAATATCAAACGGAGTCAAAACGGAATGAAACCTGCGGGAGCGTGATTTTTGGAACCGTATCTACCCAGAAGACTTGGAGTGCACGTGAGGGAATGAAGGAGGCGGCCACGAGGGTCCAGGGCACGCCCCCTCCTACAGGGCGTCACCCCACCCTCGTGGGCCCCCTCTGGCTCCCTCGATGCCTTCCTTCCTCCTATATATATCCATGTACCCTAAAAGCATCGAGGCAACAGAGAAAACCCTAATTCCACGGCCGCAACCTTATGTTCCTGTGAGGTCCCATCTTGGGGCCTGTTCCGGAGCTCCGCCGAAGGGGGGGATCTACCACGGAGTGCTTCTACATCAACACCATAGCCTCACCATGAGTTGTGAGTAGTTTACCACAGACCTTCGGGTCCATAGTTATTAGCTAGATGGCTTCTTCTCTCTTTTTGGATCTCAATACCAAGTTCTCCTCGATCTTCGAGGAGATCTATTCGATGTAATCTTTTTGCGGTGTGTTTGTCGAGATCTGATGAATTGTGGGTTTATGATCAAATATATACATGAGAAATATTTGATTCTTTTCTGAAATCTTTTATGTATGATTATAATATCCTTGCAAGTCTCTTTGAATTATTGGTTTGGTTTGGCCTACTAGATCTATAGTTCTTGCAATGGGAGAAGGTCTTGGCTCTGGGTTCAATCTTGCGATGTCCTTTCCCAAAGACAGCAGGGGCAGCAAGGCACGTATTGTATTGTTGCCATTGAGGATAAAAATATGGGGTTTATATCATATTGGTTGAGTTTATCCCTCTACATCATGCCATCTTGCTTAAAGCATTACTCTGTTCTTATGAACTTAATACTCTGGATGCATGCTGGATAGCGGTCGATGTGTGGAGTAATAGTAGTAGATGCAGAATCGTTTCGGTCTACTTGTCACAGACGTGATGCCTATATATAATGATCATGCCTACATATTCTCATAACTATTCACTTTTCTATCAATTGCTCGACAGTAACTTGTTCACCCACCGTAGAATTCTGCTATCATGAGAGAAGCCACTAGTGAAACCTATGGCCCCCGGGTCTATTCTCAACATTTTAATCTTCCATCTACTTTACTTTGCTTTATTTACTTTCCGTTCTTATATCCAAAAATACCAAAAATATTATCCTATCCTATCTATCAGATCTCACTTTCGTAAGTGACCGTAAAGGAATTGATAACCCCTTATCACGTTGGCTGCGAAGTTCTTATTTGTTTGTGCAGATGCGAGGGACTCGCGCATGGTCTCCTACTTGATTGATACCTTGGTTCTCAAAAACTGAGGGAAATACTTACGCTACTGTGCTGCATCACCCTTTCCTCCTCGAGGGAATACAACGCAAGCTCGAGAAGTAGCACCACGCGTTGATGAGCCGCTTCACCAATCCAAAGTAGCTACTAGGGATTGGCTCGGCGGGCTAGAGTCGGACTATTAATTTCTTCATGGTTGCACCTGCTATGTTATGTAGCTCGACCAGCTGCTTCAACTGGTCGTTCAGAGGTACTGGATGTTCTGGTGCAAGGAATTGTGACCAGAACAGCTACTCCGTGGTAATCCCCTCCTGGGCTCTGAAGAATTGGGCGGCATCGGCGATGCTCTTCAGGAGATCCGCAAACGCGCCTGGAGAAGTCCACAATCGCGTTAGCGAAAGATACTTCTGACCTCCAAAGATACTCTGCAGAAGAACGGCCTTACCAGCCTCTATCTGTCGCGCCTATTTGATCTCCTCGCGAGCACTCCGGGACTCGACTCGCACCTCCGTGGCTGCATTGATAACCTTGTTAAGTTCGGATGCTTGATCCGAAGTATTCTGCTCCAGCTCCTCGCACTTGCGAATAGCATCTCACATCTCTTGTTCGACTTCGGGCACCCGCAACTCATGTTGTCGGCAGGAGGCCTGTTCGGCCTCCAGCTCGGCAACCAGTTTGTCAGCAGCCGCTTTGTTCATCTCGGCCTCCTTCTTGGCCTATGCAAGAGCGCCCTTGAGGGTCTCGACCTCAGCTGCGCAAACTATGACATAATCACACCGCACAATGAGTTCATACTCTTACAATCAAACATATCGTCTTTTGACATAATAATTCTTTGAAAGTCCGCATACCTTGCATTTCGTCAAATGCTTGTTAGTGCGGTCGAGCTCTTCATCGGCTAGTTGAAGCTTCCGACTGAGCTCGAAAACCTCTGCGGCCTGGGCAGATGCCGCAACCAGGGAAGCATGTTCAAAAAAAATGGCACATTATGTTCTATTGGCTAATACTATATGACTCCTCTGTCTGATTCTCTTTAGAATCAACCAAAGCATCAGGGGCTACTGTACGTACATAGGTTTGTTATCCTATACAAATAAAACGTAAAGTTCTTTTAGAATATTACATCACATACCTCAAAGGCTATCAGTCGGCTATTGAAGGCTTCATTCAGTCCGCTTTTGGCGGACTGAATCTTTCCCATAACCGCACCCATCAGCGTGCGGTGCTCCGCCACGATGGAAGCACCTTGTAGTGCTTCCTCCAGTGTGTTCAGCGCCTCTGGATAAATGGAAGACTCCGTTGGAGCTGATGCTCCTCCCCCTGTCTTAGGTGGATGTCTTCCTGATTCTGGAGCGGTACTGGCCTCCAGAATAGTGTTCGGCGGGGGCCCGGATTGCCTGGGCTCCCCGCCGTCAGCCGCCATAGGGACTGTCTCCCATTGGCTGACGGTGGCCAAGGTGTTCACCTTGGGCACCTTTTCATCTGCCCCGCCTCCACCTCCTTGTGCAGGGGACGTCCGCAGGGAAGACAATTCGGTGTCCCCTAGGACGGGCGATTGAGCCCGCGGTGGCGTGTCACTCTCCACCATTTCAGCTGGCAGAGAGCTCCCTGATGATAGTGAAACGCTAGGGAATGTGTGGGGAGGGCTGCAAAACAACAAATAATAATGCTTAAGCAGTGATAGTTGACTAAACCTAACACAACAGCGAAAGTCCGAATACTTACGATTCGGCCAGGGGCATGACCCTGGGCTGTACTCGGAAACTGGCCTCGGACGTTGAGCCCTAGCTGTGGGATGTTCAGCTTCTTCCTAGGCGCCCCTTTTCCCATGTCTACGGGGGCCACCCTCTTCGTCCCCCTTCCCTTGATGGGGGAGTCGCTTTCCTCCTCCTCCTTATCTTCTTCGTCGTGGGAGGAGTGGGCGTCGGTCTCTTCGGACATTGTATCCGAAGGAACCTTAGGGCGGGGGTCACTCTTGACCTCCTTGCCCTTCTTCTTGTCCTTATTTTCCAGCGCCTTGTACGGCGCCGGTACCAGCATCGCCGTCAGTTGAGGCATGGCTGGGTTTTTGGGCAGCGGTGTCGGACAGTTGAAATATGGATAGGATAAGTATTCGGCAAAATTATGTCCTTTCTTCGTCCATGCCTATATGGAACGTAGGAGTTCTAATTCCTGTTATAATTGAAATATGGACAGGATAAGTATTCGGCAAAATTATGCTTACCTCTGAGGCCGTAGTCATGTTGTCGAAGCCCTTGTCTTTGGTCTCCTCTGGCCACTCCTTCTGGGCCTTGAAAAGCTTCTTCCATATGTCTTCGTGCGTAGTGCCATAGAAGCTCTTCAAGGTCCATGGTTCCTCCGGATTGAACTCCCATAAGTGGGAGGCCCGGAGTTGGCAGGGAAGGGTGCGGCTGAAGAGCATCACCTGAATCACGTTAGTGAGGTGGGTGCCCTTCGCCATCATGTTGTAGATTTGGTTTTGGAGCATCTTCACCTCCATCTGAGACCCCCAATCAAGGCCCTTGGTGGTCCAGGAGGTGAGTCTCTCTGGGGGTCCGGATCTGAATTCGGGCGTGACCGCCCATTTGGCATCACGAGGTTCGTTGATGCAGAACCACTCTAGTTGCCATGCCTTGTTGGGCTCCACAAAAGCCCCCTTGGGCCAGGTTGTGGTCGGGAGTTTGCTCACCATAGCTCCCCCGCGGTCCGCGTGCTGCCTATCGACCACCTTTGGCTTCAGATTGAAGGTTTTGAGCCATAGGCCGAAGTGTGGAGGGACGCGGAGGAAAGCTTCACACACGACTATGAAAGCCGATATGCGGAGGATAGAGTTCGGGGCCAGATCGTGGAAATCTAGCCCGTAGAAGAATAGGAGACCCCGAACAAAGGGGTGAAGCGGAAATCATAGCCCCCGACGGGATGAACACCACCCTCTCCCCCGGCTCAGGGACAGGGATCACCTGGTCCTCGTCAGGAATCCGGTGCGCTATGTCATCGGTGAGGTAGCTGTTCTTCAATCTTCCCATGTTCAATAGAAATGTCGCCCTTCAACGCATGATCACGAAGAAAATGATGACAAATCTGAATGTGCTTTGTCTTCGAGTGTTGAACTAGGTTGTGAGCAATCTTGATGGCACTCTCATTGTCACAGAGTAGATGCACATTCTTCACGTTGACACCATAGTCCTTGAGAGTTTGCTCCATCCATAACAATTGAGCACAGCAAGAGCCCGCAGCAATATACTCAGCTTCAGCGGTAGATAGTGATACACAGTTCTGTTTCTTCAAGGACCAACAAACCAAAGATCTTCCGAGGAAATGACATGTGCCTGCTACCTCTTGAGCTTGCGTTGTATTCCCTCGAAGAGGAAAGGGAGATGCAGCACAATAGCGTAAGTATTTCTCTTAGTTTTTGAGAACCAAGGTATCAATCCAGTAGGAGACCACGCGCCAGTCCCTCGCACCTGCACAAACAAATAAGAACTTCGCAGCCAACGCGATAAGGGGTTGTCAATCCATATACGGTCACTGACGAGAGTGAGATCTGATAGAGATGATAATATAATATTTTTGGTATTTTTGTTATAGAAACAGAAAGTAAAGAAAGCAAATAAACTACGGCGATAGAAATTGGCTAGTTGACGGGAAAGTAATATGATAAAGATAGACCCGGGGGCCATAGTTTTCTCTAGTGCCTTCTCTCATGATAGCGATATTCTACGGTGGGTAAACAAATTATTGTCGAGCAATTGATAGAAAAGAGAATAATTATGAGACTATCTAGGCATGATCATTGTATATAGGCATCACGTCCGAGACAAGTAGACCGACTGCTGCCTGCATCTACTACTGTTACTCCACACATCGACCGCTATCCAGCATGCATCTAGTGTATTGAGTTCATACATACAGAGTAACGCCTTAAGCAAGATGACATGATGTAGAGGGATAAACTCAAGCAATATGATCAAAACCCCATCTTTTTATCCTCGATGGCAACAATACAATAGGTGCCTTGCTGCCCCTACTGTCACTGGGAAAGGACACCGCAAGATTGAACCTAAAGCCAAGCACTTCTCCCATTGCAAGAACTAAAGATCTAGTAGGCCAAACCAAACCAATAATTCGAAAATACTTGCAAGGATATTATGAGCACACATAAAAAGTTCAGAGAAGAACCAAATATCTTTCATAGATAACCTTGATCATAAACTCACAATTCATCGGATCTCGACAAACACACCGCGAAATGAGATTACATCAAATAGATCTCCTCGAAGACCGAGGAGAACTTTGTATTGAGATCCGAAGAGAGAGAAGAAGCCATCTAGATACTAGCTATGGACCCGAAGGTCTGTGGTAAACTACTCACAACTCATGGTGAGGGCCATGATGATGATGATGAAGGCCTCCGTGATGGATCCCCCTCCCGGAACAGGCTCCAAGATGGGATCTCCACGGGAACAGAAGCTACGGTGGTGGAATTAGGGTTTTCTCTCTGCGTATGGAGTTTCTGGGGTACGTACGTATATATAGGAAGAAGGAGGGCACCGGGGGCCGTGTGGGCCAGCCTCGAGGCAGGGGGCGCGCCCCCACCCTCGAGGGCTGGCCCCTTGCCCCCTGACTTGGTCCTGACGTTTCCCGAGCATGATTTTCTCCAAAAATATCTCTCACGAAGGTTTCATTCCGTTTGGACTCCGTTTGATATTCCTTTTCTGCAAAACCCTGAAATAGGCAAAAAACTGCAATCTGGACTGGGCCTTTGGGTTAGTATGTTAGTCCCAAAAATGATATAAAAGTGGATGATAAAGCCCATTAAACATCCAAGACTTAATAAATAATAGTATGGAACAATAAAAAATTATAGATACATTGGAGACGTATCAAGCATCCCCAAGCTTAATTCCTGCTCGTCCTTGAGTAGGTAAATGACAAAGAAAGAATTTTTTGATGTGGAATGCTAACCAATATAGTTTTTCAATGCAATTCTCTTAATTGTGGCATGAATGTTCAGATCTGAAAGATTCAAGACAAAAGCCTATATTGACATAAGAAATAACAATACTTCAAGCAATACTAACAAAGCAATCATGTCTTCTCAAAATACCATGGCTAAAGGAAGTTATCCCTACAAAATCATATGGTCTGGCTATGCTCCCTCTTCATCACACAAAATATTCATATCATGCACAACCCCGATTTCAGCCAAGCATTTGTTTTCATACTCTATTTTTTTTCAAACCTTTCAACTTTCACGCAATACATGAGCGTGAGCCATGGATATAGCACTATGGGTGGAATAGAGGTGGTTGTGGAGGAGACAAAAAGGAGGGAGATAGTCTCACATCGACTAGGTGTATCAACGGGCTATGGAGATGCCCATCAATGGATATCAATGTCAGTGAGTAGGGATTGTCATGCAACGGATGCACGAGAGCTAAATATGAATGAAAGCTCGACAAAAAAAACTAGTGCGTGTGCATCCAACTTGCTTGCTCACGAAGACCTAGGGCATTTGAGGAAGCCCATTGTTGAAATATACAAGCCAAGTTCTATAATGAAAATTCCCACTAGTATATGAAAGTGACTAATCATGAGACTCTCTACAATGAAGATCATGGTGCTACTTTGAAGCACAAGTGTGGAAAAAGATAGTAGCAATTGTCCCTTCTCTCTTTTCTCTCATTTTTTTGGAGGGGCTTTTCTCTCCTTTTTTTATTAGCCCCTCTCTATTTTTTGGGGGCCTTCTCTTTTTTTATTGTCCTTTCTTCACACGGGACAATGCTCTAATAATGATGATCATCACACTTTTTATTGCAACTCGAAATTACAACTCGATACTACAACAAGTATAACTCTACATGAATGCCTTCGGCGGTGTACCGGCATAAGCAATTCATCAAGAGCGACATATATGAAAAATTATGCATGGTGGCCTTGTCACAACTACTATGTCAACTACATGATCATGCATGGCACTATGACAATGTGTCACACCCTGCATTTTGTAACATGTTATTTGTATCTTTGAAGCATGAAAATTTGGACCAGCAAATTTTTTTAGCATCATTTGGCTTTCATTTGGATTTGAGTTCTTCTTCATATGCTTTTTCATGTGCTCATTAAAGTCAACTATGACCTCTTGTAGAATTCATCTCCATACCCAAAACTTCTGCCCAATGATCATGCCAAGTGTTAAATAACATTATAATATTTTCTTACAAAAATAAATTGGCCAAAATGTATTTTATAAATTTAGTTTTCCAAAAACCCCTGAATTGAGATTTGCACTGCAAGTACTTGATTTAGGGTGAGAAAATTATTTCAAAAGGTTTATTTGAGACCTAGTAGTCATAGGACTCCCAGAAACCACAAAGGTATAATTTTGAAAGTTATTTTCCTATTTTATTTAAAAGCTTTTTCTTATGGTCAGAAATGGTCTTTACTAGGGGAAAATTATTTAACTATTTCAAAAATATTTGCCAAAATTCAGGGAGACTCAGAGGACATATATTGTCCATATATAAGAGTTTCAACACTTTGTCATGTTCAAAATAATGGGCTAAACCCTCCAAAACCCTTTCTGGATATTTCAAGCTTTTGAAATATTTACAAAGGAAATATTCCCCAAAAATTCCAGGGAAATTCTATCATGTCATATATGACATATTTGATGATCTTGCCAAGTCCCATGCCTTGGGAAGCAAGAAAACATCCTCAAACCCCTTCATAACCATTATGTCCATATTTGAAGTTTGAGCAACTTTACATTGCCAAACTTGTCCAAATGCTCTCAAACTTGGTGAACATGCTAGAATGGCCTAATAAGGCATCTAGACCAAATGGAACAAGATTTGGAATAGAGCAACTTGATCAGATCACCCCAAAACCCTTTCTGTTCAAATGCAAATTTGAACAACTTTACATTACCAACTTTTTACCTGGAGCTTCAAACTTTGTGGGCATGGTCAATACCCCAAATGATGATGCTACACCAAGTGGTGCATCAAGGGGAGATGATTAGCTTGACTCAATCATGATGAAGCTGTTTCTGTTGATTTCTAGGGTTCACCAAAGTTACATTGGCTAGTTTATTCAAATGAGCCCAAATTTGGTGAAGCACCCTATTTTCATATGTTATTCAATCCTTTTAAGTGCCATGTCAAGTGGAGGTCATCTGCTTGACCAAACACTGATCAAACACCTTCTGCAGATTTACTAAAACCCTCATCTTGATCACTTTTACTCTTCTCCATGGCCTCAACTTTTTACCACATGTTCATTCAGTTACTGGCTACCTCCAGTAACTCCCCCAGCACCCCAGCTCCATGATTGAGGGGTAAGAACCCAAGTTTACCCTGCTGGACAGCAAATTTTCACCAAGTCACCAGCATCCTCTCTCTCTCTCTCACCATCTCCAGGGCATCCAAGGCCTCAGCCCAATTCTTTACTCCTCCCCTGACCTTCTAGACACTCTTGGGCACGTTGGTTTTGACCGGAGCGGCAAGGGCACGGTGGTGCCAGCCATACGCGCGCTCTGGAGCACGCAACAGTGCGGACACGCACTGTAGCTCCAGCCAATCAGCCACCCCCGACAGCCTCGGGCCACTCCCTCACGCCAGTCGATGCTCCTCGACGTCCGCGACCGCCCCGGCGCTGTCCCCCCCTCCTCCTGCGCCCTCCAGTGATCATCGTCGCACGCGCACCGGCCGCCCGCAATGGCCACTCTTCTGCCTCGCACGCGCGCGCGCTCCAGAAGCTCCCCCGCTCCTCCTCTAACCTCTATTGGACGTGGAGCTCGTCCAGCAACTCCGTGGACTCATTCCCCTCGCCCCATGTGTGCTGTAGCTTCGAGCTGGAGCTCGTCGGCGCACTGGACCACGGGTCTCCGTCGACCCC
>LR738713.1:547127075-547137107 GCA_902687465.1 Secale cereale
CGCGTCGGGCCACCGGTGATCTCGCAGTACGGGCCTCCCCTGCCCCTTCTTTTGCCCGATTTGGAACCCCCTCGCCTCACTGACCATTTCCCCTCTGTTTCCCCCTCCTGTTGCAGTCGGAAACGACCGGAGCAACGACCTCCCGATGAGCTTCCGCCGTCCCACCTCGCCGCCGGCGAACCTGACCTCCCCGGCGTACCGTACCACCACCCCTACAACCGCCACTCGACGCTGGGCCCATCCCTGCCCTCTGTTGCCGACGCCGTGGACGGAAACCTGGCCGGTGAGCTCGCCGTCGCCGTGGCCGCAAGGTTGGAGATGACAGGCGGGCCCCACCTGTCATCCCCACACCTCTCTCCCCCTCCTCTCAGTCGCTGACCGACGGGCCCCGCCCGTCAGGTTCAAAAACCTGACGTGCGCGCGCAGGCACCCGTGCGGCTGGGCTGGACCGCCCTGGGCCGTGCACTGTGGCCTCTCTGGCCCAGCTGCACAGGGCACTTTTTCTTTATTCTTTCTGTAATTGTTTTAAACATTTTTACAGAAATGAATAATGGTCCAAATAAAATAATTCCAACACCTAAATTCTTGTAATATTCCAACCTATTTAATGGTACCACTTTCACTCACATCTAAGAAACTTTTCTGTTCTGTTCAAATTTAAATTCAAATTTGAGCAGTAAAACTCCTGTTCAAAAATCAATAGATTCCATTCTGTAACTCCAAAATTCCAACTAAGATTTTCCCCATCTTAGAAATCCCTCTAGTATTTAACAAAAATAAGTTGACATTTTTCTGAGCACTTTGATTTTTCTGTTTTATTTGTGGTCTTATTTTCCCGTGGTTATTATGCGACGTATAGATCCCGTATTTGACGAAGTTGCTGTGGAAGGAGAAGGAGAAGGATTTGAAGACTTTGAAGACCAAGCCAATCCAGGCAAGCAGCCCTTTGACCATGATACACTTGTTCTTCGGAACTCGTTTGTTTCCGATGCATGATGATAGGGTTACGGTGGTGACCTAGTTGGTACCAGCACATGATGCATGCTTGACCCTGATCTTGCTAAGTGCTAGATGGCATACAAATAGTTGGTCATGATGCTTAAATGATGCATGTGTGATTTGAACCTTCGTAGTTGAAATCTTTGCATGAACCCATCGGGTGCCCCTAATGCCCGAGGGTGACGTTGAGTTAGGTCATCACTTGAGGAAGAAGTGATGTGCCGGTAAAATCTTGTGCATGGTGAAATGATGGATTAGATTTATGTGTGACTACCGTCCCAACCAAACATGTGCAACCACACTACCCCTTATGGGACGGGGCTTTATTGATTACTTAGGTCGATACTAGCATGGTGCCCGCATTACTAGTGACGGGTAGACTTAAGGTCTTTCCCGGGACGGGGTCGTGCTTGGATAGACGACCATGACTGTTTTCACAGGGCACCGGACACACCGTTGGTCCCTTCGGGTACGCGTGATATTGAAATTAGGGCAAGTCCCGTGATCTATTGTTTGTACCCGAGGGCCGTGTACCAACGAGTGGACTCTATGTTAGTGTCGTCTAAGGAAAGGTAATGACCGGGTGCTTACCCCGGGTACTTGAGGTACCACGGGTCGTGGATGACACGGAAGTTCCCCGGATCTTGTGGGTAAAGTGTACAACCTCTGCAGAGTGTAAAACTATTCGAATAGCCATGTCCACGGTCATGGACAGTTGGGTGGTGCTACTTAAACTATGTCCAGACTTCTACTCCATCGGTGATAGTATGTGTGTGATGAGTCAAGGTGGTGACTTGACTCGACAAGTTGAATCTTATTCATGTTGATATCGGTAACCTGTCTTCGAGGTTACGCGAATTTATTGATGCATTAACTTGATGGTAGAATAATTGTTCTAGCCTTGCTAGATTGATCATTTATTATTCAATTGCACTGTTACTTTGAACCACATCATGGGTTGCTTGCGAGTACATTCAAAGTACTCATTGGCTTGCCACTGGTTATTTAATTGGCAAGGCATGGAAGAACAGGAATATGAGGAAGAGTTCTTTGGAGACGAACATGCGAACTAGGACGCTATCCCAGTCAGAATGCCTGTAGGTTTAAGGCAGATGGCATGGGTTCTACCCGTTATCGAAGACTTCCGCTATTTGAGTTATTTGCTATTCAGCCCATGAGGCTCTATCTATGTAAGACTTGGCCATAATGGCCATAATTCGTGTAAGACTATTTGTATGGATGTAAGACTCTTGTTATTTCAGCTTCTGTGTGTTCAGTGAGCACTGATCTCTGGGATCACTGTACACGTGCATTCGGTGATCTCGACTTCTAAGTCGGGGTCGCCACAGAGCTGGTATCAGAGCCATCCTGACTGTAGGAAGCCTTAGTTAGCATGGGCGTTAGTTAGATGAGACCCTTTTTCAAAAACCTTCCGAACCTCTCTTCTTTTCTAAACCTAAGATTTCATCAGCTTATTAACCCTCCTGTTCCACCTTTGTAGATGGCCGCTGTACCCGAAGAGGACCTGACCACTAGGTTTCCCTTACTTCTCGAGGATAGCCTCCAGGAGTGTCAGTTCCACCGAGCACCCATCCTCACCTACCTTGATCATTGGGTTAGCGACACTGAGGTGGAGTACCATGTGGAAGTGATCGTGAAGGCAAACGATCCTCCCACAAGTTGGTTCTTCGAGGGACCCCAGATGGCAACACTACCTCTCGCTGTCGAGGCTGCTGCACTCAAGGCACTAACCCGTCTCCGCGAGCTTCTTCCAGAGATGGCAGCCAAGATGGCAACTCGCTTCTTACCTTACCGGAAGGAAGGTGAAGAAGAAAGCAGCGCACTAGCTCCTCCACTGAAGGAAGGACTCTCGCTTCGGTTCCAGACCTACTTCAGTCTATGTGCCGACAGCTTGGCACAAGACTTGGCCTCGGAATCAATGAAGCTTCGAGAAGAACTTCACAAGACCAAGGCACTTCTTCGTCGAGCTCAAGAGAAGGCAAATAGGATCAAGAAGGAAGGAGCACCTTCTGGACAGTCCGCTATCGCATATCGAGGCGGAAGGCCCTACGAGGATGCATCTTCCAAGAATGGAGAACCACCTCGGCGACGCCGGATGACGGCAAGGGAATATCGCAAGCTTTTCCCTGCCCCTCCGACAAAGCACCGTCGTATCCAACTCCTTCACTCCCCCACACCCTCAAGTGACAAGGGGGCCCAGACAGATGAAGACAAGGAGGGAGACCCAGAAGAGCCGGAATACGCGACCGAGCATTCCGCCGCTTAGGCATTATTCGCTACTCGGATATGCCAGATGTGACCTCTACGGTAGGATAGGTCGTGTAACCCCTATGCGCAGTCAAGTCCTTGTATGGTTCATATGAAACCATCTAGTGTTTGCTTTTGTTGTGTCTGGATGTAAGTCGTATTCTTCCTTCGGGAATGTGTAAACGACTACATCACCCATTTGGATTTTAATGAATGTGTTTTGGCCTTTCGGCCCTTGCATGATTTGATTTAGTGTCACACCCACCCCCTTACTAGGCACCCATCTATCTTGCTTTCCCTCTTCCAAGTCATGAGACCTTTTACCGCTCCAACAGGATGCCTGTTGTAACTCGTACTGGTACCTCTACCCAGCAGCCCGAAGCCGGAGCATCCACTCAGCCAGAGGCAGGCCACGACCAAACCAACGACCAAGCTCCACCACCACCTCCTCCTCCAAGCATGCACATGGCTCAGCTTCTCCAAGCTTTCCGAGAGGAACGCCAAGCCAACACTGCAGCTCTTCAGCTGATTGCTCAAGCTGTCACCAACAACCGCCAGCCGGCGGGGAATGGCAATGGACGTTCCATGTTGGCAGAGTTCAAGAAGCATGCACCGCCAACCTTCATCGAGACTGCTGAACCCTTGGATGCAGACAACTGGGTCCGTTCCATTGAGGAGATTCTGGAACTAGTCGGATGCACCAAAGATCGCGAGAAGGTGGCTTATGCAGCCCACTACCTCGGGGGAACTGCTAGAGCTTGGTGGGATGGATTCAAGGTCATGCATGCTGAACAAGACATCACTTGGGTTAACTTCAAGGCAGAATTTCGCAAGGCCCACATTCCTTCCGGAATCATGGCTATCAAAAAGCGTGAGTTCCGAGCCCTGAAGCAAGGAAGTGGCACTGTCAGGGAGTACATGCAGAAGTTCAGTGTTCTGTCAAGGTATGCCCCTGAGGATGTCAGCACTGATGCTGCAAAAAGGGAGCGCTTCATGGAAGGCCTCAATCAGACTCTGCAATACTCGCTTGTCGTGTGCGACTGCCCTTCTTTCCCTGACCTGGTGAACAAGGCACTTATGCTTGAAGACAAGGGGCGTGCTTTGGAAGACACTCGCAAGCGCAAGTTGGTCAATAAGGGAAGTTCCAGCAACCAGAAGCCTCGTCCGTGGCAGTCAGCCCCGGCCAAGCCAACCTATAAGCAGCCAAGAGCTCCTGCACCTCGTGCCAACCCCAGGCCATCTTTCAACCCCAATACTAGTGGTGGCAATAAGATCAATCCAAACCAAGTCACTTGCTTTGGATGTGGTCAGTCCGGACACATCTCAAGGGTGTGCCCCAACAAGAAGCCTGATGCCCCGCGCCCCAATGCGCAGAACCAGGGACAAGGCCGTGGAATGCCACCAAGGAACCCAGCTCCTCGCAATCCACCTAACCAAGGGAAGGGGCGTGTGAATCACGTCACTGCTGAAGAAGCCCAGGAAGACCCGGACGTCGTGCTGGGTACGTTCCTTGTCAACTCAGCACCTGCAACTGTCTTGTTTGATTCTGGAGCAACGCATTCATTTGTCACTCAAAGATTTGCATTAAAAAGTGGCATGACCCCTACACCCCCTGAATAACCCTATGGTGGTACAAACCCCCGGAGCCGAGATGAGAGCCAAGATAGGCTGTAAAGGAGTCGGTATTACCATTAACGGTGTAGACTTCCTAGCAGACCTCATCATCCTGAGATCGCAAGGCTTGGATGTGATCTTAGGGATGGATTGGCTCAGTAAGCACCAAGGCTTGTTAGACTGTGCCAATCAGACAGTCACTGTGACCAATGACCAAGGAGTCGAAGTCAAGTTTGCTTCCAACTCCTTTTCCGCTCAAGCCGCTCAAGTCAACTGTCTCTCTGAAGTTGGGCTAGATCAAGTACCAGTGGTATGTGAGTATCCTGATGTCTTTCCGGATGAACTACCGGGAATGCCCCCTGACTGTGACATTGAGTTCATCATCGAGCTCGTGCCCGGAGCAGGACCCATCTATAAGAAGCCTTATAGAATGGGGACGGAAGAATTAGCCGAATTGAAGAAGCAGCTGGAAGAGCAGCTAAGGAAGGGATTTATCCGCCCAAGTGCCTCCCCTTGGGGATCTCCTGTTCTGTTTGTGGCAAAGAGGGACGGTGCCATCCGCTTATGCATCGACTATCGTTCCCTCAATGAAGTTACAATCAAGAACAAGTATCCACTTCCCAAGATCGAAGATCTGTTTGATCAGCTCAGCGGAGCCAAGGTGTTCTCCAAGATCGACCTCAGATCTGGGTACTACCAGCTGAAGATCAGACCCCAAGATATTCCGAAGACGGCATTCGTAACCAGATATGGCCTGTACGAGTGCACGGTCATGTCCTTTGGATTAACCAATCCCCAGCCTACTTCATGTATCTCATGAATAAAGTCTTCATGGAATATTTGGACAAGTTTGTTGTTGTCTTCATTGATGACATTCTTGTGTTCTCGAAGTCGGAGGAAGAACACGAGCAGCATCTGAGGATGGTCCTAGACAAGCTTCGTGAGCACCAACTGTATGCCAAATTCAGCAAGTGTGAGTTCTGGCTGCATAAAGTTGGATTCTTAGGTCACGTCTTGACCGAAGAAGGATTATCTGTTGATCCTGCGAAGATCGAAGCTGTGACCCAATGGCAATCTCCAACGACCGTCAAGGAAGTCAGAAGCTTCCTCGGGCTAGCGGGATATTACCGCAAGTTCGTGGAAGGATTCTCTAGCATTGCACGGCCAATGACTCAGCTCCTCAAGAAGGACAAGAAGTTCGAGTGGACGCCAAAATGTGAAGAGAGCTTCCAAGAGCTGAAGAAGAGATTGACCACCGCTCCAGTCCTGGCAACACCTGATATTCACAAGGAGTTCGTGATATATTGTGATGCCTCTCAAACCGGATTGGGAAGCGTTCTGATGCAAGAAGGCCGCGTCATAGCATACCTCTCCAGGCAGCTACGACCCCATGAAGAGAACTACGCTACTCACGATCTTGAGTTAGCGGCAGTAGTTCATGCCTTGAAGACATGGCGGCATTACCTCCTCGGGAAACGATGTGAGATCTACACAGACCACAAAAGTCTGAAGTACATTTTCACCCAAAAGGAATTGAACATGAGGCAGCGGAGATGGTTGGAACTCATCAAAGATTATGACCTCAGTGTTCAATATCACCCCGGGAAGGCTAACGTGGTGGCCGATGCCTTAAGCAGGAAGGCTTGCTCTTTGAATGCCGTTATTCAAGAAAGGCAGCCAGCCTTGTTTAAGGAGATCGAACAATTCAGTTTGGAATTAGTCACCCCTGGATTTCTGAGTCATTTGGAAGTTAGACCGACCCTGATGGACGACGTCAAGAAGGCACAAGATGGACACGCAAGCATAGAAGGCATCAAGAAGAAGATGAAGTAGGGCAAGGCCCCAGGATACTCCGAAGACGAGCACGGGATTGTTTGGTACAAAGGCCGCATCTGCGTACCAAACAACACAGAGCTGAAGAACCTGATTCTACAAGAAGCCCACGACACTCCGTATTCCATCCACCCCGGAGGAACCAAGATGTACCAAGACTTGAAGGCACGATTCTGGTGGCACGGGATGAAAAGAGAGATTGCGACCTATGTTGCAAAGTGTGATGTATGCCAAAGGGTTAAGGCTGAATATCAGCGACCTGCTGGATTGCTTCAACCACTCAAAGCTCCTGAGTGGAAGTGGGACAAAATCGGGATGGACTTCATCACTGGATTACCAAGGTCGAATAAAGGACATGACTCTATCTGGGTCATAGTCGATCATTTGACCAAGGTGGCCCATTTCATTCCTGTCAAGACCACTTATGATGGCAACCGGCTGGCAGCTCTCTACATCGACCGAATCGTAAGTCTTCACGGCGTTCCCAAGGAGATTGTGTCAGATCGAGGAACCCAGTTCACCTCAAGGTTCTGGAAGAAGTTCCAAGAAGCCTTGGGAACCAAGTTGTCTTTCAGCACGGCTTTTCACCCACAGACCGGAGGTCAGACAGAGCGAGTCAATCAGATTCTCGAAGATATGCTCCGAGCCTGTGTCTTGGCCTATGGAGCCAAGTGGGAAGATTGTCTCCCTTTTGCCGAATTCTCCTATAACAACAGTTACCAGTCGAGCCTTCAGATGGCACCATTTGAGGTGTTGTACGGACGCATATGTCGCACACCCCTCAACTGGTCAGAGACTGGAGAAGGACTAGTCTTTGGACCAGATAATCTCCGCGCAGCAGAAGAGCAAGTCCAACTAGTCAGAGAGCGATTAAAGGCAGCCAAGTCAAGGCAGAAGAGTTATGTTGACACTCGACGCCGAGACATGAGTTTCCGTGTCGGAGACCATGTGTACCTGCGGGTAACTCCTCTAAAGGGAACCAAGCGTTTCCACGTCAAGGGGAAGCTCGCACGAAGGTTCATTGGACCCTTTGAGATCACTGCACGACGAGGAGAAGTGGCTTACCAGTTGGAACTACCACCTGAGCTATCCGATGTGCACAATGTATTCCATGTGTCGCAACTCCAGAAATGTCTCCAAGTTCCAGACAAGCCTAATCTCTATAAGGATGTGGATCACCAAGCCATTGATCTGCAGCCTGATTTGACCTACCGCGAGAAGCCCATTCGCATTCTGGACGAAGCAGAACGACGGACGCGAAGCCGTACCATCAAGTACTTCAAGGTCCAGTGGAGCAACCACACCGAAGCAGAAGCAACCTGGGAACGAGAAGACTATCTTAGATCCGAGTTTCCCTACCTCTTTTAAGACCTAGTTTAGGAATCTCGGGGATGAGATTCTTGTAAGGGGGGTAGGTCTGTCACACCCTGCATTTTGTAACATGTTATTTGTATCTTTGAAGCATGAAAATTTGGACCAGCAAAAAATTTTAGCATCATTTGGCTTTCATTTGGATTTGAGTTCTTCTTCATATGCTTTTTCATGTGCTCATTAAAGTCAACTATGACCTCTTGTAGAATTCATCTCCATACACAAAACTTCTGCCCAATGATCATGCCAAATGTTAAATAACAGTATAATATTTTCTTACAAAAATAAATTGGCCAAAATGTATTTTATAAATTTAGTTTTCCAAAAACCCCTGAATTGAGATTTGCACTGCAAGTACTTGATTTAGGGTGAGAAAATTATTTCAAAAGGTTTATTTGAGACCTAGTAGTCATAGGACTCCCAGAAACCACAAAGGTATAATTTTGAAAGTTATTTTCCTATTTTATTTAAAAGCTTTTTCTTATGGCCAGAAATGGTCTTTACTAGGGGAAAATTATTTAACTATTTCAAAAATATTTGCCAAAATTCAGGGAGACTCAGAGGACATATATTGTCCATATATAAGGGTTTCAGCACTTGGTCATGTTCAAAATAATGGGCTAAACCCTCCAAAACCCTTTCTGGATATTTCAAGCTTTTGAAATATTTACAAAGGAAATATTCCCCAAAAATTCTAGGGAAATTCTATCATGTCATATATGACATATTTGATGATCTTGCCAAGTCCCATGCCTTGGGAAGCAAGAAAACATCCTCAAACCCCTTCATAACCATTATGTCCATATTTGAAGTTTGAGCAACTTTACATTGCCAAACTTGTCCAAATGCTCTTAAACTTGGTGCACATGCTAGAATGGCCTAATAAGGCATCTAGACCAAATGGCACAAGATTTGGAATAGAGCAACTTGATCAGATCACCCCAAAACCCTTTCTGTTCAAATGCAAATTTGAACAACTTTACATTACCAACTTTTTACCTCAAGCTTCAAACTTTGTGGGCATGATCAATACCCCAAATGATGATGCTACACCAAGTGGTGCATCAAGGGGAGATGATTAGCTTGACTCAATCATGATGAAGTTGTTTCTGTTGATTTCTAGGGTTCACCAAAGTTACATTGGCTAGTTTATTCAAATGAGCCCAAATTTGGTGAAGCACCCTATTTTCATATGTTATTCAATCCTGTTAAGTGCCATGTCAAGTGGAGGTCATTTGCTGGACCAAACACTGATCAAACACCTTCTGCAGATTTACTAAAACCCTCGTCTTGATCACTTTTACTCTTCTCCATGGCCTCAACTTTTTACCACATGTTCATTCAGTTACTGGCTACCTCCAGTAACTCCCCCAGCACCCCAGCTCCATGATTGAGGGGTAAGAACCCAAGTTTACCCTGCTGGACAGCAAATTTTCACCAAGTCACCAGCATCCTCTCTCTCTCTCTACATCTCCAGGGCATCCAAGGCCTCAGCCCAATTCTTTACTCCTCCCCTGACCTTCTAGACACTCTTGGGCACGTTGGTTTTGACCGGAGCGGCGAGGGCACGGTGGTGCCAGCCATACGCGCGCTCTGGAGCACGCAACAGTGCGGACACGCACTGTAGCTCCAGCCAATCAGCCACCCCCGACAGCCTCGGGCCACTCCCTCGCGCCAGTCGATGCTCCTCGACGTCCGCGACCGCCCCGGCGCTGTCCCCCCTCCTCCTGCGCCCTCCAGTGATCATCGTCGCACGCGCACCGGCCGCCCGCAACGGCCACTCTTCTGCCTCGCACGCGCGCGCGCTCCAGAAGCTCCCCCGCTCCTCCTCTAACCACTACTGAACGTGGAGCTCGTCCAGCAACTCCGTGGACTCATTCCCCTCGCCCCCTGTGCGTTGTAGCTTCGAGCTGGAGCTGGCCGGCGCACTGGACCACGGGCCTCCGT
>LR738713.1:547140389-547200611 GCA_902687465.1 Secale cereale
GGGGACGGCGACGCGGCCGGCACGGGGCAGCGGTCCGGCGAGGGGGGCCGCAGCCGCGACGAGGCCAGCCCCTGGTGGCGAGGCGGGGCTATGCGAGGCGGGGAGGGCAGCGGGAGGCGGGGCGTGGCGCAGCGGCGGAGCAGCAGGAGCTGCTGTGGCCGGCGGCTCGGAGGGGCGGTTGCCCGAGCTGGCCAGGGCGAGGGCCCGGCGGGAGGCCTCGGGGGCGCGCCGTGGTGAGGAAAAAGGAGCGGCGGTCAGCGGCGCGTGGGGGCGGCGGCCGTAGGAGTCGCGCGGCCGCGGGCGCATACTGCGACGGGCTCGATCGGGGCGCCGTGCTAGAGAGAAAAGGGGAAGGAGGGGAGCGCTCACGAGCGATGTAGGGAAAGGGCAGTGGGGTCGAGGCGGCAGTCCGGTGGCGGTGGCGAGGCAGCAATGGCAGCGGGGTGACGACGCCGGCGATCCAGCGTCGAGGAACGAAGACGCGGCCTCCTCCTCTCGATCCCGATCCAATCGGGGGAGAGGGGGGGAAGGGGATATTTTTGTGGGGAGTGTCGGTGGGGGATAATTTTTCCACGGTGGGGTGGGGGGTGTTATAGGTTGGGTTGGTAGTGGGCCGAGGCCCAGTAGGTTAGGTTAGGTTAGTTTTCATTTTATTTTGTTGTTGGCTTTTCCCTTTTCTTTTATTTAATTATTCCTTTTCTGTTTTACTTTATTTAAAATACTTAGGCAATTTTAGAAATTGTAATAACTAGTCCATAATTGATCTTGCAATATTTAGCACCGCCCGAACATTTTTATTTATCATTTTGAAAACTTATTTTGTTTATTTCTTTTTCGGGTTCTTATTTCGAACGGGGTTTTCGATTAGCGTGATGCTATCAACAGTAACACAATGACGTGGCATCATTAGCAGGGAATTACTGTAGCGTGATTACCCGGGCGTTACAAATCTCCTCCACTACAAGAAATCTCGTCCCGAGATTTAGGAGGGGAGTAAGGGGGAAGTTCTGGTTACGAAATTCTAACGGATCTTCTTGGTCTTGGTTGCCCTTCTCAAAGAGGTTGACTCCATGCGTTGATGTCTTCATTTCTCTGCTTCCGGTCATCGTGATCAAGTCGTCATCCTTCCTTCGGGATCTCCATCGTCCTACGAACGCGACCAGGGGAAAACTTTGGTGGAACGTATCTCCACGAAGTATGTGCATCTGACAGTGAATTCAGAAAGTGATACACGAAGTGCCCTACGCGTAGTATTTCAGTGAATGCATTCAGAACAATAAGCGATGGTACCAAAGTTTCAAACGGGTAGGCAGTCATTCGATGCCTAACCAGAAGCTGGAATGGGGGCTTGAACAACGAGAATAATATGGTGTTTGATATCAGGATGAAACATGGTAGAATTTAGCTCGTGAATTACACACGAAGCCAAGTGCAAAGTATACATTAGAATCAGGGAAATAAGGGTCAGGTTTCGATCCAATGGTCCTGTGGGTTATGGGCCCACCATGTGGGTTGAAAGTAGAAAGGGTGGTGACATCTTGCACAGCCTCGACAGGGAGGCATGTCAGTGGATAGCTTGTCAGCTATGTCGGCAACAATGTCGGTACCAAGGACGGGGAACGAAGAGAACCATTTTCCCGCTCGTTGAAACGAGGCGGACCAACAGTCAAAGTTCTCCTCTAACAGCAGTATCGGGATGTTATCAACAATAGAATCAAGGTCTTACTGACAGAGTTGTACACCAAGGTGTTTACCTAAGCAGAAAATTATTACTGCTTAGATTATTTGTAGATGAAAGAAGGGTTAAACAAACAAATGGAAAGGAAAATAGTGATTACACACTATTATTAGGAGTATATCCTTCCCATGGACAAGAAGAACATGGCATACAGGGTAGGAGAGCAAGTACCCAATCATTCAGTTAAAGAGGCAAGGATTAATCATGATGGTACCCATACAACGGTGTTTGGATAACTGACCAAGAAACATTTATCATTGGGCTTCAAATGCTCTTGTTGAAAATCGGAGTACCACAGACATGCTTCGAGATAGCATTGGCATGGTCTTGAAGCAAAGGTCGGACTTGGATACATAAAGGATTCATCAGGTACAACTTATAGAATAAGTCTTATAATTTCCTCCTAGAAGAATGGTTATACTTGCGAAAGAAATTATAATGATATGTCCTCCAGCCAGGGGTGCTAGGCATGACATCATATTACCGGGTCATCAAAGACCAACATTATAACTACTGGAAAGTTGTCCCAACCATCATATCTGGCCGAGATTCAGATACGATTGGTGTCATGATACCACAAACTCGGGATGTTCGAGAAGAAAAGGTGCAACACAAATCGATGAAATGACATTGCAAGATTCTCGGGAAATGAACTATGGGAGTGGGTTCCCGAAACAATAGTTCATCATTAAACCAAGGAGAGGATGAGGAGGTGGCTGATGGGCTCAACAACAATTCATCGAGAATTCCAAATGGATGGATTTCCACAATAATGTGAATAAGAAGGTGACAATTATCAATTCAAATGATATAACGTTGTATGCTCGAGAAAAACATACACCATTAATCATTAGGTGAAAGGTGTGCCCGGAATATGACCTTCGGCAGCAAGATCAATGTTAAAGTGATGATTCAATAACCAGTCTAAGAGCGAACTATCGATCGTTAACTTCAAAGCGATAGGGTTGCTAGAAGTACAGAACTCAGGCAGCATTGTTAGCATATTGGTATCCCGGTTAAAACAACACGGGGACCAAGGAAGAATGGTGATGGTGTGAAGTATCATCATAACGAGAATTTCTAAGAGGTGGAGCAATCCCCACAACATTTTTGACATAAAAGACAGTAATACTTCAAGGCAGAACACAACACTAGCTGGAGAGCAAGTCGTATTCATAATGTGGACAAGTCCGCGATGAAAGGAAGTCAAGGGTGTTGCTGGTGATAATAAAAATCATCAAGGGCAAGGAGAGTATTCCTCATCATGAACACAGTTGACATCTCGGAAGAAGTCAAAGTGTTGAAAGTGGTCCGACATTTTTGCCGGGAGGTTTCAAGAGGATGCAATCAAACAACAACGGCAACAAGCAAGGGAAAGACGAAGTGGCAAGTTAATGGATCAATATAAAAGATGCAAGCTCGGAATCAAAGTTGCCTTACTGAACAAGCAACCAGATGTTGAAAGCTCGACGTAAGTTGTGCCCAATCTCTGAAGAATTCGTGCACCAAAGAAGGACGAGGTAGCACAGCCGAAGATAGCTAGACAAGGGATGTACCCGATAGTCTAGGAATAAACCAGATTGAGTTTAAAAATTTCCCAGTAACATCTACTAGGGGTGTTGAATTTTTAGAGCAGATTTGATTTACTAAACGGTGTCCTCGGTTGACGGCAACCTAGAACCCGTAGAGTGATTACGACAAGCCAAGGTATTACTTCATCAAAAGTTCAAAAGGTGTAGTGCAAAGGCATGATATCCTCGAGATATCAGAGGGTAAAACTCGAAGATAGAACACGATAGAAGTGGAACTAGGTCATTGACCTATGACAGTAGATACTTCCATCTTGCCAAAAATAGACGAGGCAATGGAATGAATTTCCATCAGATATATCAGATCAGGACAGCATGGTCGGAACCATAACTGTAAGGAATCAATTCAAGTATATCGAAAGAATCATACAGCTGCATAATCATTTTGCAAGAAGCTTCTGAGACGGTCTACATCATTTTCATGGGCATGAACACAAAGTTCAAGGTCGACTCCCACTTCTTTAATGCATATCATTTCATTCACCTCCCGCTTAGATAAAACTGTAGTGTCGGAATTTTATCTGGTAGAACACCAGAAGAGTATGACTTGTGAAAACTTTCGGGTTCTCACGGATTAGGGGAAGGCATAGGTTCAACCCATCGGGCATCTTAGTAACATATACCACAAGTTTCAAAACTAAAAACACAAGCTCGAAAGCAGAGCACGGTTGGCCAAGCGGAGGATACAATTTGCCAAAGGCATTATGTATCAGGGGAAGAACTCACAAGGTGCATGAATATGAAGGACACTGTCGGATGATATTTCAACAAAGGATCGAGCGATTCACAACGGAGCTGATGTGAGTATCGGTACTTACTTAGAGGAAGAAGAATGCAGAGGCATCAGATTCAAGAATCACCTGATTAGTATGATGCTTAAATAGAAAGAAATTATGGTTTCCAAAACGAAGGATCAGAAGCAGACGCTCTGATCCAGGATGGATAAGTTGAAAACACTTAGTTGGGCAATCAATAAAGGTTTGAATTGCCGAGAACCAACTCATGTCCGAAATGACGTGTGAGTCGGAAGGATAATTTCAAAAAGGATAACCGATGACTGCGTGCATATGCACACATTGAACCAATAGGTTCAAAAATAGCTAAGTCAAGCGATATTGACGAAGACTACTAGTCATATGGAATTAACCATAATGCAAGCAGGCAAGAATTTCAAGAGTAACAGCCTGCAGAGGATTTTCGAAAGATCGAAAAGTATTCAGGAGAATTTTGGGAGACATATGAACAATCAAGGAGAACGGGTCCTCGATAAATGTGAGGAAATAACCGTGAGGGTTTTCATGCGAAATAAAACTGCAAGACAGTAAACTCAAAGGATTCTCGGGACAACGGAGAATATTACGGGGCATCTTGTAACAACAAGAGCGACGAGGAATGATCATGAGAATGACCAGTGCATGCAGATATCCACAAGGATATATCGGTGATAGTGATTTGCAAAGGCGATGAACACAAGTTCTCGGGTCAACAGCGGAGAGTATCTTCAGGGTCTTCTGGTGCAGCAGACGATCATCGATCATAAGGTGCTCTCCGGGTGAAAGTGATAACGAGATCCTAATGTTAGATTTAGCAAAATTCATTTATCCCGAATAGAAGAGAGATAAGAGTCCCAGAGTATAGACGAGGAGTAAAAGATCCTAATACCACCCAATGGTGATGTGGGCCCGTAAGCCACACAACAAGTTAGTAAATTTGTTTTTCAAAGACTAGACTCAACTTCGGCCAAGGAGTTGGAAAGGGGGATTCCTACAGGCAGTCGGCTCTGATACCAACTTGTGACGCCCCCGATTTGACCGTACACTAATCATGCACGCAAATGTGTACGACCAAGATCAAGGACTCACTGGAAGATATCACAACACAACTCTAGACACAAATAAAATAATACAAGCTTCATATTACAAGCCAGGGGCCTCGAGGGCTCGAATACAAAAGCTTGAAAACACAAGAGTCAGCGGAAGCAATAATATCTGAGTACAGACATAAGATAAACAAGTTTGCCTTAAGAAGGCTAGCACAAATATAGCAACGATCGAAAAGGCAAGGCCTCCTGCCTGGGACCTCCTAACTACTCCTCGAAGCTGATCTTCACGTAGAAACATCATCGGGATCCTCTGGCTCCTGGACTCCACCTATCTGGTTGCATCATCCGAGAAGAAGGAACGAAAGGGGAAAAGGGAGAGAAAAGCAACCGTGAGTACTCATCCAAAGTACTCGCAAGCAAGGAGCTACACTACATATGCAATGATATCTGTGTAAGGGGGTAATATCTGTGGGCTAAACTGCAGAATGCCGGAATAAGAGGGGGGTAGCTAATCCAAACGAAGACTACGCTTCTCGCAACGTCCATCTTGCAGCAGAAGAAGAGAGTAGCTGGAAGTAACAAGTACCCTCGCTTCTGGCAGCCTCCGTCTTGAAGCAGTGGAAGGGAATAGATGGTAAGTTCACCAAGTAACATCGTATAGCATAAACCTACCCGGTGATCCTCCCCTCGTCACCCTGTGAGAGAGCAATCACCGAGTTATATGTGGCACTTGTAAGGGTGTGTTTTATTAAGTATCCAGTTCTAGTTGTCATGAGGTCAGAGTACAACTCCGGGTCGTCCTTTTACCGAGGGACACGGCTATTCGAATAGATTAACTTCCCTGCAGGGGTGCACCACATAACCCAGCACGCTTGATCCCATTTGGCCGGACACACTTTCCAGGGTCATGCCCGGCCTCGGAAGATCAACACGTCGCAGCCCTACCTAAGCACAACAGAGAGGTCAGCACGCCGGTCTAAACCCTAAGCGCACGGGGGTCTGGGCCGATCGCCCAATGCACACCTGCACGTTGCGAGGGCGGCCGGTAAGCAGACCTAGCCTCTCCTAATATCAGAGTAGGCTTTCCAGTCCAATCCGACGCGCGCCGCTAAGTCGCTGACGTCAAGAAGGCTTCGGCTGATACCACGACGTCGAGTGCCCATAACTGTTCCCACGCAGCTGGTTAGTGCGTATAGACCAAATGGCCAGACTCAGATCAAATACCAAGATCCCGTTAAACGTGTTATTATTAAATAACCGTGCACAACGACCAGGGCCAGGCCCACCTGTCTCCTAGGTGGTCGCAACCTGCCCTGTCGCTCCGCCAAAAAGTAACCATCAGGGGGCTGTCGGGAACCCAAGCCCACCACTACCTGGGTGGAACCACCTGCCCCTTCAGCCCCCATCTCCGAATCATCATCATGTGTATGCAAAGTATGTATATAGTATATACCCGTGATCACCACCCAAGTGATCACGGCCCGATAGAATAGCATGGCAGACGGACAAGAATGTAGGGCCACTGATGGAATACTAGCATCCTATACTAAGCATTAGGATGGCAGGTAAAGTATCAATAGTTGTAGCAACAATGACAGGCTATGCAGCAGAATAGGAGTAACCGAACAGTAACATGCTACACTACTCTAATGCAAGCAGTAGAGAGAAGAATAGGCGATATCTGGTGATCAAAGGGGGGGGCTTGCCTGAAAGCTCGGCAGCCAAAGTGGGGTCGTCAACACCGTAGTCGATCGGGGCAGCAGCAGCGTCGGTATCGTAGTCTACCAGAGAGAAGAGGGGGAAGAAACAGTGAATACAATGCAAACAGATGCATGACGATGCATGACATGACATGTAACGGTGCTAAGTGTGCCCTAACGCAGTATCGGGTGATACTGACGAAGGGGGGAAACATCCGGGAAAGTATTCCCGGCGTTTCGCGTTTTCGGGCGGATGAAACGGAGGGGAAAAGTTGCGGGTTCGGTATGCTAGGGATGTGTGGTGGACGAACGGTCTGCGTATTCAGATGCGTCTCGAAATTCTGAGCAACTTTCATATATAAATTATTTTCATCCGAGTTACGGTTTAAAAGATATGATTTTCTAAAGTTTTTATTAATTTCTAGAATTTAATATTAATTAAATTAATTCGAAAATGATTTATGACATCAGCATGACATCATGCTGATGTCATCATGGTTGACTGGTCAAACTGACCAGTGGGTCCCACTTGTCATTGGCAGTAAACTAACTAACAGTTTAGTTAGATTAATTAGGTTTTAGTTAATTACAGATTAGGTTAATTAATGATTAGATTAATCTAAAGGTGATTAATTAACTTAATTAATTTGTTAGTTAATTAATTAATTAATATATTTATTTATTTATTATTATTATTATTTTAAACCCCTTTTTTTTCCTTTTTTTTGAGCTGGGGGTGCGGGGCCCCCCTGGCAGTGGCCCGGGGGCCTAAACGGGCGACGGGTACTTGGGGCGACGGGCGCCCGACCGTGGGGGGGGAACCCGAGCGAGCGCTCGCCCGCAGTGGCACGGGACGAGGCCGCCGGGGCGCGACGGGGCGGGGCGGAGGCAGGCCGCCGGGGCGCGGCGGGGCGGAGGCAGGCCGCCGGCGCGGCGCCGTAGTGGCAGCGTGAGGCCACGGCAGCGCTACGGGCGCACGGGCGTGGCCGTGGCGAGCGCCGGGGGGGGGGACGGAGACGCGGCCGGCGCGGCGCAGCGAGGTGTTGCGGCCGGCACGGGGCGGCGGTCCGGCGAGGGAGGCCGCAGCCGCGGCGAGGCCAGCCCCTGGTGGCGAGGCGGGGCTATGCGAGGCGGGGAGGGCAGCGGGAGGCGGGGCGTGGCGCAGCGGCGGAGCAGCAGGAGCTGCTGTGGCCGGCGGCTCGGAGGGGCGGTTGCCCGAGCTGGCCAGGGCGAGGGCCCGGCGGGAGGCCTCGGGGGCGCGCCGTGGTGAGGAAAAAGGAGCGGCGGTCAGCGGCGCGTGGGGGCGGCGGCCGTAGGAGCCGCGCGGCCGCGGGCGCATACTGCGACGGGCTCGATCGGGGCGCCGTGCTAGAGAGAAAAGGGGAAGGAGGGGAGCGCTCACGAGCGATGTAGGGAAAGGGCAGTGGGGTCGAGGCGGCAGTCCGATGGCGGTGGCGAGGCAGCAATGGCAGCGGGGTGACGACGCCGGCGATCCAGCGTCGAGGAACGAAGACGCGGCCTCCTCCTCTCGATCCCGATCCAATCGGGGGAGAGTGGGGGGAAGGGGATATTTTTGTGGGGAGTGTCGGTGGGGGATAATTTTCCCACGGTGGGGTGGGGGGTGTTATAGGTTGGGTTGGTAGTGGGCCGAGGCCCAGTAGGTTAGGTTAGGTTAGTTTTCATTTTATTTTGTTGTTGGCTTTTCCCTTTTCTTTTATTTAATTATTCCTTTTCTGTTTTACTTTATTTAAAATACTTAGGCAATTTTAGAAATTGTAATAACTAGTCCATAATTGATCTTGCAATATTTAGCACCGCCCGAACATTTTTATTTATCATTTTGAAAACTTATTTTGTTTATTTCTTTTTCGGGTTCTTATTTCGAACGGGGTTTTCGATTAGCGTGATGCTATCAACAGTAACACAATGACGTGGCATCATTAGCAGGGAATTACTGTAGCGTGATTACCCGGGCGTTACACCTGGGCCGTGCACTGTGGCCTCTCTGGCCCAGCTGCACAGGGCACTTTTTCTTTATTCTTTCTGTAATTGTTTTAAACATTTTTACAGAAATGAATAATGGTCCAAATAAAATAATTCCAACTCCTAAATTCTTGTAATATTCCAACCTATTTAATGGTACCACTTTCACTCACATCTTAGAAACTTTTATGTTCTGTTCAAATTTAAATTCAAATTTGAGCAGTAAAACTCCTGTTCAAAAATCAATAGATTCCATTCTGTAACTCCAAAACTCCAACTAAGATTTTTTCCCATCTTAGAAATCCCTCTAGTATTTAACAAAAATAAGTTGACATTTTTCTGAGCACTTTGATTTTTTCTGTTTTATTTGTGGTCTTATTTTCCCGTGGTTATTATGCGACGTATAGATCCCGTATTTGACGAAGTTGCTGTGGAAGGAGAAGGAGAAGGATTTGAAGACTTTGAAGACCAAGCCAATCCAGGCAAGCAGCCCTTTGACCATGATACACTTGTTCTTTGGAACTCGTTTGTTTCCGATGCATGATGATAGGGTTACGGTGGTGACCTAGTTGGTACCACCACATGATGCATGCTTGACCCTGATCTTGCTAAGTGCTAGATGGCATACAAATAGTTGGTCATGATGCTTAAATGATGCATGTATGATTTGAACCTTCGTAGTTGAAATCTTTGCATGAACCCATCGGGTGCCCCTAATGCCCGAGGGTGACGTTGAGTTAGGTCATCACTTGAGGAAGAAGTGATGTGCCGGTAAAATCTTGTGCATGGTGAAATGATGGATTAGATTTATGTGTGACTACCGTCCCAACCAAACATGTGCAACCACACTACCCCTTATGGGACGGGGCTTTATTGATTACTTAGGTCGATACTAGCATGGTGCCCGCATTACTAGTGACGGGTAGACTTGAGGTCTTTCCCGGGACGGGGTCGTGCTTGGATAGACGACCATGATTGTTTTCACAGGGCACCGGACACACCGTTGGTCCCTTCGGGTACGCGTGATATTGAAATTAGGGCAAGTCCCGTGATCTATTGTTTGTACCCGAGGGCCGTGTACCAACGAGTGGACTCTATGTTAGTGTCGTCTAAGGAAAGGTAATGACCGGGTGCTTACCCCGGGTACTTGAGGTACCGCGGGTCGTGGATGACACGGAAGTTCCCCGGATCTTGTGGGTAAAGTGTACAACCTCTGCAGAGTGTAAAACTATTCGAATAGCCGTGTCCACGGTCATGGACAGTTGGGTGGTGCTACTTAAACTATGTCCAGACTTTTACTCCATCGGTGATAGTATGTGTGTGATGAGTCAAGGTGGTGACTTGACTCGACAAGTTGAATCTTATTCATGTTGATATCGGTAACCTATCTTCGAGGTTACGCGAATTTATTGATGCATTAACTTGATGGTAGAATAATTGTTCTAGCCTTGCTAGATTGATCATTTATTATTCAATTGCACTGTTACTTTGAACCACATCATGGGTTGCTTGCGAGTACATTCAAAGTACTCATTGGCTTGCCACTGGTTATTTAATTGGCCAGGCATGGAAGAACAGGAATATGAGGAAGAGTTCTTTGGAGACGAACATGCGAACTAGGACGCTATCCCAGTCAGAATGCCTGTAGGTTTAAGGCAGATGGCATGGGTTCTACCCGTTATCGAAGACTTCCGCTATTTGAGTTATTTGCTATTCAGCCCATGAGGCTCTATCTATGTAAGACTTGGCCATAATGACCATAATTCGTGTAAGACTATTTGTATGGATGTAAGACTCTTGTTATTTCAGCTTCTTTGTGTTCAGTGAGCATTGATCTCTGGGATCACTGTACACGTGCATTCGGTGATCTCGACTTCTAAGTCGGGGTCCCCACACAATGTGATGCGTGTCATATGAACGGAACAGTGGAAAATTGCATGGCAATATATCTCGGAATGGCTATGGAAATGCCATGATAGGTAGGTATGGTGGCTGTTTTTAGGAACAATATGGTGGCTGTTTTGAGGAAGGATATATAGTGGGTTTATGGTACCGGCAAAAGTTGCGCGGTACAAGAGAGGCTAGCAATGGTGAAAGGGTGAGAGTGCGTATAATCCATGGACTCAACATTAGTCATAAGAACTCATGTACTTATTGCAAAAATTTACGAGTCATCAAACACAAGGCAATCAACGCATACTCCTAGGGGGGAGGTTGGTAGGAGTTAACCATCGCGCGCCCCCGACCTCCACACAAAGGTTGGCACTCTACAAATACCTCATGCTCTAACTTCGTCACATAGCAGTTCACAATATGTGCATGATACGGGAATCACTAACCTTAACACAAGTATTTCTCAATTTGATAATAACTCCACTAGCATGACTCTAATATCACTATCCTCATGTCTCAAAACAATTATCAAGCATCCAACATCTCTTTCTATTCAATGCACTTGGTGTGAAAGTTTTACTACATTGACATTGGATGTTTATCATGTGAAGACTAGTTTCTTTAGCCTAAACACATTACCATGCAGTTTTAATAGACTCTCAAATAGATATAAGTGAAGGATGAGAGTTCAACAATTTCTACAAAATATTACCACCACCGTGCTCTAAAAGATATAAGTGAAGCACTAGAGCAAAAACTATTCAACTCAAAAGATATAAGTGAAGCACATAGAGTGTTCTAAAATTTCTAGGCCATATTTAATTCTCTCAAATAGGTGTGTCCAACAAGGATGATTGTGGCAAACTAACAAGCAAAGACTCAAATTATACAAGACGCTCCAAGCAAAACACATAGCATGTTGCGAATAAAAATATAGCTCCAAGTATAGTTACCGATGGATGAAGACGAAAGAGGGGATGCCTTCCCGGGGCATCCCCAAGCTTAGGCTTTTGATTATCTTGATTTTAATTGGGGTGCCATGGGCATCCCCAAGCTTGGGCCTTTGCTACTCCTTGTTCCATAGTCCATCAAAGCAATACTCAAAACTTGAAAACTTCACAACACAAAACTTAGACAAAAATTCTCGTGAGCTCCGTTAGTAAGGGAAAGCAAACCACTACTCAAAGGTACAGCAAGGAATTCATTCTTTGTTTATAATAGTGTTAAACCTACTGTACTCCAAGTTCTCTATGATTCATATCCTCCAATATCACTCATACATGCATCGGAATAAGCAAACAACACACGAAAAACAGAATCTGTCAAAAACAGAACAGTCTGTAGTAATCTGCAGGGTTCGCCTACTTCTGGAACTCCAAAAAATTAAAAATAAATTGGTAAATTTGCGCAACTTGTCTACCAATCAGCAGAAAAAATAATCAACTAAAAATCGCGCTCTAGTAAAATCTGAAGTCTACTTTAGCGAGCGCTAATGATTCTGTTTTTCACAGCAAGATCAAATAAACTTCACACAAGTCTTACCAAAGGTTATACTTGGCACAAACACTAAATAAAACATGAAAACACATCTAAACAGAGGCTAGATGCAATATTTATTCCCTAACAGAAAAAAAAACAAAAAACATAAAATTGGGTTGCCTCCCAACAAGCGCTATCGTTTTACGCCCCTAGCTAGGCACGATACAAGATAGATCTAGGTATTGCCATAGTGGTACGATATGTCGCGAAAGCTCATCTCATATTCCCTACATTCAGCACTAAGCTTCCTTTGTGGCAAGCAAAAATAATCAAAAGAGCTAAATGTAATGGGGCAAAAGTCCCCTACATCAATCTCGGGAGGAACAGGTTCCTCCTTTGGCCCTTTGTAGTGGATGACCAATTCATCATTATAGGCATTCTTTTGGCAGAAGGCCATAAGCCTTCGTTCAAGGGAGAAGCCTACCCCATTATTTTGGACAGCAAAGTCATCGTTTATCTCAGAAATTCTATCAATCAAGATCTCAACAGGAACCTTTTTCTAAGGTTTTCATTAAAAGCAACATGATCAGGAGATCGCAAACGCGTAAGGTCTTCTTGATTGAACAAGATAGCCTCTATAGGAGGTCGACCAGCATCTACTCTGTAATGAGCAAAGATTTCTCTGGCGTCTTTCATGATATATCTAAATTCATGAGCCAAAAAGATAGTAGCTGCACGCATAACGGAAGAATGCTCAATATTGGAGAACTCCAAAAATACCCTCTGAATACAGGGATGCATATGGATAAATTGCCTTTCAATTTCTACTATGAGCATAGATACAGCATCTGCAAGGCTACTAGTTCTGTGAAGAATAGAGCCACCCATAGTGGGCAAAGCACCGGCACAAGTAAAGAAGTCTTGAAAACCCCTTTTCCAATAATATTACCACTACCAACCCAGAACTTCTTAATATGTAAAGTGGTAGCTTCATCCGGGGGGTCAACATGAACGTTGCCCTCGGCATTGTTACCCTTCTCGATAAAATCGTCCCCCATCTCAGACATGAGGGCAAGCAAGCAAGAAACACACAAGCAAACAAGAAGAAAGAGAACGGAAAACACACGGCGGAAGAAGGGCAAATAAAACGGCAAGGGTGAAGTGGGGGAGAGGGATAAAAGGGAGGCAAATAAATGTAATGCGAAGGATAAGGGTTTGCGATAGGTACTTGGTATATGACTTTTGCATAAGCCTCCCCGACAACGGCGCCAGAAATTCTTCTTGCTACCTCTTGAGCTTGCGTTGTATTCCCTCGAAGAGGAAAGGAGATGCAGCACAGTAGCATAAGTATTTCCCTCAGTTTTTGAGAACCAAGGTATCAATCCAGTAGGAGGCCACGCGCCAGCCCCTCGCACCTACACAAACAAATAAGAACTTCGCAGCCAACGCGATAAGGGGTTGTCAATCCCTTTACGGTCACTTACGAGAGTGAGATCTGATAGAGATGATAAGATAATATTTTTGGTATTTTTGGTATAGAAACAGAAAGCAAATAAACAACGGCGACAGAAATTGGCTAGTTGACGGGAAAGTAATATGATAAAGATAGACCCGGGGGCCATAGTTTTCTCTAGTGGCTTCTCTCATGATAGCGATATTCTACGGCGGGTAAACAAATTACTGTCGAGCAATTGATAGAAAAGCGAATAATTATGAGACTATCTAGGCATGATCATTGTATATAGGCATCATGTCGGAGACAAGTAGACCGACTCCTGCCTGCATCTACTACTATTACTCCACACATCGACCGCTATCCAGCATGCATCTAGTGTATTGAGTTCATACGAACAGAGTAACGCCTTAAGCAAGATGACATGATGTAGAGGGATAAACTCAAGCAATATGATGAAAACCCCATCTTTTTATCCTCGATGGCAACAATACAATACGTGCCTTGCTGCCCCTACTGTCACTGGGAAAGGACACCGCAAGATTGAACCCAAAGCCAAGCACTTCTTCCATTGCAAGAACTATATATCTAGTAGGCCAAACCAAACCAATAATTCGAAGAGACTTGCAAGGATATTATGAGCACACATAAAAAGTTCAGAGAAGAACCAAATATCTTTCATAGATAACCTTGATCATAAACTCACAATTCATCGGATCTCGACAAACACACCGCAAAAAGATATTACATCAAATAGATCTCCTCGAAGTCCGAGGAGAACTTTGTATTGAGATCCGGAGAGAGAGAAGAAGCCATCTAGATACTAGGTATGGACCCAAAGGTCTGTGGTAAACTACTCACAACTCATGGTGAGGGCGATGATGATGATGATGAAGGCCTCCGTGATGGATCCCCCTCCCGGAACAAGCTCCAAGATGGGATCTCCACAGGAACAGAAGCTACGCCGGTGGAATTAGGGTTTTCTCTCTGTGTATGGAGTTTCTGGGGTACGTAGGTATATATAGGAAGAAGGAGGGCACCGGGGGCCATGTGGGCCAGCCTCAAGGCAGGTGAGCCAGCCCTGGGAAAGGGGGCGCGCCCTGGGAAGGGGGGCGCGCCCCCCACTCTCGAGGGTTGGCCCCTTTGCCCCTGACTTGGTCCTGACGTTTCCCGAGCGTGATTTCCTCCAAAAAATATCTCTCACGAAGGTTTCATTCCGTTTGGACTCCGTTGGATATTCCTTTTCTGCAAAACCCTGAAATAGGCAAAAAAACAGCAATCCGGACTGGGCCTTTGGGGTAGTAGGTTAGTCCCAAAAATGATATAAAAGTGGATGATAAATCCCATTAAACATCCAAGACTTAATAAATAATAGCATGGAACAATAAAAAAATATAGATACATTGGAGACGTATCAGTGCCAAACGTTAATTTGCGGTCCACACGATCACCAGCATAGTCAGAGTCTGAATATCCAATGAGATCAAAAGCCGAGCCCTTGGGGTACCATAATCCAAGTGTTGGTGTGTGAGCTAGATATCGAAGAATATGTTTCACAGCCTTATGGTGTGATTCCTTCGGTACAGCTTGAAATTGAGCACACATGCAAACACTGAGCATTATATCTAGGCTAGATGCACATAAGTACAAAAGAGAGCCAATCATGGAGCGGTATACCTTATGATCGAAGTCAATACCAGTTTCATCAGTGCACATATGGCCATTTGTGGGCATAGGAATTTTGACGCCTTTGCAATCATGCATACTGAATTTCCTCAGTACATCCTTGAGGTATTTCTCCTGAGATATGAATATACCATTGCGTTGTTGACGAATTTGAAGACCTAGGAAGAATTTCAACTCTCCCATCATGGACATTTGATATTCTTCACTCATCATATAGGCAAATTCATCACTATAGCGTTGGTCAGTACAGCCGAAGATAATATCATCAACATATATTTGGCACACAAATAATTCACCATCATAAGATTTAGTGAAGAGAGTTGGATCGAGTGAACCGGGTTTGAAGCCTTTCTTCATGAGGAATTCCTTCAAAGTGTCATACCAAGCCCGAGGGGCCTGTTTGAGGCCATAGAGAGCCTTATTGAGTTTGAATACTTTGTCAGGATTCTTTGGATCTTCAAAACCTGGGGGTTGAGCAAAATATACTTCTTCCTCAAGCTTACCATTGAGGAATGCACTTTTCACATCCATTTGATAGAGAATGATATCATGGCTCCAGAAATGCTTCATCTACCTTAGTGGGCTCTGTGATAGAGACAAAAGCAAAGTGCCCACAAAAGTTAGATAAATGTGAAGCTTTTGAGCGTGTGAGAGGACCTGGTATATTGATGTCGCTGATGATTTTCTCAATCTGCACTTCTTTCGCAATGCGAGGATGAGCTGGTTGTCATCGAGGAATTTGATCAGCATTTTCCTCAGCACCATTTTCTTCAGCATTTTCTTCAGGTGCATCAGCTCGATGTTCTTCAGGTTCTGGAATGGATTCTTCAGCAGATTCTTCGGTAGGAATGACATCCTCAGTAGCCTTGAATTTGATAGTTTCCTCAGGTGCTGGTTCACCTATCACAGTAGGCAGATGCTCTCTTTACGAGCCATTAGTTTCATCGAACCGCACATCTACAGTTTCAACAACCTTGTGAAGAACGTTGTTGAAGACTCTGTAGGTGTGCGAATCCTTTCTGTAACCAAGCATAAACCCTTCATGTGCTTTCGGTGCAAATTTTGAGTTGTGATGAGGATCTCTAATCCAACATTTAGCACCGAAGACTTTGAAATAACTCGCATTGGGTTTCTTGTCAGTGAGGAGTTCATAGGCAGTCTTCTTGAAGAATTTGTGAAGATATACTCTGTTGATGATATGGCACGCAGTATCAATTGCATCAATCCAGAAACGACGAGATGTTTTGTATTCATCAAGCATAGTGCGAGCCATCTCAGCCAGAGTCCTGTTCTTGCGCTCCACGACGCCATTCTGCTGAGGAGTATAAGGAGCAGATAGCTCATGAGTAATACCAAGTTCATCAAGATAGTCATCGAGACCAGAGTTCTTGAAGTCAGTTCCATTGTCACTTCTGATGTGCTTGATCTTCACACCAAAGTTGGTTGAAGTTCTCGAGGAAAATTGTTTGAAGACTTCCCGCACTTCATGTTTGTAAGTAACAATGTGTACCCATGTATATCGAGAGTAATCATCAACAATAACAAAGCCATATACAGAAGCATCATTTGAAACTGCGGAATAATGATTAGGACCAAAGAGATCCATGTGAAGCAATTCAAATGGTCGAGTAGTAGTCATGATTGTCTTCGCTGGATGCTTGGCCTTGGTCATCTTTCCAGCTTCACACGCACCACATAAGTGATCCTTGAGGAATTCGACATTTTCAATGCCAATGACATGCTTCTTCTTCGCAAGCGTGTGCAAATTCCTCATGCCTGCATGACCAAGTCGTCGATGCCATAGCCAGCCTTCTGAAGCTTTTGCAAGTAGACACACGGCTGGTTGAGGTCATGTAGAGAAATCAACAATATACAAGGCTCCTCTCCTAAATCCTTCGAAGACTATGGAGTTGTCAGATTCCATCATCACAGCACAACGATGTTTCCCAAAAGCAACAACCATATCCAAATTGCAAAGCATTGAGACAGACATGAGGTTGTATCCTAAGGACTCGACAAGCATGACTTTGTCCATGTGTCGATCCCTAGTGATCGCAACCTTACCTAGACCCAATACCTGACTTTTGCCTTTGTCAGCGAAGATGATGTGCTTCAGATGAGATGGTGATAAGGGAGCATCCATCAAGAGATTCTTGTCATCAGTCATGTGATTTGTACATCCACTATCAAGGACCCACTCAGTGGCTTTGGGTTGATCATCCTGCAGATGAATTAGTGCAGCTTACACTCATATACTTCATCAGTGAAGAATATGACATCAAATCATCAGATCAATTTCATCAAGCAATGCAACAGATAAAGCAGTATGAGGACGTGAGAAATGAGAGTTCATTTCTTCGTGATTAGCCTGCGTCCTTTCAGGCATTTTTCAAGTCTCCAGCAAATTCTTTAGATGTTCGAGCACGTCTGGAGACCTGACCCTGCAGAAGATATTAGTTCTTTTTCTTCACCACCCACATCTGAAGGGGTGGCAAAGAGTTCATCATTCTGTGAGCGCCAAAAGAGAAAGGTGGCATAGACGCCAGCCCGTTTCGTTTCACATAAGAAGAGTTAGGATAAGCATATGAATAAGCAAAGTAATTCTTCGAGGACTTATGAACGTAATGGTTAGAAGAATAATGCTCATATTCATAGGCCTTAGCTCTTCCCTGCGAAACAGAGTTGTTAGCACGATGATATTCATATGAGGACTTTGATCCTTTTGAGGAATTTGATCCATATGAAGAATTGAATCTGGGGTTCCTATTCCTCACACGAGGTGTCATGAGGACATTGAAAGAGCTGTATATCAACTAGAGGGGGGGTGAATAGGCGATTTTTAGGAAAGTCTTCAAAACATGGAAGTTTCGAAGACAAACAATAGAACCGATCCTATTTATATGCAGCGGAAGGTAGACTACACTAGACAAGCCATAGTCAAGTATTCAATGAAGTGAAAGCACGAAGACTAATAGCAGCTAGGTAGTATGGATTAGGATGGAAGTTTGTATGAAGCCAGTTAGAACAAGTAGTCACACAGTGAAGTCAAACAGATAAGGCAAGCACGCAATGACTTCACAAAGACAGACAGTAAGTAAAGAGAAGGAAGGGATAGAACCAATAGCTTGGGGAAGATAGTGATTTGTTCGACCAGTTCCAGTTGTTGTGACAACTGTACGTCTGGTTAGGGAGGCTGAGATTTAACTCAGAAGACCGCGTCTTCACCTTATTCCCCTTGAGCGAAGGACACCCAGTCCTCGCCCAGTCACTCTGGTAAGTCTTCAAGGTAGACTTCCAAACCTTCACATACTTCGTTCACCAGCGATCCACAATGACTCTTGGATGCTCAGAACGCGACGCCTAACCGGCTGGAGGATTCACAGTCCTCAAGTGTAAAAAGTCTTCAGATCACACGGACAGAAAGACTTCAGTGATGCCTAACACTCTTTGGCTCTGGGTGTTTGGGCTTTGTCCTCGCAAGGATCTCTCTCTCTCTCAAATGCTTCGGAGGTGGGTTGCTCTCAAACGACAAAAGTCGTGCACTAACTCTGAGTAGCCACCAATTTATGGTGTAGGGGGTGGGCTATTTATTGCCACTAGGCAACCCGACCTGATTTGTTCGAAATGACCCTGGGTCACTAAGGAATTGACACATGTTCCAACGGTCAGATTTCAAACACACGCGGCAACTTTACTTGGGCTACAAGTAAAGCTGACTCATCCAGCTCTGGATAAGATTTGCTCTCATTGTCTTCGCTCGAAGACATAGGATTTGGTTGAGCATCACTTCAGTCACTCTGACTTTGTTCACTTGGACCCCACTTAACAGTACGGTGGTTCCTATGATTCAACAAAGAAGAAAAGGAGTCAACGGAACGTCTAAGTCTTCGCGCTCCATAGTCTTCACACAATGTCTTCTCTTGTCATAGTCTTCAATATGAATATCTTCATATACCACCATTATCGTCAATGTCTTCATACATTTTTAGGGGTCATCTCCGGCAGGTAAACCGAATCAATGAGGGACTACTACCTGTGTTATCCTATAATTCTCACAAACACATTAGTCCCTCAACCAGGTTTGTCGTCAATACTCCAAAACCAACTAGGGGTGGCAATAGATGCACTTACAATCTCCCCCTTTTTGGTGATTGATGACAAACTGGTTGAAGTTTTCAACGGGGATAAAAGTATGTGAAATTGTAAAGGATAAAGGTATTATCATCATAAGTAGCAAAAGGCTCCCCCTGAAGATGTGCATATAAGTAATTTGCTTTTGAATGCAAATGCACATAGCAGGTTGTACTTGTGGAGATCCTCTTCAACTTATGAAGACAATTCATCATGCATAATTGATATGTCGAATATAATGATATGCATAATGAGAAATGGACGTCTGCAAAATGACTAAGTACGGAATTTATCATCGCACATGCGGAATTTATCATCGCACATGCGGAATTTATCATCGCATCACAGAGTACCAGAAAATGTAGTAGACGGCCATCAAGTTCAAGTGTTACAACTCAAAGAACCAAATGTAACAAAAGTGAGAGTTGTAAACACTAGGCAAAATATAAAGCACCCGCCCATATGGACCCGCTTGAAGACTATCAACTCATATGCTTCTCCCCCTTTTGTCAGTAAGGACCAAAAAGGTTTGAAGACACAGAGCCTCTACTCGTTCCCAGAAGGAGTAGGAGAAGATGCAGGGTCGGCGTTGGTGTTTGGCGGTGCAGAAGTACTTGGAGCAGTGTCGACACGCGCTGAAGGAGGAGGTGATGAGGTAGCATCATCTTGATCATCGATCACTCTGGCATTCACCGTTGCAGCGGAGGAGGAATAATCAGAGTCTTCAAGAGACGGAGTTCGACGCAAGACAGCATTCCTTGGGGGAGTGGTGTCAAACTTGAATCTTTCAGTGAAGCCATCGTCTTGAAGATCTGCTTCAGCACTCAGCAATGTCAAACTCTTCCATGACCTCCGACAGGTTTCATGTGCAACAAAGGCATTCTTGGTGGCAAGGTTGCGAATACGATTGACGTCCACCAAGAGGCTTTGCATCTGGCGCTTCAGCCAGTAGTGATGCTTATCCTGTTTCTGATGTAAGGCAACGAGAAGTTCTCGGTCATTGAGAACACGAGATCGCTTCCGAGGCCTTTGGGCAATGGTGCTCTCAGTAGCTTCAGTCTGTGCACAGTGAGGTAAGCGGGTATGTACAGCCAGAGGATAAACACGAGTGACTGCTTGAACTCCTTCAATGGGCTGAGTGAAGCTTTGGTGATCAACATTGTGAAGATAAACATGCTCTTTGGCAGGCTCTGGGTATATGGCTTCAACTGACATATCAACCTCTGGCAAGAATATGAGATGGTTGCGAGCAGAAGGCTGATAGTTGACATCAGAATGAAGCTTGATGAGGCGCATGACCCATGGAGCGTAGAACTTAAGTCCAAAGAGATCAGAGCCTAATGCAGCCAACTGCCTGATAAAGAAGTCTTGAGCGTTGAAGTTGATGCCATTGAAGATATAGAAGACCAATGTCTTCATTGTTCCTTCAAGTTTGGCTGATGAAGAGTGTCCTTTGACAGGCCATCGAGTTCGCCTGATGATATGATATATAGTTCGGGGCAGATACTCAAGGTCTTCGACAAAGAACTCCTTTGGGTACTCAGCATCGTGTGGCAAGGGCTTCATCATGCTCAGCATTTGGCTCATGTTGGGCTCTGGCTTCTGAAAGATACTCTCCAAAGCATTGCGGTGATGTTGACAACCAGGTTCATATAGTTCTCCTAGAGTGGGCAGGCCAGTTAGCTCAATGATGTCAAAGGCTTTGGCTTCATGATGGACATTTCCTGTCATCCACTCAAGGACCCATGTTTTCGGATCCCTGTTGTAGCCGTGAATGTGGAGGGTTGCATAGAATTGCAGAAGCATCTCTTCATTCTAATGCTCTTTATCAGTCACGAAGTTCAGTAATCCAGCATCACGGAAGAAATCAAGGGCTTCTTCAAGGCAAGGCAACCTAGCAATGGCTTCAGTGTCAAGACACATATGTGGGAAGATGCGCCCTTGATCATAGAGAACACGTGAATAATAGCTGCGATGTTGATAGCTCCAGAACCTATCTGATGAAATCCTTGGTCTGGAATAGGGGTTCTTGGCGCTATCAAATAAGGTGTTGTGCACAATGAAGCCGTTGGCATTGAAGGACCCTGGTGAAGTGGCAGTACCGGGAAACCTAGGCAGTCTTGGCTTTGGCTTCTGGACCTGTGGCCTGTGCTGAACATGATAGTCAAATTGAGGACCAACAGCAAGAGGAGGGACCAGAATAGGCCATCTGACAGTGACCAGCTGACCATAGTTGTATGCTTTCTCAATAGTGTGTGTCCTGGGAGGCGGTACAGGAGCAGTAACAGTGGCAGTGGCAGTGGAAGTGACTTCAGGCTGCAGATTTGCATCAGGTGCAGCATTGACTTCAGGTGCTATCACTTCGAGTACCACATTAACTTCAGGCGCCACATTAGCATCAGCCATGACAACGTCATTGGCGTCAGTGTTGGTGTTGGTGGCCTCCTCAGTATGTGTAACCTCCACTTCAGGAGCTGGAGGGTCAGACACGTTCTCCGTGAGAACAAATTGGTTGGTAGGGGGTGTGGCAACACGTGCTTCTTCTTCTCTTGTTTATTCTTCTTGGTCATCGGCTGATGCAGCCGGAATATCTTTAGCCGCTTTGGCTTCAGACTCAGGGATGTTCGCAGTTGGAGAGGCTTCAGGAAACACTTGTCGTGAAATAGATTGGCGCTCATCTCCTTCTGGAACACTTGATAAATCGACTTGAGTCCTTGGTCCTTTGCGAAGCCTGCGGATTTCTGGCGACGCCAACGGAGATGGAGTTGGTTGTGCCTCATAGTCTTCATCTTCAATCACCGGACTGGTGACTTGAGTTGGGGGAGTTACTGGTGTTTCTGCTTAATGGTGGGAGTCTTGTGGGTGATCAGCCCACGAATCATCCTGAGCAATTGGCGTCAAAGGACGACCAATGCTGATGAGTTTGCTGTTCGTGAGAACAGGCGATGATACCACATTGTGTTCAATCTGAGGAAGGACTTCATCATCTTCAACATTGTCGTGATGACCAATGTCTTCAGATCGGTGGGGTCAACAGCTGGAATGTCTTCAAGAGCCTCTGTGGTAGCAGGCTCATGAACAATCAGGTGACGTTCTTGTTGTGCAGATGCAGGACGAGCAACAGAAATTGGCTCGACGATAAGGGGCTCTGTGGGAGCAGCCCGGACTTTCTTGGTCTTGCGTTTCTTGGTGGGTGGAGCATCATCAGTGGTGTTCTTGGTTTTGCGCTTGCGGGCTTCAGCTTCAGTGACCTTTGTCTTCTTGAGTTCTGAAGCAACTGTGGGGACCTTAGGCTTCGAGCCTGTCATGCTGGCAGGGAAGACAATGCGAGGTTCTTCCCGCCTTGATGCTTCAGCTGGGGCCACACTTGGCTTCTTCTTCTTGGCAGCCATCCTGGGGTCGATGCCAGGACGCCCAATGGCCTTGCGCTTCTCAGCTTCATTGTATGCTTGAACACACTTGGCAGCCAAAACCTTCATGCGCCCATGAGAACCTTTAGCTTCTTCACGCTTCTTGTGACAGGCTTCCTTGAGCTCATGCATCATGACTTGAAAATTCTGGACATCTTTGACGCTGAGCTTGGCCATATGCTTCTTGAACGGAGCCTTTTCAAAATCAATCTTGTGCTTCAGCTCAATAATTTACTGAGCAAGAGCTAGCTCAGAAGCAATGGCGCTGTTGAATGAGACGCTCAGGCCAATTGGAAGTTGCAGATCATCAAAGATGAGATTGGGGGTGTCAAACCACACATCAATGAAGTTGTTGATGACTGCCACGTCAAAGAGAGGCAAGTCATTGAAGATTTCTACTTCTTGCTTGCTCTTTATCAGTTGCTCAAGAGCGTCATCAGGAAGATCTTCATCACTTGACAGATCAATGGTGTCATTCTCATTCCTCAGAACAGCAGCAGGAGTCAGAGCAGAACTAGGGGTGTGCATGGGCTTCTTCTTTAGCTTCTTGGTCTTGGTGATGCGAGAGTGATCTTCAGACTGCACACTTGGTGCAGGTGGATCAGTGGCCAAGGGCTTCACTCTCGAAGCTTTTGGTGGAGTGGAAGGCTTCGAAGCCTTGGGTTTCTTCTGCTTCTTCGGCTTCGGAGATGCAGGCGCTTCATCAGAGTCAGCATCGTCTGTAGGTTGATCCACATCCACCCCTTGAACCCTTATATGAGTGATGAGACCTTCTAAGTTGTAGAAGGGCCCAACAAGATTTGGTTCAGCTTCGCGTGTGCCATCGGCACGAGGCGCAGAGGGGCCATGGTTGAAGTCTAATCCCCAAGATTTCTTGTTCCCCTTGGCTGAGTTCTTGGCAAACTAGAGGTTGCGCTTGAATAGATTGTCATCTCGACACCATAGCAATGATGATGGGTCGGCATCAGCTGGTTGTGGCCCTCGGACCATGCATGGATAGAAGCCTTGCTCAATGGCTTCAGCTCTGGACCTGGGTGGAAGATTTTTGTACAAAATGTCTCCCCATGGTCGCTTGATGGCATTCTTCTCAGCATACTCCTGGGTCACAAACCTGTACTTGTACCACTGTTCTGCCCAATATCTTCGAATCTATTGGATTCGAGTTTTTCTCTGATTATAGTCCTCCTCTGGATCAGTCTTGTACATCTCATAGAGGTCAGGAGGCAAATCTCTGGAGGTGTTTCCATGGTGCTGTCTGCCACCCTTCCTAGCAGATTTCTCAGTTGCCATGAGGTTCAAACTGAAGGGCTTCAACACTGTCAAAGGATTCTGTCTGCTGGTCAGACATGAACTGGCTTCGGGAGAGTTAATGTGACGCTGCAAGTATTCTGCAAATGAATGCAGACTATGAGAACCAAGGGATTCTCCCACGGACATGTACCTGTGACAGCATTAGAGATGCGAAGGAAGGGGAAGAGGTCATATGCATTCTCAGAAGATTTTGAAGATAAATCAGTTTAGAAGATCACATTGACCTCATAGCGCGAAGACATTCACTTATATGTTGAGAGTTGGTTCCAGATTTGTACGAATCCAAGAATAGGTACAAGTGAGGAATCTAACTATGTGTGAAGCATAAATGAATATACTAGGCAAAGTATGAGATGCAGATAGGGTAGATCCAAATATGTGGAGGCAGAATCTTATTTTGGTAGAAAGGATGAATCTATTGGATCAAAAAGACTGTAAAAAGAGAGTTTTAATTTACCACACGATGAACTGCTAGACGGAGACTAAGTGGAGGCCGAGCAGTTCGATCTTCCGTGCCCTAACTTGGCGACGGAGGACGCCTACGGCGGCGGCGGAGAAGACGATGTCCGCGGCCGGCGTGAAGACGGCGTCGACGAGGTCGCGGCAGCTAAGCGCTTGATAACCCTCAACCGTAAGGGATCGAGATAGTCTTCGCGGGTAAGAATAACCCAATTTATTGATTCGACACACGGGGAGCCAAAGAGTATTTATAAGCTTTGACAGTTGAGTTGTCAATTCAACCGCACCTGAAATATACTTACTTGCAACAAAAGATAAGTAGTAACAGTGATATGATAGTGATGGTAAAAGTAAACAGCAAAAGTAAATAGCAAGAGTAAATAGCAAAAGTAGCGACTAGTAACCAGCAGGATTTAAAACACTGTAGGCTAGGGAGACGGATGGTTGGGCACTGCATGGATGAGATATATCATGATTCTAACTTGCGGCACGGCACACGGAAAAGTAATGATCATCTAGGCAAATATCAAACATTAGGCATGTATCCCGTAGGTAGTTGTACGTGCTTGCAATAAGAACTTGCACAACATCTTTTGTCCTACCATCCCGCTACGAACGGGGCCAAAAGGAACTTATGGAGATTAAGGTGCTCCTGTCAAAGAGCACCGGAACAAAGCAATGAACTCAATGGATACATGTGATCCTCAAACTACGGACCATCCCCTTTGGTGTCCCAAGCTGTCACTTTTGGGATCGTCGGTTCCGAACCGTAACAGGTGCAAACAACTCATAGATAGGATCACGAACACAAATATATTCATACAAACACATATGGTTCAGATCTGAAATCATGGCACTCGAGCCCTAAATGTCAAGCATTAAGAATAACAAGTTGAAGCAAAGATGATAAACACCATAGTAGATGATAGGCAACATGCCCCCAACGATCTGACAAACTATTACATGATCTAACTCATCCAATCCCTACCATCCCCTTCGCCTACAGTAGGTGAATTACTCACACATGGAGGGAGAAGTCATGGAGGGATGATGGAGTGGTGATGATGATGACGATGGCGACGATCTTCCCTCTCCGGAGGCCAATTCAGCCTCCAGATTAGCCCTCCCGGGGAAGAACAGAGGGTGGCGGCGGCTCCGCGACGGAAAACTGCGAAAAGAACTTCTGATCTGGGGTTTCCGTGTCGCGAGTAAAAATACGAGGCAAAGTAGGGCACCAGGGGGTGTGGGGCCCACCCAGGCGACCCCTCGGCGCGGCCAGGGGCTGGGCCGCGCCACCAGGGCGCCTGGGCACCCCCTGGCCCCCCTCTAGCCCCCCTTCTGGCTCCTGGTTCCTTCGGGTGCGTGGATTTTCTGTGATTTTTCGTGGATTTTTCTGAGATACCTAAAAATCCGTTTTCCTGCACACAATAAAACCATACAGGCAGCTCTGCTGAAAACAGCGTCAGTCCGGGTTAGTTTAGTTCAAATCATGCAAGAATGAGGTCAAAACAATATCAAAAGTGTTTGGAAAAGTAGATACGTTTGAGACGTATCAACTCCCCCAAGCTTAGCATATTGCTTGTCCTCAAGCAATTCAGTTCAACGAACTGGACGCGACAAAGAAAACTTTGACAAACTCTTTTGCTTCATTAGATGTATATAAGCATGTACTACGAAAAGAGTCTAGCAAGTATTGAAACAGTACTATGAGGAAAATGCAAGGAGCAATCCTTCTTTCAAGTGACTAGTCACAAATACTTAAAAGTAAATAATATACTACTGAAAATCAAGACAAGATTACATTGCACATAGCTTGAGCATACTAGAGTGGTATCTCGCTAGTCTCAATGAGTGAAGCAAAACATAAATGCAGAAACTCCTCCAGAGTTTTAAAGGAGACTAGAACTAAGAATTTCAGAATAAATCATATCACAAGCATGCAGAAGACAATGTAATACTTTGGGACAATGCACATTACACTCAGAATGACAATTATGCTCTCCTAGTTAGTGCTTTGAAGAAAGAAGGTGGAGACTCTCGAACCGTGGCTTTTGTTGGCAAAGTTGAAAACCCGTGATCGGAAACAAAAAACTAAACATGTACCAGAGCTCTTGGTTTTTAGAAACAGAGGTAAAAACGTTTTTGAGAGGTGCATATTTCGTCAACGAATGCTAGCAGATAACTCAATCACTTCTTGAGCTGGACAAGTCTCGAGGAACGGCTCCCGCATGAGGACGATCACATCCTCTTAATCTCCTTTGTTTATCACTGCCAAGGTTTTCTGATTTCTCATGAACAAAGCGTGAAGGAGGGTTTGTTTGTTATATTATCTTTCTGAGCCGGGCGCACTCAATGCCAGTTCCTTCTCGTATTATGGGTTTGCACATTATACATGCAATCCAGGGGTGAAACTTGTCCAACTTAAAAAGATCATGAATTAACTACTACTTCCTCATGAGCTCAAACATAGGCACAAAAAGAGAAATGCTTTTGATTAATTTCGAGATGGCACACGAAAGTCTTCGTTAGGAATGGCAGGTAAATACCATGTATAGGAAGGTATGGTGGACTCATATGGCATAACAGGTTTTAAGGATTTTGGATGCACAAGCAGTCAGTCCGCTTAGTACAGGTGGAGGTTTAGCAAAAGACTGGGAAGCGACCAACTAGAGAGCAGTAACGGTCATAATCATGCAGAGCGACAAAGCAACATTGAATCGGGCATGAAAGTGATATAACTATTCTGAAACTCAAAGATCATCAAGGCAGAGTAGACTTTTTAGTCTTAAGCATGTGTAAGCATGTGCCAAGTCAATCCAAAAATTCTCTAAAGGGAAATACCACCTTAGTATACCAGACTATGAACAGTGCAATGCATGTAGATCATTTCAATAACACATTATATACTCTAGTTATTCGAGACTAGCCACAAGGAAAGCATGAACCACTGGAAGAGCATTGTAAACATAGCACTATGTCGCTACAAGCTGGTCTCTAGATCATAGGTACAGGCATATGTACAAAAGTAGAAACAAAAAGAGTTCATACCGGTCTTCCTTGTTGCTTCCTTTCAGTCGATCTTCGTCATTACTGCTTGTCACTTGCACGATCGAACGTAGGAAATATAATCAAATGCCATCACGGACTCGAGCTGAACTCTGAAAACAAAGCAAACTAAAGAGAAAAGGAAATCTTTTTGGATTATTTCAAAGGTTGAACGAAAGCAAAAGAAAGAGAAAATCTTTTTTGTTGTTTTTGCAAATAGAGAAATAAAGAAGAACGGGCAAAAACTTCGAAAAGATCAAAGCGAATAAAACGGATAATACAATGTAAAAGTGAGAGGGGCACGTACTCCCCCAAGCTTAGGCTTTTGGCCTAAGTTGGTAGTAGCTACTACCCCCAGGAGCCTCCTACTCCGGGGGTATGGTGGTGAGTCCAAGGGTCGTAGAAGGATGCTGGCGCGTACACCGAACTCCTCGGAGTCTCCCACGAGGAAGGTTCCGCACGCCAAACAGAGGAAGACCCTTCACCAAACTCGGTGGCGGTTTCTTCCTGAAAAGTTGGTAACTCACCGTGCTCCTCCTCGTCGGGCACAACCCCCTCCATGGGGTTATGAAACTGATACTGGACCATGAACTCATCGAACTGGACAACATCAAAGGACCATCCGTTCCTGCGAGAAAAATCAAACAAAAGAGGTGCAGGTAGACGGATCTCGCGTTCCGCGGTAGTTCCGAAACGCAAGATATAAACAAGATTATCAAGGTCAGAAGCCATGGTAACAAACTTATGCCTTTTCATAGCAGCAAGATCAAAGCTTAAATAAGTAAAAGGATTGTCATCAGGGTGTGGGGTGCCTCCAAGATGTTCTAAGATAAGTGTGGCATAAACGCCACCATATAAGTCCCCCTTGTTACCGTTCATAGCACGGCGGCGAGCAATTAAGGCACCCAGATTATAATCAGACCTCCCTGAGAGGGCTGCTGCCAGGATAGCAATATCCGGAGCAGAAATGCTGCTCGTGTTATCACGAGCTAACACCCCTCTGGCAATATAATATGCAAAATACCTGAGGTGAGGAAATAAGATGCTGGAGATCTTCGACCGATGAATATCCCTCGTACCCATGCTGCAGAGAGAGTTGATGACGGTTTTCAGCTCGGAGGGCTGAGTGGCCATCCTAGCCGTCCTCCCAACGTTCGGCACACCTATTATTTCACAAAAATTTCCCAAAGTCATGGTGATAAGATCATTGTAAATTTTAAACTCAATAGCACCTGAATCAGGATTATATCTAAAACTGTTAATGAAACTGGGGATGAGTTTTTGATACTGAGTAACACGGCTCCTGACGAGCCGTGTCAAACCTGCATTAGCACAAAGATTATAAAACTCATCCTTGATTCCCGCAGCTTCGAGGAATTCATCACATGGGAACGTCATTGCACGTGCTGGACTTGTGTCTTCCAACAACTCCAGGGGCACATGATCTTCATTATAGCTCACCCTAGCAGTCGAGGGTGAAGCTGCGGCTCTAGTAACTCGATCGGAGTGTGCGGGCCTCCTCTTCTCAAGCCACCCTTTTGCCCTTCCTAACAAACTCATTTCTGAATATTTTTTTGACAATTTACAAAAACGAGGATTAAAACAAGGTGAGTTAAGGCAAACTGCTCAACTCACTTGCCCAAGGCATAAACTTGCATCAAAACTTGGAAAATAACTTTCTACACATGCATGCATGCTCATCTATACAGCACCAAGAACTACTAAATACTCACAAATGAAGCCACTAATCAGAAATCTAATTGGAGGGGTGGAGGAGTCACATACCAGGGAGTATTTGCTCAAAATTTCAGCTCAAATGATGGGTTGTAGAGAGAGATCGAAGAATCGCCTCCAAGAACAGCAAGAACACAAGAACAAGTACAAAACTCGCGTTTTTGGAGAAAGAGAGAGAGGGAGGAAGAAGACATACCTGGAGGGGGGCCCCGTGGGCCCCAGGCGCCCTGTGGGCGCGGCCAGGGGCTGGGCCGCGCCAGCTGGCCGCCTGGGCCACTGGTGGGTCCCCCTGGCTGGCCCCAGGACTTTCTGGGTCACTCCAGACGTGGAAATTTTTATTTTAATTTTTTTGGAATTTTTCTGAAAACTTCACTGTTGAAATTTTTTCGAAGTTCAAAAAGCTGTGAAACTCTCTGAAAACTTGAAGCAGTTAGTAGTATTGTGAAGCTTCAAAACATAAATACTTGGTTCAGCTAGTAGAACAAAAACTAAAAACAAATGAAAACATAACAAGCTCAACTTTTTATCTATATAAAACATGTTTACTAGTAAGGTTGATCAAGTCTTACCAACAAACAGGCGATATATAGAGCAAAAAGTCTCACCTCTTACGAAGTAATCATTGAACCTTTACTTTGATGGACATTGTCCCCACCATGATAGTTTTATATTTGTGAGGCACATGTAGTGGACAGTCCCATTCTCCAATTTTCACGGTCTCGATATTCTCTATAGAGTTGAGGCCATGCCTCCTGTCGGTCTTCTTTGGAAAATATACCGTGTGTTCTTTATCATTCACATGGAAAGTAACCTTCCCTTTATTGCAATCAATAATAGCACCTGCGGTGTTAAGAAAAGGTCTACCAAGAATAATGGACATGCTCCCATCCTCGGGCATGTCAAGCACAACAAAATCAGTAAGAATCAGACAATTAGCAACTTCTACGGGAACATCCTCACAAATACCTATCGGAACAGCGGTTGACTTGTCAGCCATCTGAAGGGAGATATCTGTAGGAATTAGTTTCTCTAAACAAAGCCTCTCGTAAAGAGAGAGAGGCATAACACTCACTCCTGCTCCAAGATCACATAAAGCTGTTTTGACATAATTATTCATTATGGAGCAAGGAATGGTGGGTATACCTGGATCACCAAGCTTCTCAGGAATCTTGCCACTGAAAGAGTAGTTAGCAAGCATAGTAGATATTGCATCATTAGGAACTTTTCTTTTATTAGTGACAATATCTTTCATATATTTTGAATAAGGAAGTAACTTAATAGCATCAGTCAAAGGGATTTGAAGAAAAAGAGGTTTAATCCACTCACAAAACTTATTGTAATGCTCTTCTTCTTTAGATTTGATGGACTTACCTGGAAAGGGCATGGGTTTCTGTACCCATGGTTCTCTTTCCTTCCCATGTTTTCTCGCGATGAAGTCTTCTTTAGTGTACCTCTTACGTTTGTCAGGTGCTTCTTCTTCTCGAACTTCAGGCGGATCATTCTTCTCATTATCCTTACCTTCAGGTTTAGCACCGTCTTCAGTCTCAGCATCGGAGATAGATACACTGTTGGGATCAACAGCTGGCTCTTCATCTGCAATAGGGTCATTAGAATTGTCAGTCTCCTTATGTTTCTTCTTCTTCTTTGGAGAGCCAACAATTTCTTCTTCCTGCATTTGAGAATCCTGCTCGATTCTCTTCGGATGCCCCTCTGGGTAGAGAGGATCTTGAGTGCTAGTTCCTCCTCGGCATTGTCTTGTTTGGCATTGTTAGCAAGCAAATCTCTTTGCACATTAGAAATTTGGTCAAGCTGAGTTTGAACCATATGAAAATGCTTCACAAGACATTGAACATCATTAACTGTTCTATCTAAAACATCAAGAAGTCTTTTGATAGCAAGGGAATTATCATGCAATTGACTTTGTATCCTCTCATTAAAACGATTTTGTTTCATAATAAAATTATCAAACTCATCTAAACATTGATCAGGAGGCTTACCATGAGGGATGTCACTTGCGTTGAAATCTAAAAGAGAGTGTACCTCTACCATAGGAGGGTGAGTAGTAGGCTCACACAGCTTCTCAATAGGGGGTAGATTCTTCACGTCTTCAGCTTTAATACCTTTCTCTTTAATAGACTTCTTTGCTTCTCGCATATCTTCGGGGCTTAGAACAAACATGCCCCTCTTCTTTGGTGGTGGAGGTGGTTCAGGGACGGGCCAATCTTCATGGTTTTTGGCAATCCTGCCCATCAAATCTTCCGCATCGTCCGGTGTTCTTTTCCTGAAAACACAACCAGCACAACTGTCCAAATAGGACCTGGATTCATCAGTTAGACCAGCATAGAATATATCGATTAATTCATTCTTAGGGATTTCATGTCCTGGTCTAGCCCGAATCAGACCGCAGTACCTCCCCCAAGCTTTAGGGAGGGACTCATCCTGCAACTGTTTAAAGTTATAAATTCTTTGTAAAGCAGCATGTTGCATGTGAGCAGGAAAGTACTTATCAACAAAAGAGTGAGCTAAGTCTTGAGGACTCTTAATGGAACCGTATGGGAGTGAATCATACCATGCTTTAGCACCTTCCTTCAAGGAGAAAGGAAGAAGCTTGGTCACATAAAAGTATCGTATCTTCTCATCTGTGGTAAATAGGCCACCTAACTCACCGAGTTTAGTTAGGTGTGCAATAGCATCATCATTTTCTCTGCCATAAAAGGGGTCAGCTTCAACCATAGGTATAAGTGAAAGATCAACAGAGAAATCATAATCAGGATCATCAATGCATATAGGAGATGTAGCAAATTCAGGATCAGGAACGGTTTTGTTCTTCAAAGAGTGTTTTTCAAACAGTTTCTTAATAACTTCAGGGTCAGAGCCAGAAAACTCCGTCAGTTCCCTGCATAAATCTTCATCAAGCATATAGTAATCATCATCAAGGAGCCTCTCTTTGAGTTTACTCAAATCAGGATAATCATAAGTTTCACCAATAGGGTAGCGAGTGACAGGAATTTCAATTCCAGACTTTTTAGCAGCAGCAGCAATTTGTTTCTCAAGAGCATAACCGAGGGAACTAATATCATCAACAGTAGTAGAAGCATCATCAAGAGTATCGGACATAGTAACAGATTCAGTAGGAGCATCATGTGGTGGTGGTGAGGCAAACTTACTCATAACAGAAGGTGAATCAAGCGTAGCACTAGTGCTCAGAACAGTACCTCTTCTTGTAGTGGATAGTAAGATCGGAACCTTGGGGTCTCCTTTCTTACCCATAGTGGATGAAGTGCAGCAGGTAGGATACCACAAGTAGACTTGTAAATATTGCTATGCTCCCCGGCAACGGCGCCAGAAAATGGTACTTGATAACCCTCAACCGTAAGGGATCGAGATAGTCTTCGCGGGTAAGAATAACCCAATTTATTGATTCGACACACGGGGAGCCAAAGAGTATTTATAAGCTTTGACAGTTGAGTTGTCAATTCAACCGCACCTGAAATATACTTACTTGCAACAAAAGATAAGTAGTAACAGTGATATGATAGTGATGGTAAAAGTAAACAGCAAAAGTAAATAGCAAGAGTAAATAGCAAAAGTAGCGACTAGTAACCAGCAGGATTTAAAACACTGTAGGCTAGGGAGATGGATGGTTGGGCGCTACATGGATGAGATATATCATGATTCTAACTTGGGGCACGGCACACGAAAAAGTAATGATCATCTAGGCAAATATCAAACATTAGGCATGTATCCCGTAGGTAGTTGTGCGTGCTTGCAATAAGAACTTGCACAACATCTTTTGTCCTACCATCCCGCTACGAACGGGGCCAAAAGGAACTTATGGAGATTAAGGTGCTCCTGTCAAAGAGCACCGGAACAAAGCAATGAACTCAATGGATACATGTGATCCTCAAACTACGGACCATCCCCTTTGGTGTCCCAAGCTGTCACTTTTGGGATCGCCGGTTCCGAACCGTAACAGGTGCAAACAACTCATAGATAGGATCACGAACACAAATATATTCATACAAACACATATGGTTCAGATCTGAAATCATGGCACTCGGGCCCTAAGTGTCAAGCATTAAGAATAACAAGTTGAAGCAAAGATGATAAACACCATAGTAGATGATAGGCAACATGCCCCCAACGATCTGACAAACTATTACATGATCTAACTCATCCAATCTCTACCATCCCCTTCGCCTACAGCAGGGGAATTACTCACACATGGAGGGAGAAGTCATGGAGGGATGATGGAGTGGTGATGCTGATGACGATGGTGACGATCTCCTCTCTCCGGAGGCCAATTCAGCCTCCAGATTAGCCCTCCCGAGGAAGAACAGAGGGTGGCGGCGGCTCCGCGACGGAAAACTGCGAAAAGAACTTCTGATCTGGGGTTTCCGTGTCGCGAGTAAAAATACGAGGCAAAGTAGGGCACCAGGGGGTGTGGGGCCCACCCAGGCGACCCCCCGGCGCGGCCAGGGGCTGGGCCGCGCCACCAGGGCGCCTGGGCACCCCCTGGCCCCCCTCTGGCCCCCCTTCTTGCTCCTGGTTCCTTTGGGTGCATGGATTTCCTGTGATTTTTCGTGGATTTTTCTGAGATACCTAAAAATCCGTTTTCCTGCACACAATAAAACCATACAGGCAGCTCTCCTGAAAACAGCGTCAGTCCGGGTTAGTTTAGTTCAAATCATGCAAGAATGAGGTCAAAACAATATCAAAAGTGTTTGGAAAAGTAGATACGTTTGAGACGTATCAGCGCTTCGTCGCCGGCATCGTCGAGAGCTAGCGGTGGCGCTAGGTGGAGAGGTGGTAGAAGTGTTTTGACCGTGATGGGACGGGCATTTAAAAGGAAGGGAGACGACACAGTGCAATTACGCAGGTGCCCCTGGCGGTTCACATCTAAGGGACACGTGGCGGACATGCAACACATAGGGAGTTGTTCCATGTTCCCACGCACGCCTCGACTGTCGGGGTGGTCGTTCCGGCTTCTCCGGGTTTCAGGCAATAAGGATTGAGCATTAAAAGCAGTTTTAATGTTTGTCTCGGTATCTTCTGCTGACAAGGACGCAGAGAAGACATTCGACGGTTCCAACAGAATGCATATGATTTGGATAGATAGAGTTTGAGGTAGAAAGCATAGAGAGGTTAGGGTCCGATCACATTCACTTAATTTAAAAGATTCAAATAAGAAGACATAGCTATAAGTGAATGATGTAGAGGACAGAACACAAGTCTATATATGTATATATCTGACTAAGATCAAATTGACAAAGAGAAGACACATATGAAGATAAATCAAATGCGAAGATTTTGCAAATGTAACGCCAAGAGAAACACTTCAAGCAAAGATTTGGTGGTGGCGTTACCCACCGTATAGGAAGTATTAGACCCAGACACGGCGCACAATTATCGTGGCGCTCCGAAGTCAAATTCCGCGTTAATGTATTCACACTCAGAATGTAAGTCTTCATTGATTGAAGATATACTTTGCTTTGTGTGTTGCACATCTAAGTCATCAACATGAATAAGTGTTAGGATGTGTGCCTGATTACAGGACATTCGAGGATTCCAAGATATTTAGCTCACACCGCAACTTGCAAAACCTTTTCACATGCAAGGGCTTTGTGAAGATATCTGCCAGTTGCTCTTCAGTGTTGACGTGTATGATATCAATATCTTCCTTCATGACATGATCTCTGAGAAAGTGATGACGAATTTCAATGTGCTTTGTCTTCGAGTGCTGAACTGGGTTGTTGGCAATCTTGATGGCGCTTTCATTTTCGCAATAGAGTGGCACATGCTTTATATGGACACCATAGTCCTTGAGAGTTTGCTTCATCCAGAGAAGCTGAGCGCAGCAAGATCCAGCAGCAATGTATTCAGATTCAGCAGTGGAGAGTGATACACAGTTCTGCTTCTTTGAAGACTAACAGACAAGTGATCGTCACAGAAAGTGACATGTGCCTGATGTAGACTTGCGATCAACTTTGTCACCAGCATAATCAGCATCTGAGAATCCAACTAGATCAAACTCTGAGCCCTTTGGATACCATAATCCTAGTGTTGGGGTGTAAGCCAAATATCGAAGAATTCGCTTCACAGCTAAGTGATGTGATTCCTTTGGTGCCGCTTGGAACCGAGCACACATGCAAACACTAAGCATAATATCTGGCCTAGATGCGGATAAATAAAGTAAAGAACCAATCATGGAGCGGTATACCTTTTGATCGAAATCTTTACCATTGGCGTCGGGACTCAGATGACTTTTAGTTGGCATAGGCGTCGTGTATCCTTTGTAGTCTTGCATTCCAAACTTCTTCAGGCAATCTTTGAGGTATTTCTCTTGAGATATGAACATGTCGTTACTTTGCTAACGAATTTGAAGACCAAGGAAGAACTTCAGCTCACCCATCATGGACATCTGATATTGCTCTTGCATCATGTGAGCGAACTCATCACTGTATCTTTTATTAGTGCAGCCGAAGATAATGTCATCCACATAGATTTGGCAAACAAACAGTTCACCATCATATGTCTTCGTGAAGAGTGTGGGATCCAGGGAACCAGGTTTAAAGCCGTTGCTCTTCAAGAAGTCTTTGGGTGTGTCATACCAAGCACGAGGGGCTTGTTTGAGGCCATACAGTGCCTTGTTGAGCTTGTATACCATATCAGGATGTTTTGGATCTTCAAAGCCAGGTGGTTGTGCAACATACACTTCTTCTTCAATCTTGCCATTGAGAAAGGCACTCTTCACATCCATTTGATACAGAAGGATGTTGTGATGGTTTGCATAGGCTAGCAGTATGCGAATAGCTTCAAGCCTAGCCACATGAGCAAATGTTTCATCGAAGTCAATCCCTTCAATTTGAGTGTATCCTTGAGCAACGAGACGAGCTTTGTTTCTGACATCTTGACCATGCTCATCTTTCTTGTTGCGATATATCCATGTTGTGCCTATTCTGTTGTGCTTGCGGGGGTCAGGACGCTTGACAAGTTCCCATACGTTGTTCAGCTCAAACTGTTGAAGCTCTTCTTGCATAGCTTGAATCCATTCAGGTTCCATGAAGGCTTCAGCAACTTTCTTGGGTTCAGATATCGAGACAAATGCGAAGTGCCCACAGAAATTTGCTAGCTATGTTGCTCTTGAACGAGTGAGTGGACCAGGTGCATTGATGCTGTCAATTATCTTCTCAACTTGTACTTCATTTGCAACACGAGGATGAACTGGACGAAGATTTTGCTCTTGCTGGTCATTGTCATCATTAGGAGGATTGTCTTCAGGCTGATTGGGAGCAGAAATGATGAGTTCCTCGTCAGGCTGTGCTTCAGAAGGCATGATTTCACCTGTTCCCATTAGCTTGATAGATTCACTGGGTGGAGCTTCATCCAACACATTTGGCAGGAACTCTCTTTGTGAGCCATTCGTTTCATCAAACCGCACATCCACAGTTTCAACCACTTTATAGAGAAAGAGGTTGAAGACTGTGTAGGAGTGCGAGTCCTTTCCGTAGCCGAGCATGAAACCTTCATGTGCTTTTGGTGCAAATTTTTATTTGTGATGTGGATCCTTGATCCAGCACCTAGCTCCAAATACCCTGAAGTAACGGACATTTGGCTTCTTGCCAATAAGTAATTCATAGGAAGTTTTCTTCAGAAGCTTGTGAAGATAAACACGGTTGATGACATGTCATGCTATATCAATAGCTTCGGGCCAGAACTTTCTTGGTGTCTTGTATTCATCGAGCATCGTTCGAGCCATCTCAATGAGGGTTCTGTTCTTGCGCTCCACGATGCCATTATGTTGAGGTGTGTACGGAGCTGAGAACTCATGAGTGATTCCCATTGTATCCGGATAAAGATCAAGGCCGGTATTCTTGAACTCAGTGCCATTGTCACTTCTGATATGCTTGATCTTGACGCCATAGTTGTTCATGGCACGGTTGGCAAAGCGTCTGAAGACATCCTGTACTTCAGTCTTGTAGAGAATTATGTGCACCCATGTGTATCTTGAATAATCATCAACAATGACGAAGCCATAGAGACAAGTTGTAGTAGTGAGCGTAGAGTAGTGAGTAGGGCCAAATAAGTCCATGTGAAGCAGCTCGAAGGGTTGGGATGTCGTCATGATTGTCTTCGAGGGATGCTTGGCCCTAGTCATCTTCCCAGCTTCGCAGGCACCGCACAGATGATCTTTCTTGAACTCGACGCCCTCGATGCCTACGACGTGCTTCTTCTTCGCGAGAGTGTGCAAGTTCCTCATGCCGGCATGTCCTAGCCTCTGATGCCAGAGCCAGCACTCTGAAGCTTTTGCTAGAAGACATACGGCCATCTGTGGTCCTGTTGAGAATCTACCATATACAGATCATCTTTCCGATATCTTTCAAAGACTAGAGACTTGTCAGATTCCATTATCACAAGGCAATGATATTTTCCAAATATCACAATCATGTTTAAGTCACAAAGCATTGAGACAGACATTAAGTTGAAACCAAGGGATTCAACAAGCATGACTTTATCCATGTGTTGATCCTTTGAGATTGCAACTCTACCTAGACCCAGTACCTTGCTTTTACCAGTATCAGCAAATGTGATGTGACTCTTGTCAGATGGGCGTAAGGTTGAGTGCATAAGAAGACTTCGATCACCAGTCATATGATTAGTGCATCCGCTGTCTATAATCCATTCTGAAGTCTTTGGTGTCATGCCCTACAGTGCAGTTAGGGGGATAGGCTTCATGAAGAGTATTGTGAAGCATAAACATTTGACGAGCAAGCGGATTATTAAAGCTTAGATCCAAGTTGGGACTGATAGGATGATTGGCAAGCGATTCAGGAACAAAATACATAGTAAGACCATTTGGGCATTTGATCTTGTGCCCTACAAGATGTTTTAGGTCCCCAGCAATAGCATCAAACGCCTTTGATTTTCGGCTGGAGACCTTTCCCTGCAAGAGAAAGTTAATTCTTCTTAACCACCCACATCTTCAGGGGTGGCTTAGAAGCAATGAGTCTAAGTGCAGCATCTGAGAATTTTGGCTTTGGAGCTCTAGCAAATAGCCTTGAAGGAGGAGAATAATACTCATAAGAATAAGCAGAAAAGTTCTTTGTTTTGTGAATATAGTGGTTTGAGGAAACACGCTCATATTCATGGGTCTGAGTACAATTTCCCTGCAAAACATTGGCGTTAGGGTGACTCAGGTGAGTCCTCTGTCTGTATGAAGCCTTAGGACCGTATGAAGCCTTTGGTCTGGGGTTTGTCTTCTTCCCAGGTGGTGTCATGATGACATTTACTGGAAGCTTCTCAAGATAACTTTTGGGAACCCAGATCTTCTTCATAGGTGGCCCGTTCCTGCAGTTAGTACCAATATACCTGGCAAAGACTTCACCATTCTGATTCTTAAACAGTTTATAGTTTGCATCAAAGGATTCATCAATGATAATAGGATTAGCACAAGTGAAGCCAGATAAGGTAGATGGATCCACTGAAGGTTCCTTTGCAGCAACCCATGTGGTTTTGGGGTACTGCTCAGGCTTCCAGTATGAACCATCAACATTCATTTTCCTCTCGAACCCTACACCCTCTTTCCTAGGGTTTCGGTTGAGAATCTGCTTTTTGAGGACATCACATAACGTCTGATGCCCTTTGAGGCTTTTGTACATCCCTGTTTCAAGCAAAGTCTTCAACCTAGCATTTTCATCAGCAATAGTAGTGGTATCCTCAGCAGAGGGGTTAGTTACCACATCAACAGTTGAAGATATTGCGATAGTAGAAGCAGTAGAACATTCAGCAACAGATGTAGCGTTATCACGCTCAATGCATTTTAGACGTGGTGGTTCAAATCCTTCCTGAGCGGAGCTGATCTGTTGAGCGTGGAGTGACTCATTTTCTTTTTGAAGATCTTCATGAGCCGCTTTCAATTTCTCAAGTTCTTGCTTCCTTTGAAGATAATCGTAGGAAAGCTTTTCATGAGTTTTTTAGAGTGATTCACGATGACTTTCAAGTTCCTCGTACTTAACATGAAGATTTTTAAAGTCTTCAATTAAGGACTGAGAACAGGTCATTTCCGCGTCCAACAGGTCATTGCTTTTGTCTAAAAGTTTTTGAATATGTTCCATAGCTTTCTGTTGTTCAGTGGCAATTTTAGCAAGTGTTTTGTAGCTAGGTTTGGATTCACAATCGGAGTCATCTTCACTGGATGTTTGAAAGTAAGCATCGCATGATTTTACCTTGGCACCGCGTGCCATGAAGCAGTAGGTGGGAGCGGAGTTGTCGTTATCATCATCATCAGTGTTGGTGATGGAGCCATTGTCTTCAGTGTTGAAGATGGACTTGGCAACGTAGGCTGTGGCTAGAGCCAGACTTGCAACACCAGAATTGGACTCCTCCTCAGACTCCACCTCCGCTTCTTCTAAAGCAGACTCCTCCTCTGAATCCATCTCCTTGCCAACAAACGCACAAGCCTTGCCAGATGAATTCTTCTTGTGTGATGAAGACTTCGATGAAGACTTGGAAGAAGATTTTGAGGATTTCTTCTTTTTCTTGTCATCAGAATCATATTCCTTGCTCTTCTTCTTCTTCTTCTTCTCATTGTCCCATTAAGGACACTCAGAGATGTAGTGACCAGGTTTCTTGCACTTGTGACATGTTCTCTTCTTGTGGTCATGGGTAGAAGTTTCACCATTTCTTCAGCTGGATCGTGAAGACTTTCTGAAGCCTTTCTTCTTAGTGAATTTCTGGAACTTCTTCACAAGCATGGCAAGCTCCTTTCCAATGTCTTCAGGATCACCAAAACTGCAGTCAGATTCGTCTTCAGATGAGGAAACAGCCTTTGCCTTCAAAGCGCGAGTTCGGCCATAGTTGGGACCATAGATGTCACGTTTCTCAGATAGCTGGAACTCATGTGTGTTGAGCCTCTCAAGTATGTCAGACGGATCGAGAGTCTTGAAGTCAGGGCGCTCTTGAATCATCAGGGCAAGGGTGTCAAATGAGCTGTCAAGTGATCTCAGGAGTGTCTTGACGATTTCATGCTTGGTGATCTCAGTGGCGCCAAGTGCCTGAAGCTCATTTGTGATGTCAGTGAGGCGATCGAATGTGAGCTAGACATTCTCATTGTCGTGTCTCTTGAAGCGATTGAAGAGGTTGCGAAGGACACTGATCCTTTGATCTCTCTGGGTTGAGACGCCTTCGTTGACCTTGGAGAGCCAGTCCCAGACTAGCTTCGACGTTTCCAGAGCACTCACACGACCATACTGTCCTTTGGTCAGATGACCACAGATGATGTTCTTGGCAGTGGAATCCAGTTGAACGAACTTCTTGACATCAGCAGGGGTGACACCTTCACCAGTCTTGAGAACGCCGTTCTTGACGACATACCAGAGGTCCAAATCAATGGCTTCAAGGTGCATGCGCATCTTGTTCTTCCAGTAGGGGTATTATGTGCCATCGAAGACGAGGCACGCAGCGGAGACTTTGATTATCCCTGCAGTCAACATAGCTAAAACTACAGGTGGTTAAACCGAATCACACGGAATAAGGGAGCACCTTTCTCTGATACCAATTGAAAGAGTTGTATATCGACTAGTGGGGGGTGAATAGGCGATTTTTAGGAAAGTCTTCAAAACATGGAAGTTTCGAAGACAAATGATAGAACCGATCCTATTTATATGCAGCGTAAGGTAGACTACACTAGACAAGCCATAGTCAAGTATTCAATGAAGTGAAAGCATGAAGACTAATAGCAGCTAGGCAGTATGGATCGGGATGGAAGATTGTATGAAGCCAGTCAGAACAAGTAGTCACACAGTGAAGTCAAACAGATAAGGCAAGCAGGCAATGACTTCACAAAGACAGACAGTAAGTAAAGAGAAGGAAGGGATAGAACCAATAGCTTGGGGAGGACAGTGATTTGTTTGACCAGTTCCAGTTGTTGTGACAACTGTACGTCTGGTTAGGGAGGCTGAGATTTAACTTAGAAGACCGCGTCTTCACCTTATTCCCCTTGAGCTAAGGACACCCAGTCCTCGCCCAATCACTCTGGTAACTCTTCAAGGTAGACTTCCAAACCTTCACAGACTTCATTCACCGGCGATCCACAATGACTCTTGGATGCTCAGAACGCGACGCCTAACCGGCTGGAGGATTCACAGTCCTCAAGTGTAACAAGTCTTCAGATCACGCGGACAGAAAGACTTCAGTGATGCCTGACACTCTTTGGCTCTGGGTGTTTGGGCTTTGTCCTCGCAAGGATCTCTCTCTCAAATGCTTCGGAGGTGGGTTGCTCTCAAACGACAAAAGCCGTGTACTAACTCTAAGTAGGCACCAATTTATGGTGTAGGGGGTGGGCTATTTATAGCCACTAGGAAACCCGACCTGATTTGTCCGAAATGACCCTAGGTCACTAAGGAAGTGACACGTGTTCCAACGATTAGATTTCAAACACACGCGGCAACTTTACTTGGGCTACAAGTAAAGCTGACTCATCCAGCTCTGGATAAGATTTGCTCTCATTGTCTTCGCTCGAAGATATAGGATTTGGTTGAGCATCACTTCAGTCACTCTGACTTTGTTCACTTGGACCCCACTTAACAGTACGGTGGTTCCTATGACTCAACAAAGAAGAGAAGGAAACAACGAAACGTCTAAGTCTTCGCGCTCCATAGTCTTCACACAATGTTTTCTCTTGTCATAGTCTTCAATATGAATATCTTCATATACCACCATTGTCGTCAATGTCTTCATACATTTTTAGGGGTCATCTCCGACAGGTAAACCGAATCAATGAGGGACTACTACCTGTGTTATCCTGCAATTCTCACAAACACATTAGTCCCTCAACCAGGTTTGTCGTCAATACTCCAAAACCAACTAGGGGTGGCACTAGATGCACTTACAGACATTCACTTGAATATTTTCAAGGTGCCTCTTAGGGACCCAGATTTTCTTCATATGGGAACCATTCCTGTAGTTAGTTCCAACATATCTAGCAAATACTTCACCATTCTGATTTCTGAATAGTTTATAGTTGGAGTCAAATGACTCATCAGAAGAATGAGCAGATTCACATGTAAAGCCAGATAAATTGGATGGATCAACTGGAGATCCCTTTGCAGCAACCCATGAGGTTTTGGGGTACTGCTCAGGCTTCCAATACGAACCATCAGCATTAAGTTTCCTCTCAAAGGCAATACCCTCTTTCTTAGGGTTCCTATTGAGGATCTGCTTTTTAAGCACATCACAAAGAGTCTGATGCCCTTTCAGGCTTTTGTACATGCCTGTCATGTACAATTCCTTCAGCCCTGCATTGTCAGTGATACTAGCAATGTCCTCAGATGAGGAATTAGTGATAGCATAGACAATTGAAGAATTTGTAGCATTTGAAGCATTTGAACATTCAGGTGAAGAATTACTAGTTTCTCGTTCAATGCATTTCAAGCATGGAGGAATGAATTCTTCCTGTGAAGCGCTGATTTGTTGAGCAATTAATGAATCGCTCTCCTTCTGAAGATCTTCATAACTCACTCTTAGCTTTTCAAGATCTTGCTTTCTTTGAAGAAATTCATAAAAAAGTTTCTCATGATCAGACAAGAGAATGTTATGATGACCTTGAAGGTTATCATACTTAGACTGAAGTCTCTGAAGATTTCCAGTCAAGGTTTTAGATCGATCCATTTCTTCACCCAACATATCATCACTTTTATCTAGCATGTTTTGAACCTTATCAAGAGCCTTTTGTTGTTGCACTGCAATCTTAGCAAGTTTAGAATAGCTGGGCTTAAGGTTTTCATCAGATTCATCCTCACTAGATTCAGAGGAGGGATATTTGGGTACCTTGGCACCCTTTGCCATGAAGCAATAGGTAGGAGCATAGTCATCATTGTCTTCATCAGCCTTGTTGGTGAAATCATTTTCTTCGGTGTTGAAGATAGACTTGCTGACGAATGCAGTAGCGAGAGCTAGACTTGCCACACCAGATTCGGATTCCTCAGATTCCTCCTCTTCCTCATGATCCTCAGATTCAGCTTCAGAGTCCATTTCCTTGCCAATGAATGTCCGAGCCTTTTTGGAGCTGTTCTTCTTGTGAAATGAAGATTTTGAGGATTTTGATGATGAAGATTTTGTCGATTTCTTCTTCTTCTTTGCATCATCAGAACTGTAATCCTTGTATTTCTTCTTTTTGGATTCCTTTTCCCACTGAGGACAATCTTGAATGTAGTGATCAGGCTTCTTGCATTTGTGACATGGTCTTTCGTTGTAGTCACTGGATGAGGAATCATTTCTCTTGGAGAACTTTCCAAAGCGACCACGTCTTGAGAACCTTTGGAATTTCTTCACGAGCAATGCTAGCTCTTGGCTCAGTACTTTAGGATCATCAAGGCTACTACCAGAACCTTCACCTTCAGATTCAGAGATGACCTTGGCCTTCAGGGCACGTAATCTGCCAGAGCTCGGACCATAGAGATCTCTCTTTTCAGCAAGCTGGAACTCATGAGTGTTTAGCCTTTCGAGGATATCAGCGGGATCAAGAGACTTGTAATCACCACGCTCTTGAATCATCAATGCCAAAGTATCAAACGAGGAATCAAGCGATCTCAGCAATTTCTTCACCACTTCATGGTCGATGATGTCAGTGGCACCAAGTGCTTGAAGTTCATTTGAGATGTTAGTGAGACGATCGAAGGTTTGTTGAACATTTTCATTGTCAAGTCTTTTGAAATGGTTGAAGAGATTGCGAAGAACATCAACTCGAGAGTCACGCTGTGTTGAGACTCCTTCGTTGACTTTGGACAGCCTATCCCGGATAAGCTTTGCAGTTTCCAAAGCACTCACTCTTCCATACTGTCATTTGCTTAGATGGCCACAAATGATATTCTTCACTTGAGAATCGAGTTGCTTGAATCTCTTCACATCAGCAGCATTCAGAGAAGGTGATACCGAGGGAACACCATTTTCCACAACATACCAGAGATCGTTATCAATTGCCTCAAGATGCATTCGCATCTTGTTCTTCCAGTAGGGGTAGTCCGTCCCATCGAAGGTAGGACACCCAGCTGAGATCTTGATCATACCTGCGGTCGACATAACTAAAACTCCAGGCGGTTAAACCAAAATCACACAGAACAAGGGAGTACCTCGCTCTGATACCAATTGAAAGTGCGTTATATCGACTAGAGGGGGGTGAATAGGCGATTTTTATGAATTCTTCACTGAGGAGTTTGTTGTTGAGGAAATTCCTTAGCGAATAACTACTTGCAGCGGAATAAGTACTCAGAAGTAAACACAGTAGAATACAAGCATGGTCATCATGAAGAAATGAAGACAAACACAGAGTACAGAAAGCGTAATCACAGGATAACACAGAGTGAAGACAAACAGACTGAAGAAATTGAACTGAGGAATTTGAGAAAGTCTTCAGTCAAAGTCGTCAAACAGATATGAACAAGCACACAACATAGATAAGAGGAAATGAAAGAGTTGAGGAAATAGAACCAGTAAGCCTGGTGAAGACAATGATTTGTTAGACCAGTTCCAACTGTTGTCTCAGTTGTACATCTGGTTAGGGCGGCTAGGTATTTAAACCTGAGGACACATAGTCCCGGACACCCAGTCAAGGACACACAGTCCAAGACACCAAGTCCTCACCGTATTCCCCTTGAGCTAAGGTCACACAGACCTCGCCCAATCACTCGTGGTAAGTCTTCAGGTGACTTCCGAACCTTCACAGACTTGGTCACTCGGCGATCCACAATTCCTCTTGGATGCTCTAGACCGTGACGCCTAACCGTCTGGAAGAAGCACAGTCTTCAAAGGTAACAAGCGTCGGATCCACGCAGGATCAATCTCTTCAATGATGCCCAATCACTTTTGGGTTTGAAGGTTTTGGATTTGGTTTTGGGTTTTTCCTCACTTGATGATTTTCGCTCAAAGTCCTCGGAGGATGGGTTTCTCTTATGACAAGTGTGAGTTTCTCTCGGAGCAGCCAACCAGCTAGTGGTTGTAGGGGGCGGCTATTTATAGCCTAGGGAGCATCCCGACATGATAAGACATAAATGCCCTTTAATGATATGACCGTTAGGTAGGTAGATATTTTGGAACAGTTGGCGCTTAGCACAGCAACGGTCATAAATTTGAGTATCAAATTCCTTAGGGCTATCATGTTCCTCACTGTGTAGGCAATTCGTACTGGCGAATTCCTAACTCCTCAGTGAGAACAAATTCCTCAGAGACCAGAAGAACTTTGTCTCTGTCACTGAAGAATGTGACTGAACTGCATGAGATTTCCAATGGCTTCACTCGAAGGGATTGGTAGGTGTAGGATTTTGAGTTGAGCATCACATGGAAATTTTTCCTTAGTATTTCCTCGACCCCCTTTAATAGTACGGTGTTTCCTATGACTCAAGAAAGAGAAAATAAAACTACGAAAACAAAAGTCTTCACGCTTCATGTTTCTCAAATGAATACCAAGTCTTCAAGGTCACACCAATTTCTTCACTTTCAAAGTCTTCAGAAATCCAAAATCTTCAGTCGAAGAACTTCATTTTTAGGGGTCGACTTTCTTTGTAAATATCAAACTCCTCATAGACTTATAGACCTGTGTACACTCATAAACACATTAGTCCCTTAACCTATAAGTTTTCAATACACCAAAATCACTAAGGACACTAGATGCACTTACATCTAGCCGTAAAAATCCAAGGAAAATTATACGATGCCGGAAATCCTCGGGACCTGGCATGGTGTCGTCATATGGTCCTTGTAGGGTGTGGTAAAAGTTTGAGCGTGTTTCGCAGAAGCCTGACCGTAGGCCGCTTGTAAACTGCACCATCTCCGAGTTAGTATCTAGCTATCGAGAGAGAACGTGTCTAGTTTGTGAAGGAAGTGTGTTGCCCGTTGCCCCGTTGACCTCGTACTTCTCATGCTCTCAAAGGGGGCCATTGCATGAGATATGCCAGGACATGGCATTTTTCAGGCCCGCCTGCAATATTTTAGACATTTATTGCGTCCGTAGGATTTCAATGCATGAAATTGCAGATACGCATGGCGGCCACTTGAAATGATGTCCGTAAGTGTTTTGTAAAATCATATATGATGTATTTGCGGTATGTGTAGGCCTAGTGCAACCAAAGGAGGGGCAGCCCCACCACCGGGGGACGAATGTACCTCAGCGGAGTGCCGGATCTAGCCGTAAATATCCATAGAAAATCATACGATGCCAGAAATCCTCAGGACCTAGCACAATGTCGTCTTATGGCCCTTGTAGGGTGTGGTAAAAGTTTGACTGTTTGAGCGCCTTTTGCAGAAGCTTGACCGGAGGCCTCTTGTAAACTGCACCATTTGCAAGGTAGTATCTGGCTATCGAGAGAGAACGTGTACGATTTGTGAAGGAAGTGCGCTGTCCGTTTGTTCCGTTGACCTCGAAACTAATTGTGCTCTCAAATGGGGGTCATTGCATGACACGTGCCAGGACATGGCATTTTTCGGGCTCGCCTGCAATATTTGAGACATTTTTAAAATGCCGGCGGCAGCGCCGTCCTTGTAGGGGGTCATACCCCGGAGCCGCGTGCCAAGTGTTTGCACCTGCCACCACAATCCTAGAAACAATCAGATGGATGTAGATTTAAAATATGTCTCGTATTGCCAAGGAATAAAAAATGTACAAAAAAGTCATAATAAAAGGGTGTTTTTTCTGGTAATCTGAAGCAAACATGATTTTAGTTTGTTCAAATTTGGGAACATAGTATAGCAACAAAATCCTTTCAAGATTCTGATTAAAAACCATATGAATTTGTCAAAATTAATGCAAGTATCAATTACTTGTGTGATTTTAACAAAATATAATGACCTATACGCAAAAGTACAGGAGGTCACATTTCTAACGTATTTAAAAATAAAAATAAACTGGATATTGATAATCTATGAAAAATTCTACCCCAAAACGATATAGTATGCTTTCTGTATGTTTAAGTTTAGGTAAGTCAGATTTAAATTAATCAAATTCTACACCGTCAAGGCCGTCGGCATAGATTTGACGGTGTCAGCCCGCCGTCTATCCCCGGGCCGCCAGGGACACGCCTATGCCGACGGTTGCCGTCAGCATAGATGGTTGTATGCCGATAGTCTAACTATGTCTACGGTTGCGGTCGACGGGCATACCTCCATCCATGCTGACGGCGCCGACAAAATGCCGTCGGCATAGGGCCTCATTCCGGTTATGGAGGCGTTCTTTTGTAAGTGAATCATTCCAAAAATGGTCGCCTCCCTAAAGTGAAAGCTCATGCAGCTACTCATGCAGCTGCATCTATTCATTGGTCATGGGTGTCTTCTCTCGCTGCGTCATTTGCTAATAATTAAAAGGGGTCCAATCACCACAATGTTGTTGCACGTAATGGGAAATTTGGGCAAGTAGAGAGCCGCCGCAACTCCTAATGACAATGCTCCACTAATAAATTTTCAGGGTTTTGCACGGAAAGGTCTCTCATCATCTTTCTATTCCTAATGACAGTGGGCAGACTGTTTTTTCGTAAAAGTATTTTGTTTGCCCAATTAAGCAATCCTACGTGCAACCTGACCTCTATGCATCTGCCCCCAATTAAGCAATCCTATAAGTGCACCCTTACCTCTATGCATCTGAAGGAGCAATGAGTATTTTGATATGATAAGTCGTGGCCACCGCACATTGCCTCTCACATTTTCGGATTTTGGTGGACTGGAAGCTACGCTATCCCAAAAATGTAGTAGTATATGTGCATACTCTACCGAAAATGTGCCTCTGAGCGCGAGCACAGATGTTCCCGAAATCCACACTCTCCATCCACGTAGGGATTAGCGATGGGGCCCGTATAACGTGATGTATATGCAGCAGTATTTCTCGTCAAACATAGCACGTGGACCCGCATCTGCGAACCATTTAATTAGCCCAGCCCGCACCAGATTTCATGGGACAGGATCTATCCAAACGATCTGTTCCTTTTGTCCTCCCGTTCTGTTCCTTCTGCGTTCCAACAGTGCCAATGCCTAACTAACTCACCTAATTAACAGCATGCAGTGGAGATTCGGATCTGGAGCCCTCGCTCGGAGATACTAGATTGCTTTCTGTTAGGGCATGTACAATGGTTCTAGCTTAAGGATGCCACGTAAGATAAATGATGAGGTGGAGGAGAGAGAAATCATAAGAGAAGGCTTGTCTTAGCTTATTTAAGCAAAGACAAGAGATGATAGCTTAGCACAATTTGTCTCACCATGTTTTTAGGAATAACTAATTATTGAAGATAAGGCTAAGAGATGACCCATTGTAGACTTGTTTTTTTGTCATCTCTAATTTACATGCAAAACTTAAGATAAGACTATCCTAGCAACCATTGTACATGCCCTTAGCGCATAACATACCGGGGATCGACTTCAAACAATGTCCAAGAGAAGCCAATGGAGTAGCTCATTTTCTTGCTAGAAGATGCTATGATTCTAAAATTTGTGAGGACTGGGTAGATGTAACGCCTGGTTTTCTTTTACCTCTTGTACTCCATGATGTTACTTTACCCCAAATTGAATAAAATGCCATGAGGCGTTTCCGTAGAAAAAAACTCACCTGATTAATCATGCACGTTTGAATTCAAAAATACTGTAATAATCATGCACGCACCACACAAACAAGACAGGGATATGATTACTCACAGTCACGAAACAAGTTTTTAACAACAACACATTGACGCATAACCACTTTTATGGACGTGTACAATGCCATCGCCTTCAGACTCCAAGTCTCCCTACCCAAACCCGAAAAAAAAGTCTCACTACCCAAGTTTTTTTACTCACGATTGTTCATCACTAACAACCAAGGCAGCTCTGTCGGAAATCACTTGCACATGATCTGTAGGGGAGGGAAAGAATAACATACCACAACTCCTCTGGACTTCATTCGCCGGCCTCTGATTGATGAACCCAACATCCTGCCTTCTTATCACCGGAGGATTTGTCCAACTCGCTCTCGGATTTATCCAATGGAAGGATCGTAAGCGGACTTCCTTCACCTGCCGTTTCTTCATATTTGCAGATTTCTCCCATTGGCGGTTCTTTCCTATCTCTCCGATGCTTGTGATGCTTAGAGCATTTCTCATGCCACTGCCCTCTCCCAAATGCTGGACTGTCTCCTCTACCCTGGGTGATGATCCAACATACAGTATATGATACCTGAACAAAAAAAATCTAACATCTATTCGTATCTTCAACAGTTAACCGATCAACGATACCTCACCATCAATGTTTGCCATCCACACAAGGCAACATTCGCTCTGCTCCAGGTCGTCTGGTTCATCCACATATTCCTCACAAGCCTCACTCCCATGGACGCCTGCGGCGAGCAACTGTCGGCCACCATCAGCCTTACTCAACTTGCTAATATTCTACATATACTAACCTTCAACAAACGCCATAGGATCAGCAGTCATGTTAGTCACCATGGCAGGCAACATTTCTGTAAGGGGAACGCTCGAGGCAATGTCAATGAATTCCACTTTAAGATCTGTAAATCATATGCACCAGCACTTCTTAGAAACAGGAAAGACATACTCCCTCCGTTCGGAATTATTTGTCGCAGAAATTGATGTATCTAGATGTATTTTAGTTTTAGATACATCCATTTCCGAGACAAGTAATTCCTAACGGAGGGAGTACAATGCAGTTTTCATATGGTTCAGAGAGAGCGGTACTGTAACATTTGATTAGTGAAGAGACATACAGAATAATTCAGTTACCATAGATTCAACTCCCATGTGTTTAGATGATTGTAAATAAATTTCAGAAACTAACAGCCTACGAAACATTACATAAGAAAATTGCAGGCTAGAATTCAGTTCAGACCACTCATCAGCCATAACCCTCATGTGTTCCATTGTTTATTAGAACTAAATTTCATTGCCCAGTACTTCAACCATGCTCCAGTACCTTGATTATATGAAAAATAAATAGTTTCTGAAAGATGAACTTAGTCGTTTGTTTCATCGCACTAGCATAGGTGGAACAGCAGCTGCAATGCCCTCATAGTTCAACAACGACATGCATCTTGAGAAAGTTCAGTCCAGAAATTGATTCTACACTCACATTTTACTCCACCATGAGGCGTCTGGATTGGCCTTTCAAGTTGACTGCTGAGATACAGTGGGAGATCTGTGCATCCCCACCTCCCGCTTCAGCCGCCGCCGACAACGGGACCAGCGACGCCGCGGCCGTTCCGGCGAGCACCGACAAGGTGAACTCGCCCAGATCCATTGGCCTGTCTGTGTCGTCCATGCCTTCCAGAATCTCCAGCCTAGCGCAGAGCGGGTCAGACATAGAACGAAAATTTCAGCAAATTGGAAATCATACATACAAAAAGAAAAGCACGCAACGATTAAATACCGAACATTTTGACCGGTTGAAGCACGAACTTTGTATCGCCAATGGCTCCTCCTCCAAACGGGACGAACTGTTCTACGAGTTCCACCTGCCAAGGCCTGAGTGACGGCAGCTCACGAAGCTAAATTTATGTCCCGTTGCCCAGGTTTCCATTGACGATCTGCACCACGGCTCAGCAGCGGAACAAGGTAACGCCGTCGCCCACTGAGGACACGTGTGCGCGAGCGCTTGTCGCCTGGTGCACCGTACATGTGAGTATGGCGGACAATACGCAATTTTAGACGCGTAAGTATCTCGCCAGAAAACACGGAGGCACAGATCCCCATGCCCTTCTGGTCGACCCTGATATCCCGACCATCTGAGCTCGAGCGCAGAAAATCCACTCTCCATACTCTACTTACTAAACCATACGTACATACATTTCTCTAGTTAAATGAGTAGTTATTTCCAATGACAAAAATGGATTTGGCTAGGGTTGGGCATATTAGACCGACACCATGAGTCGTGCCACCTCATATTTTTGGAGGTTGGATGCGCGTCATAGAATTGAAAGCTAAGAGCATCTAGCCAAACCTTCAAATTGGCACAAGTCCTCAAATTGACATTTTAGAGTTAAACTGCATCTAACCAAAGCCTCAAAACTATAACCCCTCAAAAATTTGAGGAGTTGGGTCTCAAAAGATTCCTTTTTGGCTCAAAACAGAGAGATCCACAACACTTCTCCTCAAATCCCAAACTAGCTCTTATTGAAAAAACAACAGAACCGCCGGCACAATGGCCGTTTGACTTTCCGCCGATATAAATTTGTACCATATCCTAAAATCCTCGTAATCCGGCCCAAAAACACCAGTGGCCCCCGATTTGCCATTGTCATCTCCTGAAAGTGTCGTCGCAGCTCTATTCACCACTGTCGTTGCCCGAATCGATGTCACCCCTCGATTCGTCGCCACTGTCACCATGGCGAGACATCGCCACCACCGTCAGTTGCGGATCTCGACACCGCCGCCGATGATGAGCGGCTGCCAAAGATGCATGGGGCACCCACGACAGCAAGCAATCGGGCTTGGATGGCCTGTCGGTGATAAACCTCGACTTCGTGTTCGATTAATGTCCATTTTAGCGTCAATGTAGCCTGTTTAAGATTTTGTTAACTCTAAATTAAGTGACATATACTTTGATTATGAACTATGACATTGTGTTAGAAACTACTATGCACTATGTGGTTTTAGTATAGTTTTAAATTTGAGTTTTGATTGAGATATTTATGCACAATTGGATTTGAGGAGTTAAATTTGCGAGTTCGGCTAGGTCCACATTCTGTAACTCCTCATATTTGAAAAGTTAGGATTTGAGGGGCAATTTGAAAGAACATCTTTTGAGGGTTCGGTAAAGATACTCTAACTCGTACATTCTAGTGGATGCAACAGTTAGGGCATCTCCAACACAGACCCGCAAACAGACACAATACTTGTCCGAAAATTGGTCTGGACTGGTGTCCGGGACACGGATACGGGAACCATCCATCCAACACCACACCTCAAATATTCGCATGCTTCAGCCGGATCTGCCGCCGCCGCCTACTGCGGTGGCTCCGGCTCCTCCTCCTCCATGGCATCAGTGTCCTCCTCTTCTGACTGCACATCCTCCTCTCTGGCTCCACATCCTCCTCCTCCTCCTCCGTCTGCGGCTAATCTGGAGGTAGGCCGGCAGCGATCCGAGCATCACGACTGGCCCGGATCTCCTCCAACAACCACAACCGGTGCTCTGGCATCAGCATGGCGTAGGTGGTGATCCTCTTCCAGGATAGAGCAAGTGGCTACAACGAGTGAATGGAAGGTGGCAACGCGGAGGGGGTGGAGAGGGAAGCAACGGGGAGAGGCTAGGGTTGGGCTGCCGCCGTCTGACTTAAATACGGCCTTGCTACATCGGGCGGCATGCCGGAGCGGCGCAACGGACCAGAGCAGACGCCCGTCAGGCCGATGGTCTTTGCGTGGGCCCTCGCGGTTAGTCTTACATGACGTCCCTATATTCTCCCTAGATATGGACCGTATATGAAGACTGGCGGTTCAGTTGGGGCGCTAGGGTCGGATTTACGAAGTGCGGTTGGGTGGCAATTTCTCGTCCGGGCGATCTAGGACGTGTATTTTGACCTTGCGTTCTCTTTGGCTTTATCTCACCGGTTGTTACCACGGAACAAGGGGCACGTAATATTTTATACTAATATGTTTCATGGGACAATGACTTACCAAAAAAGGAAAAATTTTACTAAATTTCAGTCATATGTTTTTCAATTGGCTTCAGGCCATTTTCTGTGTCGTCGGATGACGTACAAATCTCAGCGCAGGTCTTGTCCTCGTTTCACTTTTCTCGTCTATTTTTTTTAGAAGTCTTTTCGCCCCTGCTTGGGTGACCGGGGGGGGGGGATTCCAAACCCTAGTTCCGCCGCCTCCCCCCTTTCCCCCTCCCTTCCTCCCTCGCCGCCGCCTAAGGCCGCCGTCGGGCAAGCCCGGGGCGTTGCCGAGGAAGGTGGCAGTTGTAAGGGCATATTTCTCCCTAAGTAGTTTTGGTGATTGATGACAATACATTTGCGGACTGATCATGTGCTCTAAGCTCATACAGGTATATCTCCCTTATGGCACAAGACGATTGCTTGCCCCTCGGATTCTATGAAGGACGGTGTTTTCTTTTTGCTCCCTGTCGGTGGCTTTGAGTAATAGGAAAGCCGTACTATTAAGAGGGGGTCCGCGTCGGAAAGGTTTGGGTAGAATCAACACGTACACATCTTTCTCCCACACCACCTTTCCTTGCTTCTCTGGAGGTCCAACCGGTTATCTTTCGTTGTGGCAAATCTGTGGCTTCTGTACTGATCAACTGCCTAGCAAGCGGTAGTACCGCTCAACCAAGCGGTAGTACCGCGCAGTTACACGGTAGTACCGCATGCCGACACGGTAGTACCGCTGCCGCGGTAGTACCGCGTCCCCAGAGCGGTAGTACCGTGTATCTGGCCCAGGCGCTGAGTCTAAGTATAGAAGTGGATGCGGAAGTAATTTTTTACTTCCGCATACAACGCGGTAGTACCGCTTAACTTAAGCGGTAGTACCGTGTCACGTTTTGCTACTACCGTTCTCCCCTGCGGATGTAGCCACGGATGTAATTTATTTCATCCGTGGTTGTCAATCATGTCGCAATCTTTTGCCTATGCGGTAGTACCGCTCAGCCAGCGGTAGTACCGCAACTCATGCGCGGTACTACCGCTCTCTGCGGGCTGAAACCTCCAATAACGGTTGGATTTGTCCCCCCACTATATATAGGGGGTCTTCTTCTCCAAGAAGACTTACCTCTTCCCCCACTACTCCATTGTTGCTCCAAAAGCTCCATTTCCGCCCGATCTCTCTCCCTAGCCAATCAAACTTGTTGATTTGCTCGGGATTGCTTGAGGAGGCATCGATCTACACTTCCACCAAGAGATATTTGATTCTCCCCACTAATCCCTTGCGGATCTTGTTACTCTTGGATGTTTGAGCACCCTAGACGGTTGAGGTCACCTCGAAGCCATATTCCATTGTGGTGAAGCTTCGTGGTTTGTTGGGAGCCTCCAAGTTGTGGAGATTGCCCCAACCTTGTTTGTAAAGGTTCGGTTGCCGCCTTCAAGGGCACCACTAGTGGAATCACGGCACCTTGCATCGTGTGAGGGCGTGAGGAGAATACGGTGGCCCTAGTGGCTTCTTGGGGAGCATTGTGCCTCCACACTGCTCCAACGGAGACGTACTTCCCCTCAAAGGGAAGGAACTTCGGAAACACATCCTCATCTCCTCCGGTTCCACTTGTGGTTATTTCTTACCTTTACTTTTGCATGCTTTACTTGTTCAACTCCTATAGCATGCATGTGTAGTTGTTGTGCTTCTTTAGCTTAGTTGTCATCCTAGTAGAATATCTAGACAACTTATTTTGTCGCTTAATTTTAAGTGGTTAAGAAAAGCTAAAAATTGTTAGTTGCCTATTCACCCCCCCCCTCTAGTCAACCATATCGATCCTTTCAATTGGTATCAGAGCCTCGTCTCTTTTTAAGGACTTTACCGTCCGAAGAGTATGGTTGACAACGTAGTCGAGACGGAAGACCATTCCGGTGGAAATCCGTCCTTGCCTACGTTAGATGGGGGAGCCTCGGTCACTCGTGAGGAGTTCAATGTGGCCTTGACCACTTTGAAAGAATCACTAGCGAGCGAGGTCAAAGGCATGTTTAAAGAAATGTTTGAGGGGCTTAAATTACCCACCTCACCGTTGGAAGTGGGTCGTCCAGCTACCAACGTGTCAGAGGCTAATCCCGACAAGGGAGAAGCTAGTAGTGAGCAAGCCCCGGTCACTAAGCATGGAAGTGGGAAATTTGCCCAATCTGCTCCTCCTACTCACTATGGAGGACCCGTTCCCACACCGCATTTAAATTCTGTTGGGCCCCCTCCCAAGTTTGTTAAAAATACTGATTTTGCTACTTGGGTGTTTCGTTTCAAATGTCATATTAATCATTGTTCCACTAATCTTTGGAGAATCATTGAGCAAGGTTTTTATCCGTATGATCCCGACAACATGACTCCAAGAGAAACTGCCGATCATCAGTTCAACGAGTCCGCACTTTGCATTCTTCAAGATTCCATCCCTCCTGAAGACATTGCTCATCTTCGTCCATTCGCTGTGGCCAAGGAAGCATGGGAGCATGTTGGCACAATGTACAAGGGAAGCACAAGTATTCAACGCTCCAACTATGAAGTGGTGCAAGATGAAGCTGATGAGTTTGCTATGATCGAAGATGAAGATCCTCGTGAACTGTATCAAAGATTAACTATTCTTGCAGTGTCTCTTCGAGATCATGGCAGTAAGGATACGGATGACAATTGGATCAAGCGCAAGTTCCTCAAGGCCATGATGCCCTATCATAAGGCCATGTCCTCTGTCATTCGTCAGAGACCGGACTTCCACACTTTATCCTCAAACGAAGTGTTGGATGAATTTGTTGCCATGAGGATCCTTGACGTAACCGCCGACAATGCGGTCCTAAGAGCTCAACGATCCAAGAAGCCTAATCTTGCTCTGAAGGCCAAGGCTTGTGTGGAAGAGGAGGAAGTGGAAGATGATGATGAGTGTTGCCCCGAGGACACCAAATATGCCTATCACGAGCACATGGCTCTTGCTTCAAGGCAATTCTGGGGCAAGAAGAACTCAAGGTCCAACTTTAACAGGAACAACTCCAGTGGGAACAAAGGGAAGCAACGAGTAAGGACATGTTTCAACTGTGGAAATGTAAGTCACTTCGTTGTGGATTGCCCATATGAGAAGAGAGAAGACTTTGGAGGCAAGCTTATTCGGAAGGACAAGTCAAAGTCCTATCCCAACAAGAACAACTTCATCAAGAAGACTCCTCCGAAAGTGTTGGTGGCTCAAGAAGAATATGTGGAGGATGATGACAATGATGAAGACGATGAGGTGACCACTATGGCCACAATTGCAATTGCTACCACTCCGCACTCATCTCTCTTCAACTCACCAAACGAGAACATCACCGCCAAGTGTCTCATGGCTAAGGCCACCAATAAGGTAACCCCAAACATCAATACTACTATCTCTTCTAACCCCTCATTGACTAATTATATTGATGAGGGTGAGGGTATTAAGGAGGGAGAAAATGAATTTGATGTGTTTATAAAGAATCTCAAGGGCAAATCCAAGAAGCATGTTGTTGCTCTCTTGGAACAACTCGGTGAGGCCAATGACATTATCGAGGCTCACGAGGAAACCATTACTAAAATGGAAGGGCATAGTCGAGACTATGCCGATGAGATATCGGATCTCTCTAACGCCCTAGAGGAAGAGCGTGGTCTTCGTTTGACTCTTGAGGAGTCACACAACGATGATCATGCTAAATTAAAGAAAGATCTTGATCATGCTTTAGTTGTCTCTCGTGTCCTTAACTCTGAGAAGGCAAAACTTGAGGTTGACCATGCTAAACTCAAAGAGGAGTTTAACATACTTGACAAGGCTCACAAGGCCTTGAAAGGAATGCATGCTACTCTCAAGGAGTCTCATGATCAACTCCAAGTTTCGCTAACCAAAGAAAAGGCTATCTTTCCTCGCATGGTTTTAATTGATAATGCAAATGCTACTAACCCATGTTGTGAGCATGTGCATCTTGTTGAAGAGAATGCCGAATTAAAGAAGCAACTTGAGAAAGGCCTTGTGACTTGCATACAAGGTGAGAAGAACCTCAACGCCCTTTTGAGCAACCAAAAGGAAGTTATGGCAAAGGAAGGAATTGGGTATGCTCCTAAGCCCAAGAAGAAGAAGAATGACAAGACAAGGCAACCACCCCCTCTCCGACAATCCTTTGTGAAAGAAGGAGAGGGAACGTCAACCAAGAAGAAAAGTGGTGGTGTCAAGAAAAACTCCACCATACCATCAAACATGGCCGGCGATTTTAATCCCTCATATGTTTTATGCCGTGCTAGTGATGGCCATGTGTTTGCTAAATTTGTTGGTTCTTCTTATGAGTACATTGAATGGTCCATTTGGGTTCCCAAGACCCTTGTCACTAACCTCAAAGGACCCATTACCAAATGGGTACCTAAATCCAAGCATTGATCTATTGTAGGGGTTTGCTTCCGGTGGGGGATCATGGTTGCTCGATAGTGGAGCCACAAATCATATGACCGGAAGCAAAGACTTGGTGGTGGACGTGCATCTCGGTTCATCTATGGCCACCAACGTCGAATGGGGTGATGCTTCATCTTCTAAGGTATTGGGACTTGGCAAGGTTGTTGTCTCTCATGATCTCACGATCGAGAAAGTCATGCTTGTTGAGTCCCTTGCATACAATTTACTTTCTGTTCGCCAACTTGCACTCATGGGCTTTGCTACATTCTTTGATATTGATTCTGTGGCCCTCCTGTGGAGCAAGACTCTTAAAGTAGCCTATGTTGGGCATGTCGAGAACGGCCTTTATGTGGTTAACTTCTCGAAGCAACCCACTAAGGTCGTGACATGCCTAATGGCTAAAGTTGATGTGGGATGGCTTTGGCATCGCCGTTTGGCCCACGTCAATATGAGATCTTTGCAAAGTCTTCTCAAGGGGGACCATGTCCGAGGACTAACAAATGTTAGCTTTGCCAAAGATCGTGCTTGCAGGGCGTGCATTGAAGGAAAATTACATGAGAAGGCTCACCCTCCCACGACTGTCATCTATTCAAAGAGACCTCTAGAGCTCCTCCACATGGATCTCTTTGGGCCTCCCACTTTTGATAGTCTTGGGGGTAGGAAATATTGCTTGGTGATTGTGGATGATTACTCAAGATATACCTGGGTGTACTTCTTCAAGAAGAAGAGTGAGACCCAACAAACCGTCATCAACTTTGCAAATGAAGCTCAACGACAACATGAAGCAAAGATTTTGATGATCAGAACTGACAATGGCACCGAGTTCAAGAACTACACCTTGGATGAGTTTCTTGGTGATGAGGGGATCAAACATCAATATGCCGCCCCGTATACCCCTCAACAAAACGGTGTTGCGGAGAGAAAGAACCGAACCTTAATAGATGCTGCAAGGACCATGATGGCTGAATTCAACTCTCCATACAACTTCTGGGCCGAAGCCATCAACACCGCTTGCCATGCGTCAAATCGTCTCTATCTCCGCAAAGGCTTGAACAAGACTCCGTATGAGATTCTTACCGGTAACAAGCCCAATCTCAAGTACTTCCGGGTGTTCGGGTGTAAGTGTTTCATTCTCAAGAAGGGTGTTCGTTTGTCTAAATTTGAATCTAGAGCTCATGAGGGCATATTTGTTGGTTATGCTACAAACTCTCATGCTTACCGTGTCCTCAACAAGTCCAGTGGACTCATAGAGGAGACGAGTAACGTAGAGTTTGATGAAAATAACGGCTCCCAAGTGGAGCAAAGTGGTACTTGTGATGCAGGTGATGAAATTCCTCCTCAAGCCATAAGAAGAATGGGTGTTGGATATATCCTACCCATTGAGGAACCCCTTGTGGCCGAAGGAGAAGGACAATGTTCCACTCAAGTGGAATCATCACCAACCCAAGACCCACACGCTTCCGAAGAACAAAGTGAAGGCCCTCAGCCTGATGAACAAGGCCAAGTGCAAGATCAACCTCAAGTTGGTGAAGAACCACCAATTGATGCACAAGGCCAAGTTCAGTCTCCCGAGCAAGATCAAGGTCAAGAGGAAGCTCAAGATCAAGAACTTGCTCATGATGACGCTCAAGATGATCAACTTAATGCTCCTCAGTTATCACTTGAAGAGCAATTAGAGCGTCGTGCTGCAAAAGTTGCCTCCAGGCTTGCTTCCAACGAACATCACATCGAGAACATTTTAGGAAGCATCAAAAGGGGGGTAAGCACTCGTAGACAATTAGCAAACTATTGTGCTCATCAAGCTTTTGTCTCTTTTGTTGAACCTAAGAAGGTCTATGAGGCGCTCGAAGACCCTGACTGGCTCAATGCCATGCATGAAGAACTCAATAACTTCGAGCGCAACAAAGTGTGGCGTCTGGTGCCGAGACCAAAGGAGAACCATAATGTCATTGGAACCAAATGGATCTTTAAGAACAAGCAAGATGCCCATGGCATTGTCATCCGCAACAAGGCACGTCTGGTGGCTCAAGGCTACTCCCAAGTCGAGGGTATCGACTACGGTGAAACCTTTGCCCCCGTTGCTCGTCTTGAATCCATTCGTTTGTTGCTTGCCTATGCTTCCCATCATAACTTTAAATTGCAACAAATGGATGTGAAAAGTGCATTTCTTAATGGTCCCATTAATGAGTTGGTGTATGTTAAACAACCCCCGGGGTTCGAGGATCCTAAGTTCCCCAATCATGTGTATCAACTTGATAAGGCACTCTATGGCCTTAAACAAGCCCCACGTGCGTGGTATGAGCACCTTACCGAGTTGTTACAAGATCGTGGGTTTGAAATTGGGAAAATCGACCCCACTCTTTTTACTAAGAAGGTCAAAGGGGAGTTGTTTGTATGCCAACTATATGTTGATGATATTATCTTTGGTTCTCCTAACAAAGCTTTCAATGATGAGTTCGCCGCACTCATGACCACACATTTTGAGATGTCCATGATGGGAGAGTTGAAGTACTTCCTTGGATTTGAGATCAAACAACGAAGAGAAGGCATCTTCATCAAACAATCCAAGTATACTCAAGACATGCTCAAGAGGTTCAACCTTAGTGATGTCAAGCCGGCTACTACTCCAATGCCAACCAAATGCCAACTTGACATAGATCCCAATGGTAAAGCGGTGGATCAAAAGGTATATCGCTCTATGATCGGATCCTTGCTTTACCTTTGTGCATCTAGACCGGATATTATGTTGAGTGTGGGAAT
>LR738713.1:547200621-547221659 GCA_902687465.1 Secale cereale
TGCACGGTTTCAAGCCTCACCTAAGGAAAGTCACTTTGTGGCTGTCAAGCGAATCTTTCGATATTTGGCTCATACCCCAAACTTTGGCTTATGGTACCCAAGAGGAGCAAATTTCAACCTTGTTGGTTTCTCTGATTCTGACTGGGCAGGAGACAAAGTGGATAGGAAGTCCACCTCGGGAGGGTGCCAATTTCTTGGTTGCTCTCTTGTTAGTTGGTCTTCCAAAAAGCAAAGTTGTGTGTCTCTCTCGTCCACCGAAGCAGAATATGTGGCAGCTGGCAGTTGCTGTGCTCAACTCTTATGGATGAGGCAAACTTTAAAGGATTACGGTGTCACTTGTGACAAAGTGCCTCTTTGGTGTGACAATGAAAGTGCCATCAAGATTTCTCTCAACCCGGTGCTACACTTCAAGACGAAGCATATTGAGATTCAGTATCACTTCATCAGGGATCACATAAGGCAAGGAGAAATTGAGCTTCACTATGTCAACACTCATGACAACCTTGCAGATATCTTCACAAAGCCTCTGGATGAAGCAAGATTTCGCGAGTTAAGGCATGAGCTAAATATCATTGATTTGAGCAATGTGGTTTGAATCTGTGCACACACTCCTCACACTCGACATAGCTATCTTGTCTAGATGTAGGCATGGATTTAGGGGGAGTACTATTCCCTCAATGAACTATTCCTCCCCCCATTATGCATAAACTAACCAAAACTTTTTCATTTGCCATACATAGTTGGCTTAAATGCTTCAAGTCGAGCTTTGATCATGGGCCCAAGGATAATTCTTCGCGGTGCCATATCTACAAAACTCAAACATAGGTGGCCTCGGCCACCGCCCTCTTGTGAGGAATTTGTGTTTCTTGTTGTGCTTGTCCACATTGGTGTTTTACTCTCTCTAGTGCTTAAAGCCTCTTGCCTTTTTCGTGCTTTTTCTTGGGGGAGCGGTACTACCGTGACTGGTTACGGTACTACCGCGGAGGACATACGGTACTACCGCACCTCCAGCACGGCAGTAATTTTTTACTGCCGCTGGTAGGGCGGTACTACCGCCTGGCGAGCGGTACTACCGCGCAAGCGGTACTACCGCGATGACCGCGGTACTACCGCACATATCCGAACGTGTGGGGGTTATAAGCAGGCAGGGGAAGTTCCATCTCCCCCATACCCATTCACTCCTAACCCCCACGTCGTCCCTGTCTCTCTCTCTCCCAAGAACGCCGCCGGAGAACCTCGCCGGATCTCCTCCCTCGGCCACTCTTCTCGCTTTCCGACCGGTGGAATCGATCTCCACCACGTCCTCTTGCCATGGATGCAGGTTTCTCCCCTTTTCCCCTCTTCTTATTGCCTTGCCTAAGTTTTTAGGGTTAGGGGAGATGCTTAGTGTTCTTGTGTTCTTCGTGATCTTATCCATGGATGCTTAGGGTGTGGGAGAGTGTTTGTGCTCTTGAAATATGATTAGAGCTATTGCTACGAAGTTACTATGATCTGCCGTAGTACCGTGTATCGATCTCGTTGGTAGTTTCTATATCTGCTCTTCTCAGATCTGTTTCGTGCGGTACTACCGCTGGAGAACCGCGATACTACCGCACGATGTAATCCAGATCTGATCTGACCTAAGCGGTACTACCGCTGTCCTCAGTGGTACTACCGCTCGGGCGGAAGTAAAAATTTAGTACTGCTTGCCGAGCGGTACTACCGCGACCCAATGCGGTACTACCGCTCCGCATGCAGCACTAAGTTTTTAGTTCCGCCTCTTTGACGGAAGTAAAACATTACTACCGCAACGAATGCGGTACTACCGCGTCTGTATGCGGTACTACCGCTTCCGTTGCGGTACTAATATTTTAGTTCCGCCTCTTCTGGCGGAAGTAAAATATTACTACCGCAGGGTATGCGGTACTACCGCATCCACCTGCGGTACTACCGCTTGCCCTGCGGTACTAATTTTTTTAGTTCCGCCTCTTCTGGCGGAAGTAAAATATTACTACCGCAGCATAAGCGGTACTACCGCATGTGACATGCGGTACTACCGCTTACCCTGCGGTACTAATTTTTTACTTCCGCAAGGGTCAGCAGTACTACCGCTTGTATCCTATTTTCTTCGTAGCATGATCTCTTTCCTATTTCTCCTGGTTTCTTGTGTCTTTCGAGGCTTTGGCATTGATTCTTCTTGTATTTGTGTTGTTGTGGTCTTGTGTTTGTGTTTTTAGGTGGTGGCTCCGGTTTTGAGGGTCGTCGTACCAACCCAGTCCGTGACACCGGTTCCAAGCGCCTGCGTACCCCAAGTGATGTGCCAGAGGGCTCCACTCCCCAGCGCCGGTACAAGACTTCAGCCAACAAACGTAAGGAATCCTCCATGTCTATGGAGGAGATGCCTGCCGCTGAGTTCATGTCTCGGAGGAAGATCAACCCGTATGGAGAACCCCGTGAGCACTTTCCTGGCGATGATATCTTCTGGACCAAGCAGCAGTTTCGCATCTATCATGAGGTGCTCAAGACCAAGGCCAATCTTTATGTGGATGCTCACTGGGTGGATGTGGAGCACATGAGGAAGGATAAGAACCGGGCATACTTTGCAGAAGCCCTTGATTTGATCGAGCAGCTGGGTCTGGAGCACATCATGACATTCCAGAACGACTTTGACCCTGAGCTAATTGCGCAGTTCTATGCTGAAAGAACATGCGGTGCCCCCATGTTTGGTTTTGGTAATTGATGACAATCTCTATGGACTAATGGTTGCCTTGAGTTATATTTGAAGGGTTTGTCCATAGGCTTTTCTTGGAGTTCATTTGTTGGTTTCAAGGAGAGTTTGTGATGACCAAGGTGCTATTAAGGAATTATCCAAAGATTGGTCTTGTGAGTGTTGAGCTTATTGCAAGCATGTCTTGAAGAAGAAGAGTGTGTTATCATTCATGTTTATCTTCAAGACATCATCCAAATGAAGAGAGTTGGAAAGATTCAAGGTTGATCAAGACTAAGTGAAGGAGTGAATCAAGTTGATCAACACACAAAGTGTAGAAGATGTACCGAGAGGGATCAAGCAATCCCATGGTATGGTAAGCATTGTCAGTCACGCTTTGTGTATTAACCCATGTTCTTCGTGAGAGTTCTTTGTGGGGTTAGGTTGCGGTGTGCAAGTTCAAGTGGAGCATCACAAAGAAATCAAGTGCTTGAATCTTGCCGTCCATTGTCGTGACAATGAACTTGTGAAGATATGCCGAAGAGTGGCTCACCCATAGAGGAGTATGGGGGAGCAATCTACTAGTCTTCACCGAGACAACGCAATCAAGAAAGATGGTCCAACTTGAGGAAGTCAAGATCGTCTACATCTAGCTCAAGTGGACTTTGTGCAAATCAAAGGTTTGCCCTTGATAGGTTTTCTATTTTACCGGTCTCGTGGTGGTAGTTGGGAGACCGGGTTATAGGATCGTTTGCCGTACTATCAAGGGGGGCTCTCAAGTTGGTAGCTTGATCGTATCGTTAGTAGAGAGCTCAAACCATTGCATCCTTGCATCATGTTTCTTGGTTCTTGTTTGGTTCTCTTTGTAGTCTTAGAGCTTATGGTCATCTTGATGACAAGCTTGAGTTCATCGAAAACGAAGTTCACATGTGTCTTCTATGATGTTTTCGGTGTTGTAGGTTTTACCGGTCTTATCCGAGAAAGGGTTCTCACCATTTTCTTTTGGGTCTTTTCTAACTTGCTTCTTATTGATATTTCTATCAAGATTGTGTTAGCCCTTGTCGCTAGCTTTCCAACAAACTTGGTTTCATCGAATTCGGAGTCCGTATGCAAAAGTTATTGTCGTTTTGGTGTACTGAAAAGGCTGCAGCGGTACTACCGCGCGTAGGAGCGGAAGTAATTTTTTACTACCGCTTTCGGGAGCGGTACTACCGCTTTCGGGAGCGGTACTACCGCTTGGAGCAGTACTACCGCGGCTACTTCCGTGGCTACTTCCGCTCGGGACCAAAAACTCGTCACAAGTCCAGCGGTGGTAGGCACGGATGTAATTTTTTAGTACCGCTCGCAAGCAGTAGTACCGCTACCCTTAGCAGTACTACTGCTACCCCTAGCGGTAGTACCGTGAGGTCAAGCGGTACTACCGCTCCGACGGTTTTCCTGGCCTTTTTGCCTCCTCGCTGTTGTTTTTCAAAGGGGTTCTACTGCCCTAGCGGTAGTACCGCTCCTGGAGCGGTAGTACCGCTCTGTGCGGGCTGTGAGCATAACGGTTGGATTTTTCCCCCACCTATAAAAGGGGGTCTTCTTCCCCAATGAACCTTATCCTTTGAGCTCGTGTTCTTCCCCCATTGTTGACCTTCTTCGAGCTTGCTATCTCTCAATCCCTCCATGGATTCTTGCTAGTTTTTGGGGGAAAAGAGAGAGGAGATCTAGATCCACATTTCCACCAATCACTTTCTCCTCTAGGTGAGGGGAACCCCTTGGATCTTGATCTTGGAGTTCTTGGTGTTCTCCTTCTTGTTCTTCCTCTCATTTCCCTCCCTAGCATTAGTTGCTTCGGTGGGATTTGGGAGAGAAGGACTTGGGCACTCCGTGTGCCCTTGCCATTGCATTTGGTGCATCGGTTTGAGTTCTCCACGGTGATACGTGGAAGTGAAGTTGAGAAGCTTATTACTCTTGGGTGCTTGGTACCCTTGAGCTTGTTCCTCTTGGGTGCTTGGGCGCCCTAGACGGTTGTGGTCACCTCGGAGCCATATTCCATTGTGGTGAAGCTTCGTGGTGTCGTTGGGGAGATAGCCCCAACCTTGGTGTTCGGAGCTCAATCATTGTGGTGTAAAGCTCCGGGCAAGCGTCGGGGTCTCCAATTAGGTTGTGGAGATCGCCCCGAGCAATTTGACGGGTTCCGGTGACCGCCCCCAAGGGTTGCCTAAGTGTACGGGTTCGGTGACCGCCCCCAAGGGTTGCCATTTGTACGGGTTCGGTGACCGCCCTCAAGGGTCCCTTAGTGGAATCACGGCATCTTGCATTATGCGAGGGCGTGAGGAGATTACGGTGGCCCTAGTGGCTTCTTGGGGAGCATTGTGCCTCCACACCGCTCCAAACGGAGATTAGCATCCGCAAGGGTGTGAACTTCGGGATACATCGTCGTCTCCGCGTGCCTCAGTTATCTCTTACCCGAGCCCTTTACTTATGCACTATACTTTGTGATAGATATATTGTTTCTTGTCATATATCTTGCTATCACCTAGTTGTTTATCTTGCTTAGCATAAGTTGTTGGTGCACATAGGTGAGCCTAGTTGTTGTAGGTTTTGTGCTTGACAAATTAACCTCTAGGTTTATTCCGCATTTGTTCAAGCCTAAACCGTAATTATTTTAAAGCGCCTATTCACCCCCCCTCTAGGCGACATCCACGATCTTTCAATTGGTATCAGAGCCTCGTCTCTCTTTATAGGGCTTAACCGCCTAGAGAGTAAGGATGTCGACTAGGGGTTTAGGATTCTCTGACACTCTTAGTTTCAATGGCACAAATTTTGATGTTTGGGTAATTCGCATGCTTAATCTCTTTAGGGTCATGGACCCAAATTTAGAGCGAATTGTAGATATGGGTTTTTCTCCTCCAAAGGATCCACAAAGATTATCTTTAGAGGATGAGAAAAACTCTTGTCTCAATGCTCAAGCTTCTAATGTGCTTTTTGATGCTTTGAGCAATGTAGTTATATTTCAACTCATGCCGTTCCGGGATGCTCATGAGTTGTGGACAAAGCTTCAAGATAAATATGGTGTGTCCAAGAATTGTAGGAATGATTGTTCTCCCTCCACCTCCGGCCGTGTTGTGTTCTCAACCTCTTCTACTTCACCTACATGTGGTTTGCCACAAGGTAATGATATGGTGAGTAGTGTTGGTCATTGCAATGATGATAGTATGCTTATTGTGGATGATCCTTCATCACTATCTTATTGCAATGCATCTTCTTTGGACTTTAACACTTCGAGCACCCTACATGTTTCACATGCTTGTGTTGATAGTCCTTGCATATCTTGTAGAAATTGCTTGACTAAAACTCATGATGATATGCTTGCTATGTCTTGTTGCCATGATAAAAATGCATGTATTCCCTCGAATTGTTGTGCTAACAATGTAGAGGAAACCCAACACCCCATGGAACAAGATGTAGTCTTGAATGGTGCTTCAAGGGATCCTACATCATCATCTACTGCATTTTGCCTTATGGCTAAGGCTTCAAAGGTATCTCCCACTTTGAACCCCAATATATCTTGTCATGATAGTGATGATAACAATGATGATGATGTAGAAAATGATGAAGAAAATGATAATGTTGCCTCCTTAAAAATTAAGGGGGAAATGATTTTTAAAGCTCTTCATAAGAATAAAATTGCTCGTTCCAACTTCATGGAAATCATGTCTATTGCCATTGAGGGCAAGAAATATATAGAGGAGTTGGAATCTCATCTAGAGGAGCATGAGGTCACCATTGAGAAAATGGAAGGTCATGAGCGTGATTACGCTAATGAGATCGCCGACCTCTCGCAAGCTCTTGAACTTGAACAAACCACCAAGGAATCTCTTGAGGAGACTTTTGCTCTAGAACTATCTAGAATAAAGGAATCCCGTGATAGAGCTCTCGAGGTGGCTAATGATTTTGAAACTAAAAATGAGAAGCTTGAAGTTGCACATGCTAAACTCCTTGAGGATTTTGATCACCTCAAAAATGGCTCAAGGGTCATTAAGAGTGAGCTCATCAAACTCACCGAGTCTCATGCTCAACTTGAAGCTTCATATTCTAAAGAGCTTGCCAAGTTGCCTTCTCCTCTTGCTATTATTGATAATGCTTGTGCTACCAACTCTATTTCTAGTGAAGCATCTATTTTGAAGGAGAATGTTGAGCTAAGGGCTCAACTTGAGTTGCTATCTAGCAATTATGGGAGATTGGAAGAAAGTCATGTAAAGCTCACAAGCTCTCATGATGATCTTCTAGTATCCCATAATGTGCTAAAGATAGCTCATGAGGCTATGATCATCAAGGTAACATCTAGTGAGCCTCATGTGGATACTAGCACTACTTCAAGTCAAAATGCTATCTTGCCATGTGCTAGTCCTCGTAATTCATCTACTCACAATGTTAGTACATCTTGTGATGAATTGCTCTCCTTGCCTTGTTGCTCTAACAATGAAGATTATACTTCCTCTAGTACTTTTGTTGATACTAACCATGTAGAGGAAATCAAAGAGCTCAAGGCCCAAGTCACTTCTTTGAAGAAAGACTTGGAAAAGTGTCATGAAGGGAAGTCCACACTCAACAATATCTTGAGTGTGCAAAAATCCCCCAATGACAAAGGTGGACTTGGATTCAACTCCAACAAGAAGAAAAGGTCCAAGATCATTAACAAGAATAAGGGCCAAGAACAACTCAAGAATTCGGCCAAGATTATTTGCTTCAAGTGCAAAATTGAAGGGCATCATGTTAGATCTTGCCCATTGAAGAAGAAGGCCATTAGTGACAAGCAACAAGGGAAGAGGCCACAAGTTCATTCTCGTGCTCAACCACAAGTTGGAGAAAGGCCGCTTCCCAAGAAGACTCATGGTAATGCTTCTCATTTTGAGAAATCAAATGAGAAGAAAGTGAAGAGTAGATGTTGCTACCTATGCCGTGAGAAGGGTCACCTTGCTTCTTCATGCACTAGTGGTAACTTATCCAACCCAATTATTATTGATGATGTCTATTCTCTTGGGAAGGATAAGGTTGGCAATGTGTTTGCCAAGTTTCTTGGCACTCAAAATGGTGTCAAGAAAAGAACCATTTGGGTAGCCAAGCCTATTGTGACTAACCTCTTAGGACCCAACTTGGTTGGGGACCAACTAGCTCAAACTTGATCAATAGGTGTTGTTGGCGGGCATTGGAGACTTGGCTACATTATGAAGATTTGAGGGGTCTTCATCATTCATATTGTCTCAAGCCAAGTCATTCGGATTATATTTCTATGGTATATCCAATGTTCCTCCTTGCGGTAACTCGTGCTTAAATTGTTTACATTGAAAGTTACTTGCCCCTTAGCATGTTGTGGTTTTGTACCTTGCATGTGCTTGTATATGTTGTGCTTCCAATTTGCTTATCTTGAGAAATCAAGTATGTGTATGTTGGTTTGTACATCATGTACGCGTGTGTCGTGTGTTGAGCCTTTTTGCATCTTGTTTATATCTTAGTTGGCTCTTGTGAGAGATTAATGGAACATCCCATTTTGGGGGAGTGATGTGCTTTGTGCACCTCACAATCCTAAAAATGTGTGTACATGAGGAATACCATCTAGTTTTGATATTACAAGATTATCTAGTCACTATGTGGTATATCTTCTCATGAGAAATTCAAATTCTAAAGTGTCCATTAATTATCTCTTGTTGGTTCCTCTTTTGCATCTTGGTAAGTTTTTCATTGGTATCACATTATGGGGGAGTAATATTCTATGTGCATATTACAAGCCTAGAAAATGTGTAAATTTGAGATTTTGTCACCTAGAGTTGATAGTATAAATTATGTTGTTCCTAGGTGACATGTTAGCTCTACAAGTTCCAATTTGCTTGTGCTTGATGTGAAGATGATGTTGGATATCATTGCTATCTATCACCTGAAATTATTCCCAAATACTTCTTGTCTCTTGACAATTGGTAATCATATATGTGGTAGAAATTGTTGATCATCTTTACATTGGCTTTTGCTTTTGTTCGGCCTATTTCTTTCCAAGATTGCATCAACTCCCATTCCCTTCCGTGCCACTTGTGGATCTTGGTGTTTTCTTGATCTTGTCTAGTGTTTTATGGATATAGCGAAAGTGGTGATCCCATCGTGTGCATTTCGTATTCAACTGCAAATTCTCTATAATGCACAATTCTTGGGGGAGCTATCCTATTTTCGATAGAACACTCTTATTGTGATTCATTTCAAGTGTGTGTTGATGGAAGGCAAGCCGTTTCTTTTTGGTACTTTGTGCCATCATGAAACTTTGTAGATGGGTTGGTTTGTTTGGAACCATCCTCTCTTTTGGGAGTCCGATATCTTTCCTTTTGCGTGTATCAATGGATATCTCATTCCTTGATGTATCTTCTAATAGATATCTTCCAAGTGATGATTTCTCCATTTGGTATCATATTTTCACTTGGTATTTCTTTTTCATTTTGTTTCGTTTCTTGAAAGTCTTGAGCATGCATATTTACTTCATGTATTTTCTTTGGCATGCTTTCTTTCTTTAACCCAATATATAGGGGAAACTCCACCTAGTCTCAATTTGGATGAGATGTGCATGAAATTCATTTTCATATATAAATGCACATGTGTTTGTGGAGTTTGTCCTATGTATTGGTGTTTCTAACTCTTTGGTCCCAATGAGTTTGGGTACCATTTTGTTTGCGTTGTTGTTCTAGGAACAATTGGAGATGCATTGGATGCTCGGCTCATTCAAAAGGAAGGTGGTGTCACCATGTGCTTATTAGAGTCAAGCTAGGATGATCAATGAACTACTATCTACCTTCAATTGGTATCTACTACATCCTTCCAATGGTATCTCGGTAACAAGTATCACCATCTACTTCATGCACACATTTCTTGCACCAACCTTGTGTAGGTTGTATCATGGCATGTTAGTCATTCCTTCTAATGATACTTGTTTCCTTTCTCAAAGCATCCCAACAATGATCTCTTGTTGCTAGTTGTGATGTCTTTGATGCTCGTGTGGTTGGAACTCATTTATATACAATAAGAACATATCTAGCCATGTGCTATGCCTTCAAGCAAATATCTTATTGGTATATTTATGACTTCCTTGGGGATATCTTATTCATTCCTTTTTGCAACAATTTTGTGTGTACATCCTTCTTTGTGGATTGATATCATCATGATCTTCATCTACCTAGAATCTTATACACTTTTGAGAAGTTTCATATCTATTTGATATCCCCTTCTTTCACGTCCACCTTTTTGTTCATGTTTTATTTCTTTGGTGGCTCCGTGAAGGTGTGTGTCTCGAGTGCGGATCTTATATCGTTTCATCTAGATGCACTCTTTTGTGGTGAAGATCATTCTCTCTTGCTTGTCTTGATGAGGCTTTGCCATTTCTACTGGTATCCCTCCTCATGACAAAGCTATCCTTTTTATATCTTCACCACAGGTTGTCACAAGCATAGGTTATTTATATGATTATTAGTGAGCTTGTGAACCCATTTGCTGTTTTGTGTGGGAATGATAGGCCTTGCACTGTGTATCTCATTCATTCAAGAGTATACTGATGCTTAATGTTCATCCATACATTAATCTTCTCAAGTGCTTTGCCATGACTCACACACATCATTTTGGTTGAGCCTACTCTTAAGTTGACTCTTTTATATATTGCTCAACCAGTTTTTTGTTACAAGTGCTAGGCTTTGTTTCCTTCATGCTCACTTGCACTTGGTGTGAGTGTCTATTGATCTTGGGGGAGTGATGATCCTATTTTGTGCACTTGGTATCCTAATGAAAATATTCTAAGGAGTGCATAAATTATGGGGAGCTTCACTAATGTCTTTAGAACACTCCGTTGCTATGTCGTGAGGTTCTATTGATCTTGGGGGAGCGACGATCGTACTTTGTGCTCGTTGTATCCAAATACAAAACTAAATTGTGCACAAATCATGGGGAGCTTCCCTAGTTTCTATAGAACACTCCTTTGCTCCTATCATAATATCTTTTATTCATTTGGCATGTAGGATCATTGGTCTAGTTGGGTCAATTGGTATCTTTTGATAGCTTGATTCAATTGGTATCCTTTGATTGCTTGATTGCGTGTTTTTCTCCCTTTGTTATGCCTTTGTGGCATATCATTCTTTTGCAATCTTTGGGCCTCAATATAGTTTGTCTTCCTCCAAATATTTACAGTTGGATATATGTATTGCCTTCCACTCTCTATTTTGAGGAATACATAATTTATGGAGGAACACAATTTATATTGAACTTCTAAGCTTTTCGCCCATTTTGGCAATCGATGCCAATGGGGGAGAAGTTTCAGAGAGTTGAGTTTTGTGAGGAAGTTTAGAGAGTTGTCTCTTCGCTCTTCTTGCTTTGGTTTTGTTCCTAAGCTTTTGCATCTCATGCACATACATTATTGTTGCATGGTATTGTGATGCATAATTCCTTATATAACCTCTCTTGAAAGTGATTGTCATCAATTACCAAAATGGGGGAGATTGAAAGAACATGCGGTGCCCCCATGTTTGGTTTTGGTAATTGATGACAATCTCTATGGACTAATGGTTGCCTTGAGTTATATTTGAAGGGTTTGTCCATAGGCTTTTCTTGGAGTTCATTTGTTGGTTTCAAGGAGAGTTTGTGATGACCAAGGTGCTATTAAGGAATTATCCAAAGATTGGTCTTGTGAGTGTTGAGCTTATTGCAAGCATGTCTTGAAGAAGAAGAGTGTGTTATCATTCATGTTTATCTTCAAGACATCATCCAAATGAAGAGAGTTGGAAAGATTCAAGGTTGATCAAGACTAAGTGAAGGAGTGAATCAAGTTGATCAACACACAAAGTGTAGAAGATGTACCGAGAGGGATCAAGCAATCCCATGGTATGGTAAGCATTGTCAGTCACGCTTTGTGTATTAACCCATGTTCTTCGTGAGAGTTCTTTGTGGGGTTAGGTTGCGGTGTGCAAGTTCAAGTGGAGCATCACAAAGAAATCAAGTGCTTGAATCTTGCCATCCATTGTCGTGACAATGAACTTGTGAAGATATGCCGAAGAGTGGCTCACCCATAGAGGAGTATGGGGGAGCAATCTACTAGTCTTCACCGAGACAACGCAATCAAGAAAGATGGTCCAACTTGAGGAAGTCAAGATCGTCTACATCTAGCTCAAGTGGACTTTGTGCAAAGCAAAGGTTTGCCCTTGATAGGTTTTCTATTTTACCGGTCTCGTGGTGGTAGTTGGGAGACCGGGTTATAGGATCGTTTGCCGTACTATCAAGGGGGGCTCTCAAGTTGGTAGCTTGATCGTATCGTTAGTAGAGAGCTCAAACCATTGCATCCTTGCATCATGTTTCTTGGTTCTTGTTTGGTTCTCTTTGTAGTCTTAGAGCTTATGGTCATCTTGATGACAAGCTTGAGTTCATCGAAAACGAAGTTCACATGTGTCTTCTATGATGTTTTCGGTGTTGGAGGTTTTACCGGTCTTATCCGAGAAAGGGTTCTCACCATTTTCTTTTGGGTCTTTTCTAACTTGCTTCTTATTGATATTTCTATCAAGATTGTGTTAGCCCTTGTCGCTAGCTTTCCAACAAACTTGGTTTCATCGAATTCGGAGTCCGTATGCAAAAGTTATTGTCGTTTTGGTGTACTGAAAAGGCTGCAGCGGTACTACCGCGCGTAGGAGCGGAAGTAATTTTTTACTACCGCTTTCGGGAGCGGTACTACCGCTTTCGGGAGCGGTACTACCGCTTGGAGCAGTACTACCGCGGCTACTTCCGTGGCTACTTCCGCTCGGGACCAAAAACTCGTCACAAGTCCAGCGGTGGTAGGCACGGATGTAATTTTTTAGTACCGCTCGCAAGCAGTAGTACCGCTACCCTTAGCAGTACTACCGCTACCCCTAGCGGTAGTACCGTGAGGTCAAGTGGTACTACCGCTCCGACGGTTTTCCTGGCCTTTTTGCCTCCTTGCTGTTGTTTTTCAAAGGGGTTCTACTGCCCTAGCGGTAGTACCGCTCCTGGAGCGGTAGTACCGCTCTGTGCGGGCTGTGAGCATAACGGTTGGATTTTTTCCCCACCTATAAAAGGGGGTCTTCTTCCCCAATGAACCTTATCCTTTGAGCTCGTGTTCTTCCCCCATTGTTGACCTTCTTCGAGCTTGCTATCTCTCAATCCCTCCATGGATTCTTGCTAGTTTTTGGGGGAAAAGAGAGAGGAGATCTAGATCCACATTTCCACCAATCACTTTCTCCTCTAGGTGAGGGGAACCCCTTGGATCTTGATCTTGGAGTTCTTGGTGTTCTCCTTCTTGTTCTTCCTCTCATTTCCCTCCCTAGCATTAGTTGCTTCGGTGGGATTTGGGAGAGAAGGACTTGGGCACTCCGTGTGCCCTTGCCATTGCATTTGGTGCATCGGTTTGAGTTCTCCACGGTGATACGTGGAAGTGAAGTTGAGAAGCTAATTACTCTTGGGTGCTTGGTACCCTTGAGCTTGTTCCTCTTGGGTGCTTGGGCGCCCTAGACGGTTGTGGTCACCTCGGAGCCATATTCCATTGTGGTGAAGCTTCGTGGTGTCGTTGGGGAGATAGCCCCAACCTTGGTGTTCGGAGCTCAATCATTGTGGTGTAAAGCTCCGGGCAAGCGTCGGGGTCTCCAATTAGGTTGTGGAGATCGCCCCGAGCAATTTGACGGGTTCCGGTGACCGCCCCCAAGGGTTGCCTAAGTGTACGGGTTCGGTGACCGCCCCCAAGGGTTGCCATTTGTACGGGTTCGGTGACCGCCCTCAAGGGTCCCTTAGTGGAATCACGGCATCTTGCATTGTGCGAGGGCGTGAGGAGATTACGGTGGCCCTAGTGGCTTCTTGGGGAGCATTGTGCCTCCACACCGCTCCAAACGGAGATTAGCATCCGCAAGGGTGTGAACTTCGGGATACATCGTCGTCTCCGCGTGCCTCGGTTATCTCTTACCCGAGCCCTTTACTTATGCACTATACTTTGTGATAGATATATTGTTTCTTGTCATATATCTTGCTATCACCTAGTTGTTTATCTTGCTTAGCATAAGTTGTTGGTGCACATAGGTGAGCCTAGTTGTTGTAGGTTTTGTGCTTGACAAATTAACCTCTAGGTTTATTCCGCATTTGTTCAAGCCTAAACCGTAATTATTTTAAAGCGCCTATTCACCCCCCTTCTAGGCGACATCCACGATCTTTCATATGCCTCTGTCAATTTCCAGGCCAAGGAGGATCGCCCCATGACTTGGATGACAAATGGTCACAAGATGACCTCTACTTGGAAGGAGTTCATGGATCTTCTTCAGCTTCCTGATGAGGGTCTCCATAACCCAATTGGTTTTCGGCCTCACGCCAATCCTGAATCAGCAAACAAGGACAAACTGCTTCCATTTTATGAGGAAAAGACCCTTGCTAGTGGCAAAACAACTTGGGTGTTGAACCCCTTCTTGGACATCATGTATCGGATCTTTCGCAACACTCTGTTCCCTCGTGTTGGCGATAAGGACAAGGTCCATGCCTATCTGGTTGATATGCTTCTGATGTGTCAAGAGGCTCGCTCAGCACAAGCTGCACCGCTTGACATTTCCCACATCATGTGGAATGAGCTCCGGTTTGCCATCTAATCTCGCAAGGTACCCATCTATGGTCCTTACTTATTTCTGCTAATCTCCAAGACTTGGGAAAAGTTGTACCCGGAGGAGGAGTTTGAGGCTGACTGCTATCGCCATGATCCTATCCGGCTTCGCGTCAAGACTCGTTGGGCCAACACCACTACACGTGCTCAGGCTGCTGCTGCCCAGATGGGCACTGAGGATGAGCCTGTGGAGGAGACTGCTGATGTCCGCTCTGGCAGATTTGCCCCCTCTTCTTCCTCTGCAGTGGAGAAGCCTTCTTGGGCTAAGAGGCTACAGCAGAAGATGAAGGCCCTCTTCTGCATGCAGGCTAAGGGGCAATACCGTGCTCATGTGACTGACAAGAAGACACGTCAGCGGGACAAGAAGATTCTGGCTTTGTATGGAGAGGAGGTTTCCAATGGATCCGAGGACAACATCACTTCTGAGGCTACCTGGATGGCTCGCCAGGGGTACAAGTGGTCAGAATCTGATGAGGAGTATCAGCCAGAGCAGCAGGGATCTGATGATGAGTATCAGGAGGAGCAGCAGGGATTTGATGACGAGTATGACGACTAAGCTTCTCCCGGGCTGCCACCCGTCTTCGTGTCCTCTTTTCCCCTTTGTGGTGTCTCGATGACAAAGGGGGAGAGTGATTTGCCGTCTTGTGTCTTGTGTGTCTTGTGCCTGTTCGTGTGTTTTTCGTTGAACTTGGTTTATTTTGCGTGTTTCTGTGAGACTATCATATGGTGTAAGACATATGCTCCGTTATCGTTAAACTTATTATCATTATGTCTTTAATGCTTATCCTGTGCAGTTAGTGTTATATAGAGTATCTCGTGTGTAGATTATAGGGGAGCACTATACCTAGTATGTGTGCTGTGCAGTCCAAAGCACAATCGTGTGAAGGCACACATCCAGGGGGAGCTCACCTATACTCTAGGGCTTGTATTGCATACTCTATTATTTCTTCTCTGTGCAAATCTCGTGTTGTCATCAATACACCAAAAAGGGGGAGATTGTAAGGGCATATTTCTTCCTAAGTAGTTTTGGTGATTGATGACAATACATTTGCGGACTAATCATGTGCTCTAAGCTCATACAGGCATATCTCCCTTATGGCACAAGACGATTGCTTGCCCCTCGGATTCTATGAAGGACGGTGTTTTCTTTTTGCTCCCTGTCGGTGGCTTTGAGTAATAGGAAAGCCATACTATTAAGAGGGGGTCCGCGTCGGAAAGGTTTGGGTAGAATCAACACGTACACATCTTTCTCCCACACCACCTTTCCTTGCTTCTCTGGAGGTCCAACCGGTTATCTTTCGTTGTGGCAAATCTGTGGCTTCTGTACTGATCAACTGCCTAGCAAGCGGTAGTACCGCTCAACCAAGCGGTAGTACCGCGCAGTTACACGGTAGTACCGCCTGCCGACACGGTAGTACCGCTGCCGCGGTAGTACCGCGTCCCCAGAGCGGTAGTACCGTGTATCTGGCCCAGGCGCTGAGTCTAAGTATAGAAGTGGATGCGGAAGTAATTTTTTACTTCCGCATACAACGCTGTAGTACCGCTTAACTTAAGCGGTAGTACCGTGTCGCATTTTGCTACTACCGTTCTCCCCTGCGGATGTAGCCACGGATGTAATTTATTTCATCCGTGGTTGTCAATCATGTCGCAATCTTTTGCCTATGCGGTAGTACCGCTTCCCAAGCAGTAGTACCGCTCAGCCAGCGGTAGTACCGCAACTCATGCGCGGTACTACCGCTCTCTGCGGGCTGAAACCTCCAATAACGGTTGGATTTGTCCCCCCACTATATATAGGGGGTCTTCTTCTCCAAGAAGACTTACCTCTTCCCCCACTACTCCATTGTTGCTCCAAAAGCTCCATTTCCGCCCGATCTCTCTCCCTAGCCAATCAAACTTGTTGATTTGCTCGGGATTGCTTGAGGAGGCATCGATCTACACTTCCACCAAGAGATATTTGATTCTCCCCACTAATCCCTTGCGGATCTTGTTACTCTTGGGTGTTTGAGCACCCTAGACGGTTGAGGTCACCTCGAAGCCATATTCCATTGTGGTGAAGCTTCGTGGTTTGTTGGGAGCCTCCAAGTTGTGGAGATTGCCCCAACCTTGTTTGTAAAGGTTCGGTTGCCGCCTTCAAGGGCACCACTAGTGGAATCACGGCACCTTGCATCGTGTGAGGGCGTGAGGAGAATACGGTGGCCCTAGTGGCTTCTTGGGGAGCATTGTGCCTCCACACCGCTCCAACGGAGACGTACTTCCCCTCAAAGGGAAGGAACTTCGGAAACACATCCTCATCTCCTCCGGTTCCACTTGTGGTTATTTCTTACCTTTACTTTTGCATGCTTTACTTGTTCAACTCCTATAGCATGCATGTGTAGTTGTTGTGCTTCTTTAGCTTAGTTGTCATCCTAGTAGAATATCTAGACAACTTATTTTGTCGCTTAATTTTAAGTGGTTAAGAAAAGCTAAAAATTGTTAGTTGCCTATTCACCCCCCCTCTAGTCAACCATATCGATCCTTTCAGCGGTGGGGCCCTGGCTGCCCTGCCTCGGCTGCGGGGGTCGCGTTCTCTAAGACGACGACCCTAGTTGGAGAGGCGTCACCGGCCCTGCAACAGGCGGTGGTGCGGGCGTGGGCCGGCGATCCTAGCCGTGTGGACGACGGGTGAACCGGAGGACGAGAGAGCCTTGGTACAACAACATCTATGGCTGTCGGTGGCGTCAGATCTGGCCACCCCTGCCTCCCCTGTTAGAGATCTCCGTCCCGGCCGGATTTGGCATGCTTCTTTGCGGGCCGCTGGATCTCGCGTCGTTGGGGTAATAGAGGTGGGGATTCGAAGACCGGGAGAAATTCCAGGCCGGCCTCCCCGGTCTTGGTGGCGGCGATGCTCGAGGGCGCCGCTCCCCTCCTTCGAGGCGCCGTTCAGGTCAGATCCCCCGCCCCTTCACCTAAGGCATTGGGCTTCTCGGCGATGTGGTGGGTGTGCAGCGGCGGCGGTAGCTGGTCTTCTAAGTCCGCGGCGAGATCCTCAGTGGGTTCTTGCATTCAGAAGCTCTCCTGACAAAGGAGGTGTGCCTTGCCTTCTAGAGCGGGAGGGGAGCGGGTTCCCCTCCGGTGGCTCATCTCAGCGTGTAGTGAGAGCTTAAGCTCCATTTTCAGCCAAGGCCTTAGGTTCTCAATGCCTTCGAGGGACACTTTGCTACTGCTCTTCTTCGTCCGTTCCGGCATCTCTTTCTCATTTCTGTCCAGTCCGTGGGTTTTGGTGGTGCTCTGCTCTAGGTGAGCATTCCGTGGCTAGTCGGGTGAGCTCGGTTCCTTTCCAGATGCAACCTGCCGGTGTCCTTCCTCCCAGGTTCTAGGGTGAACTACTACACTGTCAATGGTTCGGCGCCTTCGAGCCAGCGAGGAGGCAAGGGCCTTCTTTGGCAGTGGAGTTGGGAGGACATGGCATGTCAGGGCCGCTGGTGATTTGGCGACGGCGTGCCCTTCCTCGCCGTCGGAAGTGCTTCTCATGTGCTAACATTCTCCTACTCCCTGGTGACCTATCCGCGATTGAGGACCTTCACGTTTCCGAGCTGTGTGTCTCCATGTTTGATCATATATAGCTTGGTGTGTGTGAGGCCTGTGAGCCGCTTTCCAGCGCTTTTGTATCTTGTCCTTTTTTTTATGTTTTCTTGTATTGGTTCGAGTTTGTAATCCTGACCGGTTGATGACTTTGTTAATTCAAAGCTGGACTCTTCTTGAGCCTTCGTTCAAAAAAAAGATCTTTTCTCGTCTGTTGCGCGCGTGGAGGGGCTGAGTCCGGGTATGGCCCCCACCTGGTCTGTTCGCCGACCACCGGAGGAGAGGAGAAGGGAGGGGCGGTGGCAGCGAAGGAAAGGAAAGTGTCCCTCATCGGCGAGCAACGGCCACACATCTCAGCCATGGGTCACGCCGTCACGGCCAGCTGCCGACAAGCAGCTATGGGAAGAGGGTTAACATTTGAGAAAGCAGCGGGAGGAAGGAGAGAAGGTGGTACAAAGAGGATCAGAGGAGGTTGGATCGCCGTACTTAGATTGTTTTTGCAGGGGATTTCACTCTTCGCACTCCACCAAATTGATGCGGTAGGACAACGTCCCCTTCCCTGATTTCTTAGCTCACTGGAAATGGTTCTCCATGTGCCCCGGCGCTGTGTGCTAAGCACATTGCATTTTTATTTAGAATTTGTTGTTTCGATTTGGGGGTAATTGTACCTAGTAAATCGCATGGCTGCTGGTGGGCACTAGTTCAGCTGCTATTGTCATGTTTGTGCGATTTTTTTTTTCAGTTTCTGGATGGCAATTGCCTTGCTATGGTTCACGGCCCCGTGCTTGATTTTTTGATGGTGTCAGTTCATACCCCTAAATCTGAGCGAGAAATTTTATCCACGATCCTCACATGCGTGGGAGTTGTTTAGGAGAGACGTACGTAGCAGCTCACTGTTTTTTGTGGGGTGTGGGCTGTGGTTCTGAAAAATATGGTGAGTAAATTTCAGCTAACGGTCTGAGCTATGCATTAATTTGTTATCCCCTTTTTTGCTTTTCGTTTTTGTGAGTTCAGGGGAAATTGTATGAAGTTTATTTGCGAAGTGTTTTGTGAAAATCCAGAGGAAATTGTATGAAGTTTATTTGCTAAGTACTTCCTCCTAAACAACTTAATTGTTGCCGGAACAGGCAGGTTTTAGCTGAATAATATGACACTTGCAGTTTAGGATTCAGAGTTATGACATTTCTTCGTGCATTTGATTTGACTAAGTGTTAGCTGAAACATATTATTTTTTTCTCCATGTGAGTTCATATTATTTCCGCAGTCCTTTTGAGGTTGTTCCCAAGAAATTCTTTCAGTCTTTGTTTAGTTCTTTGTATCAGTCATCAATCCTTAATCTCCATGTTTCATTTTTTTCCTCCATTTTTATCTTTAGTAGTTGTTACTATCTCTGTTTATCAGTCATCAGTTATGTTCTACTCCCTCCGTTCGGAATTACTTGTCGCAGAAATGGATGTATCTAGACGTATTTTAGTTCTAGATACATCCATTTTCGAGACAAGTAATTCTGAACGGAGGGAGTAGTCTTTAAACATGGAATGTCATTATCTGCATACTTCTTCTGTCATGTTCCTCATGGGTAATTTAGTACTCATAGTATTTGATTAGTGTCTTTGCATGTCTTAATTGCATGTCAAGTTTCAGTTATCAGTCTCTTAGTTATCTGCCATTCAGTCGTGTAGTTATGCTAAATAGCATCAGTTTTCTCTTTTTGTCTTGTAGTCTTCTCATAGTTTTTGGGGTTCAGTCAGTTTCGTTCATTTCGTTAGTGTCTCTTGTGTTTTGAAAGTCTTTGTAGTCTCAGGTTTTAGTCTTTAGTCATTAGTACCCCTAAGGATGATTTTGAGTTATTCTAAAGATCAGTGCGCAACTCTCAGTTCTTAGTCTTCGTTTATTTTCAGTATTTCTTGGTTCAGTACTCTTGCATTCTTGAGTTGTCAATTTCTCTGGTCCTCTGGTCCTCATTATATTATTTGCCCTATGATTAATTTTTCAGTTCTTCTAATTTTGGCATCAGTTTATTAATTTATCATATCAGTATTTCAGTCTTTCTTCTTTATCTCTTAGTTCCGGTCTCTGTTCATTTTTCCATGGTCAGTCTCTTCAATTTGCATAATCTTATTCAGTACTTCATTGGTTTCTCTTCTTAGTATCTTTGTTTGTTGTTTCAGTCTCTATTTACTCAGATTTGTTCCTTTTCAGTCTCTTTTCATTTGCTTCAGTTTGCTCGCTCTTGTTCTACTAGTCGTTCTTCTTGCCTTGTACTCCCTTCGTTCCAAAATAGATGACTCAACTTTGTACTAACTTTAGTATAAAATTAGTACAAAGTTGAGTCATCTATTTTGGAACGGAGGGGGTAGTATATTATTGTGTTGTTCTTCCCAAAAAAAAATCCAGCAAACGGCACATGGCCTGGCTAAGCCAGGTGTCCAAGGTATATTTTTCCAGTTTCATCACTATCACACCTCTTTTTTGTATGTTCTTGTGAGAAAAGTGTTTTACACTGCATTTTTGTTTTCTGCCAAGAGCTAATGGCATCGAGGATTCGGCTTGTGTCGCCATGTTCACCAATGGGGAGGAGTTGAACAACCTTGCAAACAGCTGAAATGAAGAAATTTGTGCTTGTTCTTTGATTGGGTCTTGGACCTATACTTGTCCACTGTCTGACATTTTCTGATATCATCAACAACCAACTATGGGGGCATTGCTTTGTTTTGATTTACTCTCAGTTCCTGAAGATAGCCAATCAACGTATCTAGTATCTAATCTCCGGTCTGTTTTTTGTGTTATTTTTCCAGGGGCTGATTACCATAAAACATTCTAATGTGAATCATCACAATGATCTAGCAGCGCAGCAAAGCGCGTGATTGCATCTAGTCTGTTTCATGCTTACCAAAAATAGAAAGGTGCTTGGACGATGCGTCCTAGCTGCTCGTAGATAGACTAGAGCGCTTCCGCGACCCATCACCCATCCACTCTCTCCTTCTCATCGACTACCATCAGCAGCGCCTGTCCCAGCCGGTAAGCTCACGAAGCCCCGGCGCGCGCGGAGCAGGCCCGACCCTATGTTTCGAAAGACCCTAGGGCGAACTGGACGATATGGGCCCCTATGTCCTAAGACCAATGGGGGAGCTATTGGGG